>LR738709.1:553584729-553706550 GCA_902687465.1 Secale cereale | reverse complement strand
CCAAAAGTCGATTAAGTTGACTGAAGTGTAGCTAAATCGGAGTAGCATCGCAAGCAAGAGCAAGAGCGAGAGCAGCAGCAAGAGCAAGGGCAAGAGCAAGAGCAGACCAGGTAGGGAACCGAGAGCAAGAGCACAACACCAGCACGAGTGAGAGCTAAAGCAGCAGCAGCTCCTACTGATGTGGACGTCGCCGCCGAGGGAGCTACGCCGTGGAAGAAGTGGACGGCGACGCCGCCGTGGATGGAGCTCGCCGTGTCGGCTCGGGACCGAGCGCCGGCAGCATCGTGAGATCGAATCAAGAAGAAAATGCGGTGATTAATGTACAACCTCTTCGGTGGCGCCGATTAGGCCGCAGCTTCATCCGAGGAAACGGTGATGATGATGCTCTTCTGGTGGTGCAGGTGAAGACAACGGTGTGGGAATGGAGGTGATGCGAAAGACGAGGGGAACGTCGGGGCAGCTCCTTGGAGGTGGAGGACGGGGTGGCTGAACCAGCGGGACGACCAGATCAACGACGGATCCTCATCCGGTACGGTGGATGAGGGACGTCGAGGTGTTGTTGTGGATGACATCGTCGGGGAAGAGGCTCTGGCTGGGTGGCGGACGGAGGAGGGTGTGGGGCTTCGCTAGTTTTGCCGGCCTCGGTGTACGAATGGGTGGGCCGATGGGATGGGAGTGGGGAACCATAACTTAGGGACGCACTTGTCCGAAATGTGGGGTAAGTTACGAAAGTACCCCCACCGATTTGAGGCGGTTCTTTCAGTTCAGGGGTATCACGGGCATTTCGCGTGTCGGGATTTCACACGAGGTGGGAGTTTTCGCGCACATTGTAATTTTGGAATAGCAAGGCGTGGGTTGAGATGGAGGGAGTTGTCGGAGCACAACGAGACAAAGATATATCTTAAATATTTCGGGCTAACAAGGCGTGGGTTGAAATTTCTGGACAACCCTAACGTGTACTGTACCAAATCAATTCGCACTACAAATGTCATTCAAAACTTTGAATTCATGTTGTGTTCAGTTAAAATATTTCGCTACGTGTATAATGCATGCAACCTAGTACTCAAATGAACGTTTTAGTGCATTCCAAACGTATATACTGCCGCTTCAATATGAACTAAATTTGAATTTGTTTCTCTATTCGAATAAGATCTACAATAATGATTGTTGTGAAGTCAAAGCATTTGAATTATTTTCTCTGTTTTAATAAGATCTACAATCGTCATTATTGCCAAGTTAAACCATCGTTTGTGTATTATCTTCACAGCACGCCACATGATTAGTCTCGAGTTACATATGAACTATGTGTACTATTTGAACTCAAAATCGATTATTTGAATCCACTTTATGTTGATTTCAAATCATAGTACATCTCAAGCTCTAGCTAGATCTTCACAAACTAAACCATGTCTCATATGTATAATGTGTTCATCACATTATGTATGCTGCCCCGCCCCTACGCCCACAAGTATTTAGATGTGAGTTGCAAACACCACACATTACCACAAACTCAAATAAAATGTGAGAATGTTCGATATATAGTGTTGCTTAGATTGTTCGGTATTTAGTTGTAAGCTGCAAACGCCACACATTATCACAAATTCAAATAAAATGTGAGATTGTTCGATGTATAGTATGGTTTAGATTGTTCGACATTTAGCTGTGAGTTGCAAACGCCATGCATTATCACATTATGGTATAACATGTGCAAAACCACAACACGCGTATCACCGCTATATTCATGCATGCATATGTTTAAAACACTGTGATCTCCTATTCAAATATATGAATCCACTTTCATATCAAATTATGATCTTTGTTAGTCTCTTACACCCACACAATCCTCTAACCTTTGTAGCTACCACTAACTTTCTCTCGTGCATGCACACGCCCTCCTCGCCCATCCCCTCCCTCAGCATTCTATCCATCGCGCACATTCATTTTTTTAGGTCGTTCTCCCATAGTCCCCACAACTCCTTTCCGACACACACCGATCGATAAACCTCTCCAGCGATGTCTGCCTACAACATATACACGCACCTTCAATCTCCTCCTTTATGTGTCCTTGCCTCGTGTCTCTCATACGGTCCCACACACGTGTAAACTCTCGCCCCTCTTTTCATCGATCTCACAACCGCACACTCATCCCCCTATCTAGCTAGTAGCTGGGCCACTCGCACCACCTCCTAGCTCCATTCTCTCTCTCTATCCGTCTCGCCGGGCCGTATTTGCCTCTAACAAATGGACGTACACCGACCGATCTCCCGCTATACATATAGCTAGCTAGGTCCTTATAACTCATTTTCCCCACGCGTCGATCGATCTACCTCATTAGTTATGTCTCTCCCTTCCTCCGACAAACAACAATTGATCTACCGATCTAGTTAGGTTTGCTTACCAAACACATGCTTCCCCTTCATCATCCATGGATGTGTCCCGATAGATTTATCACGCACAGGCACACACAGAAACACATCCCCACTCTTATTGATAATATTGCAGTTCCACCCTTAGTTTGTCTAGTAGGCCTCTCCTACCATCTTTGAGAAGCAACTCCATCACCCATCCAGCACTCTACCCCTCTCCCTACATCTCTCCTCTCTCTCTCTCTCTCTCTCTCTCTCTCTCTCTCTCTCTCTCTCTCTGTGTGTGTCCCATCCTATTTCCCATCCTTGAGTTATGTATGGATGTCGACCGATCTCCCTCAAGACATAGATGGGTCTCTCCTTATCAACACATATATGAGTCGTTCTACCTCTATAGCTAGGCCTCTGCCTACCCCTCCCCCTCCCCCTCCCACACACACACACTGATACATCGAGCGCTCTAGTCATGTATCCCTGCCACACACAAACTTGACATGCGCCCTATGACGTTCCGGTAGGTAGGTTAGTCGCCCTATATCTTTGACTTGCACACACACACACACACACACAATTTCGATGGCTCTCTTCATCGATCTCGCACCCACCCACTTGATCCTCTCTTCGACTCTATCGATATCTATGACCCCTCCCTCTCTTCTCGTGGATCGCCCGACCCTCTATATATGATATGGATAGGCCTCCATTTCACACACATTGCATGCAAAATTTTGTCTGAGATGTCATCGACACATATTCCCACAAATACATTCACGAAATCAACCCCCCCCCCCAAACAAAAAACACTCACGAACGCACAAGCCATTTGTCTAGGTTTGTATCTCTCTCTCACACACACGTAGGTGGGGGACGTACACGAAGAGAAGAGTTGCACGCACGGCGCACGTACTCCCGTCTCTTTCCCAACCACACCCGCGCGGGTACATGGTGGAGCTCATTTCTGTACGAAAAGGCAGCCCACGTGGTAACTTGACACGTGTACTGGTTGTCCACTAGATGGAGGGAGGATCGTCTACCACGGGTGAACAAACAAATTGCGACTTGACGTGTTATGTTAAAAAAGAGGCAAACCATGTGGGGCCTACCGTAGAGGCAAGGCTCTATACACTGGAGTACTTTTGATGTGTCCCGTCAACTCGCAGAACGAGGAGAAGCTTGCTTAGTATGCCATCCCCCCTGCCCATGGGCGCGGTGGCTCAGAGGATGAGGTGAAGCTTGCTTACTACGCCTTACGCCCGCTCCCTCGCCCACGCGCGCAGTGGCTCGCAGGACGAGGAGAAAATTTTACTACTCCCTCCATTTACTCCTCGTCCCTACTACCTTGGTTAGAGAGATTATCATATTGTTTGGAATATATATGTCCTTTAGTAGATTTCAATATGAACTACTAGTACATACTCCAAACACTGATGTATATAGATGTATTTTAGAGTGTAGATTCACTCATTTTGCTCCGTATGTAGCATAAAGTTGAGACACTTATTTTGGAACGGAGGGAGTACATATTTGCTATGATCTGTCAATCATTGAGATGCAATAGCATGCATGTTAGTCTCCTTTGTATTTGATGAAATGTTGCAACGGGCAACCTTGGACGCAAGATACATGTAACAAAAGCTGGAAGCCTCATGGCATTTTACTATCTCGGTGATAAATTACAGTACGTACTATACAAGTACGTCCTCCATTACCAAATATAAGTCTTTGTAGAGATTTCACCATGAACCACATACGAATGTATATAGATGCATAGTCCACCTAGTGGAATCTCTACAATGACTTATATTTAGGAATGGGAGGAGTACTATGTAAAGAGTTAGGTGTCGCACGGTGTCCAGAAAATATGGTGATAGTGTGAGGTGGGCCATGTAATCATTGAGCCTGCGTGTTTTCATTGCTCTTGCACTCCTCCGCCACAAGAATGGAGAAAATTGTAATCTAGTAGTACCTCCTTTCGCCGAAAGCGTGGGACATCCAGCAGTCCTACCACCTCGGTAATAATGACCAATGAGCCGTCAAATCACATAGACCCAGCAGTAAGTTGGACGGACGAAGCCACCATCACTCTTGAATCCGCTTCTTCCTTCAACGCAGGCGCCAGTGAGAGGTCGCGTTCGCTCTGCCCAGGCATGAATGCGGCACCGTTGGAGCGGCACTGACCGTTTCGGGCGGGAAGCGCGCGCGGGCGATGGAGGGGCTTTGGGTGGGCTAGGCTGGTCAGGAGCGGGCATGGCAGCTGTCCGCCTGTCCCTACCGGACGCCCGGAAACGAGAGGATGCACTGACTCTCGCGGCTAAAATCGTACACTACACACCATCTCTCTGTAGGAGTAGGTCGATCTGTCGCTCTCTCTAACACAAACATGTTGTTAAACACACACACACGCACACGCACATGCACACACATGTTCATAGAATAGGAAAATCGTGCGAGTGCGAAGCCACAAGAAGTGAGATACAAATGGAGTACGTACAAACTATGACCAGCCTAAGCAATGTAACAAAATGCTCCTTACTCTGCCTTGTTATCTCCCCCGTAAACCCAATGCATGGAGCGCAACTACGCGTTGATCAGTCAAGAAATCAAAGTCGGCTTGCATGCAAGTTAATACGTGGCCCTGCATCGTAGCTAAAACAGCATCTCTTAGTTGTTTGGATTAATTGTTGCATTTAGAGACAGAAATCAGGGCTTTTATTGGAGGAATGACTGGTCAAGTTTCTCCTTCTCCTCCAATCTGCTTGCACCTTGGTCCCGCTGCACCTTCTAACGTGACTTATTACACCTAGACGGAGGGAGTCGTACGAGATACAGTGGCACACTGACTTAGGTCGAATACAAGTGCCCAAAATTGTGTGCATGTTATAATAAGGATTCACTTAAAATAGTACGTGAGCAAACAGAGGGATCAATTGGACAGTGTTCTCGGGCAGTAGCGAGATGTGTGAGGTAAGATACACCGCTGGCACTTTTAATTTTTCTTATTAATTTGTTTGTTTCACCCTCTGACTGGTGGGACCCAACGTACTACGTGGAGAGAGGTAAGGTGACTAAGGCTGCATTATTTCTGCACCACTATGGATAGTCTTACCACCAAAGCCACATGACACGAGTATGATTTAAATCCCAATGACTCCCACACACAAAAATAATAATACGGCATGCTTTTCACACGAATGCAGGAATGTATAAAAGGTTATTTTCCTCTCGTTGAACATAACGGGAGGGTTGTGTATCTGCTTAGCCTGTTCGCTCATCAAACTTGAGGTCTCGGGTTCGATAACTACCCTTGAGCATAATTCGTGCCACAAGGATTCTTTGACTGGTCAAAATGGATGGATACGGAGAGCTATACGATCTCGTAGTGACCGTATAATCACCTCATCACGTATAAGCTATAGCCTCGACGCTAGTTTTCTAGGGTTTGCACTCTTCACACTCTCTCCAGTACATATATACACGCTGGAGCCTCAGCGCTTTTAGTTGCTCTCTTCACACTCTCTCACCATCTCCAGATCAAAACAAGACTTCGTTGGCCTCTCTCTTTCCCCTCACTGCTGGTCTGCTTGTAATTGCTCTCTTCACACTCTCTCACTCTCTCCAGATCTAAACAAGACTTCGTTGGCCTCTCTCTCTCCCCTCACTACTGGTCAAAGAGCCAGCAAGATCCGTCCGCCGCGAAGGGACAGAGGCTTAATGCTGTCACTATCGGCGAGGGAGGCAATCCACTACCGGCGCAGCTGTTCACTTTCACCCAGCGGCGGCGCGGGAGGGCCTCCGACCCCTTCTTCTTTGCCGCCGTACATAGTGTGGGTCAAACGGCCTCCGGTCGCCCACCGAACCGCACCCCAAGAACCTTAAGGTATAATTTACTTATTCCACATGCATTGCTCTAGCTGCATGTGGGCTTTTTCCGCTTCTGCACTCGAATCTAGGTGTTGGATCAAATAGGAAAGTAGTGGGGAAAGTTTTATACCATGAATCTAGGACGTGGTTCAAAGAGGAAAGAAATGGGGAAAAGTTGTATAGCATGAATCTAGGACGTGGTTCAAAAAGGAAAGGAAGGGGGGAAGTAGTGGGGAAAGTTGTATCGCATGAATCTAAGACGTGGTTCAAAGAGGACAAGAATGGGGGGAAAGTAGTGGGGAAAGTTGTATAGCATAAATCTAGGACGTGGTTCACAGAGGAAAGGAAGTGGGGAAAGTACTAGTACAGACTGACTATCCAGCACCTACGTTGGTCGAAAAGGGAAAATAATGACAAACACTTTAGCTGTTGTTAATCTAAGGCCCTGTTTGGTTAAAAACTCCCTAGTCCCTACCTACTTGGTTCCAGGGACTAAACATGGACTAGAGGTTATTAAATGACATGCTAAAAGACCATGTTACCCCTAGTAATGAACTAATAGAGACAAGGTGCGATGCGTGGCAGGGGCAACTGTTGGAAAAAGTCCCAAAAAGACTCTCCATCGGGGTCTTCTTTCTTTAGTCCCAAATGCCCACTTTTAGTCCCTAAAAGTCCCTCCTGTTTGGTTTAGATGGGACTGACACAGAGTTTTTTTAGTCCCTCCACCAAAATGTCCCTCTAAACAAGTACCCTCTAATAATGCCGCTGGAAAATTGATGCAATGCCACAGTTAAAAGCAAATTACATGTCTAATGAATTTTATTCTTAATATAATCTCTCTGTTAATATTAATCAATGCCACCGTTTGAGAAATACTACTGTCTTGCTTTCTTTCCCATTTAGACAAGGTAGATGCTTCTTTTATTGGCTTCTGTGTCATCCACCGTTATTGACCACTAGTTGTTTCCTTTGCACCTCTGTGTAAACAGGGTTATCAACTTCACCTCGTTGCCATTGTGACCTTTTGTTGCACTGCACAATATTTTTTTGATTTAAGAGTGTTTTGTGCAGTTCAACCAAAATGTCACACCGACAACGTTGCTTGATTGCTTTGAAGATACCATATATTTTAGTGGAACTGCACAAGAAGATGTTGGAAACATTAATCTAATCGAGGAATATATAGTAAGCATGGCCACCATAGTAGATAGCAACAGATGGTTTCGAAGAAGTGCTTCATCTATGTGCTCTACACAATAAGCCTCCTGACAAAGGTTGGTACTCGCCCACTGATTTCATCCATATGATTGAGCTTTGTCATCTCTATTGGTGTTGTGCTACTGTTTAGATACTGTCATCAAAAAGTGGTATTGTTCTTGAGAAGTGCTTCATTTGTGTTGTTTTAAATATTTCATTTCCTTTTTTCGAGCAAACAGGGATGCTAGCATTTAATTATCCTCTTGTCTTTGCACAACAGGATCATCCTCCTGTGAGGTCTTGTTCGGTTGAGGTGGTTTTTGAAGGGGAATGGCAGGGTTTAAGGGGGCTTAGATCCCCTACAAGCCCAAATCCTCTCCAATCCACTCCAATCCCCTTGGGAGGAGGAATAAACGAACAAGGCCTGAAGAAGAATATGGAGTACGTGAAGTGACTAGTTTCCGATTATGCCAGGATGAAGAAGCCCTGTCTATCTTCTCATCAGAAGGAGCTGTTGAAGGATGGTTACATTACCCCCCACAAAACCAAACTAACTTCGGCTCAGAAGGACTGACAAATATCCCTTTTCTTGCTGTGATGCGCGAGTACAATGTTGTTCTAAGATTCTTTCCCGTGAGTTCCATTTTTTTAAAAGTGTGCTCTACAGGGACCATGTAGGTGCTTGTTTAAACTGTCAATTCTTAGTATAGTTTGCTTTATACTAATCACTTTTTTGTATTTGTGCAAACAGGGGTGCTCAGCTTGATTTCAATGGGAACTGCACAAAATGTTCGTGAATACATCGAACCATTCATTTCCACCACAAGAAAGGAGGTGCCGATAAGTTCAAGGAATTGCAACATATAAGGGCAAAATCATACAAGCTACGCTCGAATTTGGTTGATTTTGGTGGAACTGCATAAAAAGAATAGTTGGTTTATTAAGCACGAAGTGCCATGTCAATGTCCGAACTGATGGCAAACCCTGCCCATTCCACAATCATAGGCATTTGATATTTTGGAATGGGAAAACCTTGTCAAATTTTGCTCATTGATTTTAGTAAGAAGACATGCGTTTGATATTTTCGAATGGGACGCCCTTTGCTGTCAGCAGCGTCGATCCATTTTTTTTCTTTATTCTTTAGTTGTGAAGTAAATATTGGCTCTGACATGTGAATCACTGAGATGCATAATCATCGATTGTTTTGAATGTTCTCTATGAATTTCCAGGCCTGTGTGTTTGATTGCAATGTATAGGAACGCTAAAAAGCTGCTCAAACTCTTTGTACTCCTTTTGTTACTTTTTACTTCACACATTGTGAAAGTGCATACTTTTTTCTATAAGATTGGTCAAAGTAGAGATACTTTGACTGCAGACAAAACTTGTATGCAGACTAGAAAGGACCAGAGGGAGTACATGTGAAACTACTGCAAACGAGGTGATCACCCTGGGAATAATGCTAGTACATATTGTTTCGCATGTTCATCCAATGCCAGTGATACAAGAATTCGAACTAATCGAAATAAATTCATTCATACACGGTCGGATTTCATATAAACATGTCGGATTTCATTATGTTTCATACATTCTTCAACTAAAAAGGGGTGCACTCGAGGTATAATTAATTAACCGAAGCTACCCACATGTGTCCGGCTGAGCCGAACAGAAGCTTCAGTGACTTAACTGCAGGTGCGGTTGCGTAACTGACATGTGGCCCAAATGCCTGTTGGGCCCACGTGTTAGTCAGCCAACTACACCAGCAGTTAAGTAGAAGCAGCGTCCTTCTCCAACATAGCTCTCCGAGTCCACGTCGCCGCCAAGAAGCTAACTGGCCGGAGGGTAACAGCGGTGGCCTTACTTGGACCTGAGCGGCGGCGACCTACCGTGTTCTACTCTTCCTCGTTTTCTGTGTGGCGCGGCCTCGTTGGCTGCCGGGCGGGGCCTCGGCGGAGCCGGTGATGTCTTCTGTCTCGTTGCCGGCGGGCGGCGCCTCAGCGGAGCGGGGGAAATCGTCCCCCTCGTGGCCGGCAGGGTGGGGCCTTGGCGGAGCCGACGGTGTCCTCTGCCTCGTTGTTGGCGCCGCGGGGCCTCGGTGGAGCAGGGCCTCGTCGACGCCAGCGGAGTGGGGACTCATCGGAGCCGGCATTGTCCTCTGCCTCATCCTCGGTTTCGCCAAACAGCACCTCGCCCGCTTCACCGCCCTCTTTGTAGGCGGTCGCAGCCTCCGTCACCCGCATGCGGTACCGCCAGCGCTCAAGGAAGCCCTCACGGGCGGAGCGGTACGAGTCGAGCAGCGCCTCCTGCTCCGCCCGCTCCGCGGTGATCTGCTCCTCCGCCTGCAGGTGCTCCTGGAGGAGATGGTGGTTGTAGGCGGCGTCGGCCTGCGCCTCCCAGAACTGCTCCTCACGCTTCTGCCTCACCGTGTCCGTATATTGGGCACGGGCCTCGCCGATGGTCATGGTGCAATGCACCGGCGATGATGGCACGGAGGAGGGGGTTGGCACCGGATCATCGACTACCATGTTCTCCATTGGGACGTCGTCGTCCTTCGGCTGCCTGTCGGCCAGCCAGTCGGCAGCAATGGCTGCCATCTCCTTGTAGTCCGTCGTCCTCCCCTCCGCGTTGGAGTGCGAGGAAGCCATGGTGGGCAGTAGTGGTGTGGACTGGAGAATAGGAACAGATGCGGATGACTGCGGCTATGGCCAGCGCAGCAGTTTATATAGCAATGGTGGGCGGCGGAGGGACGGACGTGTGGCACCGGAGTAGCCGCCTTGGCAACCGCGTATCATTAATGTGGGTGGCAGAAGGATGGACGGACGGCACTTGTGTCGTTTGAAGGTGGAGCAATCGCATGCACCGGGAAGTGGGGTGGGCGGTGCTGACCATTTCGGGCAGAAAGCGCGCGCGGGCGAGGGAGGCGGTCTGGGTGGGCCAGGGCAGTCAGACTCATGCTTGGCAGCGGGTCGGTCCAGCAGCCGGACATGCTGTGTCGCCAGCTACCTCACCGAGCTAAGCGAAAACAATCAGACGATGGACGTAGCTTCCGACCAGGAGTCGGCTCCACTGTCCAAGACGGTTCATGTCGTGTTCACCATAGAGCAGGTGCGGCCGCACTTCGACGCCCTAATGGTGGAAGAGCTACCAGCGCACGAGGACCTGTGCTGCAACCTCCGTCTCCTCAACGAGCACCGGTGAACAAGCGAACGACAATGCCGTCGCGGACATGTCGCCCTATGATCCTGGCTTCCCGAATGAGCAGCGGGCGATGTATCAGACCATCCGTAGGGCCCGCGAGGCCCTCTCTGTTGTCCTTCGAGTTGTTGCGCTCGCCGTGGCGCCACCGTCTCGCGGTGTCAACATGGTCAACGGACATGAGGATGAGGAGATGACTTTACTTGGAGAGGATGACAGTGGGGACCCATCAGGGCCATAGCCGCACGTACGCAAGTGCCTCCTTATTAGTATATAAAACTATTTTTTTGCTTCCTCCTAGTTTCCTGACATCATGGTCCCACACCACTGTCAACCTAAGTAGCCAATAAAGGAGAGAATTGCACAAGAAGCGGCCGACAGTTGGGATCAAGCAGCTCGAGCAGTATTTGTGTTTTTGAGGTGTGAGCACTGCAGAGTTTTTCTTGAGCGATGTTTAGCCCAGATATTAATTTTTCTCCTCTGAACAACAACGAAAACATCGCTGTAGCTATTAACTGGGCGGGTTGTGGCCCGTCTAGCTCAGGTCAGATATCCAGCCCAGATATTAATTTTTTTCAAGTTGAAAATGGCTAGCCCAGCTATACTTTTTTAGGAATACCCAGGCAAGGTCAAGTTGTTATTCTCTGCCCCGCTGGCTGCAAATCTTTCCTAGGAGGGATGCATTAGGCTTAACAAGAAAATGGGCTTTAAGAAATAATAAATGGGATGTAATTATAAAAACTGGGCAGTAACTATAAAAAAAATGCACCAAACAAGTAATTACTTTATAAAATATTATTTTTGGATATTGAAAATTTTAATTTCATTAATATTTGTGAGCGCAATGTTTCATTGGATTTTTATGTAATATAAACGTATATTAAAATTGTATTTAATCTGACTAGAAATTTCGGGATAAAAATATTTCGGATCCCACCAAAATGCGGGAATTTTTATTGAATTCTGTTTTGAACGGTTGGTTGAAATGGGCCGTACTTTTAACAAACTTTAAATGGGCTGTAGTAAATTCCATTAGAATTCAAAAATTGGTTGCACATTCTTACAAATCTCAAATGGGCTATAAGTTCTCTGCCAAACACTTGTGGCCTTACTAAGTTTACGCGTCCCCTAAAAAAAGAGTTGACGCGTATGCAAGGCTTTGTCAACTTATAGTCAACACACGGTTCTAGCAGCAGTGGCATTGGATGTCCATCCAACGGATGCCGTGCTTCTTCTTCAATCTCGGATATTCTAGCTTCACCTGCCCAAAAAATGATTCCTCCCCCTGACATCTGGGGCGCCCCGTTTCGGAAGCTGGCCTGTGGGCCTACTAATTAAGTTGACGCGTACCAAGGGCTTTGGCAACTTAGTCAATATAAACGATTCTAGCTGCAGTAACCATACGATGTCCATCCAACGGCCGTCGTGCCTCTTCAACCTCTGGTCCTCTTGCTCCGGCCGCCCAAAGCAGCGCCGGTCGTGCCGTCTGCTCCTGCCTGCCGTGGCCGGCTGTGCTGCCGCGCAGGCCTCACCGCCCCCTACTACTCCCACCGCTGGCCAGGCAATCCCTCTACTCACCCACACCCCCTGTTATTCCGCGACGACAGCAGCCTCACACCGCAGCCGAACCAGTGAACCCTCGTACTCCTCTCCGCGCGGGCTTTCGCTGCCGCGTCTTCCCCGGCTCCACGTCGTCCCCTTCCTAGGCCTCGCTGTCATCCACCACCCTGGTGCTCTCGGTGCAGCGCGGTCAATGTGGTCAAGGAACGACTTCCATTGAACGTGGACTGTACGTGGAGAGGCTGACAGCAGGGTCCATGACGGCAGCAAGGAAGTGCCTCCTTATTACGCGGAAAATAATGATTCCTCCACCTGACAGCAGGGACCCACCGGACGGGCCATCGTATTTCGTGAAAAAACATTTCCGCCCTGACTGCTGGGACCCACCAGACGGGCCACCGTATTGCGCGAAAAAAACCTTCTCCCCGCTATCAGCTCGGACCCACCAAGAGTGCCTCCTTATTACGCACAAAAAATGAATACTCCCCCTGCTGGTTGGGACCCACCTTGGTGGGAGGCTGACTTGTGGGCCTACTAAGTTGATGGGGACGGAGTGCTTTGTCAACTTAGTCAATATGAACGATTCTAGCTCCAGTGACCATACAATGTCCATCCAACGGCCGTAGTTCTTCTTCAACATCTGGTGTTGTTGCTCCAGCCGCCCAAAGCAGCGCCGGTCGTGCCGCATGCTCCTGGCTCCCATGGCCGGTTGTGCTGCCTCGGAGGCCTCACCTCCCCATACTATTCCCACCGCTGGCCAGGCCATCCCTCTACTCACCCACACACCATGTTATTCTGCGGCGACGGCAGCCTCACACCGCAGCGAACCAGTGAACCCTCATACTCCTATACGCATGGGCATCCACTATTGCGTCTTCCCCGGCTCCGCGTCGTCCCCTTCCTAGGCCTCGCCGTCGTCCACCGCCCTGGTACTCTCGACGCGGCGTGGTCAACGTGGTCAAGAAACGGCTTCCATCGGACGTGGACTGTACGTGGAGAGGTTGACAGCTGGGTCCATGATGGCAGGAAGGAAGTACCTCCTTATTACGCGGAAAATAATGATTCCTCCACCTCACAGCAGGGACCCATCGGACGGGCCACCGTATTTCGTGAAAAAAATTCCCCCTGAATGCTGGGACCCACCAGATGGGCCACCATCTTGCGTGAAAAAGACGTTCCCCCCGCTGTCAGCTCGGAACCACTGGAAGTGCCTCCTTATTACGCACAAAAAAAATGAATACTCCCCCAGCTAGTTGGCACCCACCTTGGTGGGAGGCTGACTTGTGGGCCTACTAAGTTGACGGGGACAGAGTGCTTTGTCAACTTAGTCAATATGAACGATTCTAGCTCCAGTGACCGTACGATGTCCATCCAATGGCTGTAGTGCTTCTTCAACCTCTGGTCTTGTTGCTCCAGTCGCCCAAAGCAGCGCCGGTCGTGCTGCATGCTCCTGCCTCCCGTGGCTGGCTGTGCTGCCGCGGAGGCGTCACCGCCCCCTACTATTCCCACCGCTGGCCAGGCCATCCCTCTACTCACCCACACCCCCTGTTATTCTGCGGCGACGGCAGCCTCACATCACAGCGAACCAGTGAACCGTCATACTCCTCTACGCATGGGCATCCACTGTCGCGTCTTCCCCGGCTCCGCGTCGTCCCCTTCCTAGGCCTCGCCGTCGTCCACCGCCCTGGTGCTCTCGACGCGGCGTGGTCAACGTGGTCAAGGAACGGCTTCCATCGAACGTGGTCAACGACGGCAGCAAGGAAGTGCCTCCTTATTACGCAGAAAATCATGATTCCTTCACCTGACAGCAGGGACCCACCGGACGGGCCACCGTATTTCGTGAAAAAAATGTTTCCCCCTGACTGCTGGGACCCACCAGCTACATCTTCGGACACAAGGAAGTGCGTCTGGGCAAAAAAAACGATTCGCCACCCTGACTGTTGGGATCCACCAGCTACATCTTCGCATGCAAGGAAGTGCCTGACAATCGGGACCCACTTGGTCAAAGCGTACGTAGCATTGTCATTCTGGTCGCGAACGTGTACGTACATACTGGTCGATGTAGATGTGCGCACGTGTCGTAGTAGAGGCGTGCACGTAGCTTGTACACGTACGTACAGCGGCCAGTGTGCAAGAAAGAAAATACGGCCACGTATGTACATACGGGCAGGGTCCCGAACACCTACTCGCGCATACGTACGGCCAGGGCTAGTGTACATGGCTGGGTCGGAACGAAGAAACAGCGTCGTCATCGTGTTCATGGGGAGCCAACCAGCTGGGTCAGAACGGAATGCGTCATCGTGTTCATCGGGAAGGCTTGGACAGAACAGCCGATGGAAACGAGGCCTGGTGTACCGCAGAACGGAGGAAACGGCCTTGTGTTCGACCGGCCAAGGTCGAAACGGGATCATGTTCATCGGGAGGGGTCTGGCGTACCGCAAAACGGAGGAAACGGAACTCCTACGGTCGAAACGGGGGTCATGTTGATTGGAAGGGGTGTGGCGTACCACAAAACAGAGGAAGCAGACTTGTGTTGGAGCGCTACGATCGAAACGGGGGTCCTGTTCATCGGGAGGGGTGTGGCGTACCGCAAAATGGGACTCCACGGGATACTGTTCATCTCCACCGTTGACCCCTCCAGCCTCCACGGGCTACTGTTCATCCACCGTCGACCTCCTCCAGCCTCCACCTATGACTGTTTATCCACAGGCTCCTGTTCATCCAGCCTCCACCGCGCGCTACTCCACCGGCTACTGTTCAACCAGCCCTCTCCATGGGCTCCTGTTCAACCACCCCTCCACGGGCTACTGTTCATCCAGCCCTCCATCGTCTACTATTCATCTTGCCCTCCACAGGGTGGTCCTGTTCATCCAGCCCTCCACGGGATCCTATTCATCCAGCCACAACCGGCTTGATCGATCGGGGGTCCTGTTCCTCCAGAGGCAACACCACGGGGTCCTGTTCATCCACCCCCACCGGGAACTGTTCATCCAAACCCCCCAGCAGCGCTCACTGTTCATCCAGAGGCAGCATCGATCGGCTTCAGTTAGCAGCAGTAGCGAAGGAATCGCTCGAGCTGGTTCAGTTAACAGCCATCGATCGATCGCTCGGGTTCAGTAACGCGTAGCCTGCAGTGCAATCGCTCGGGTTCAGTTAGAGCCCAACGCCTCGCTCGGGTTTAGTTAGAGCCCAACGCCTCGCACCCACGCGCGTGCGTGTATGAGAGAAACGCGCATCGCTCGGCCCCGACCACCCACCGTAATCGGGAACACCCCGATATTTTCCTCGCCCTCGCTTCTACCACGGTTTTTTCCGTCATGGACAGCCTAAAGAATGTCATGCAGCTGTGTCTCCGGCCCGCCCAGGACGAAAAGCCCATCTTCTGTCATGATTTTTTGTCGTAGAAGTAGGACCCCACCACATCTATGATGATACCGGGTTTTGTCACTATTATCGTCATAGAAGTGTCATAAGTATGACATGAAAAAATTCGTTCGGCCCAAAATGTCACGGATGTGTCTTTTTTTGTAGTGGATGTGAACCGCTAGGGGCACCTGCGTAATTGCACTGCGCCGCCCGTTCTCCTTATAAATACATCCCCCTCGCGGTCAATATCTCTTCTTCCACCTCGCCATCTCGCTCAAACCCTAGCGCCACTGCTAGCATCAGTCGACGCCGGAGACGAAGCGCTTCGCTGCCGCAACCTCTTCGACGCCGTCTTCACACCAGCCGCGGACTTCGTCTTCCCCGCCGCCACCGTAGGTGTCTTCCACCACCAAGTTAGGGCACGGAAAATTAGACTGCTCGGCCTCCCCACTTCTCGTCTAGCAGTTCATCATGCGGTAAATAAGAACTCACTTTTTACCGTTTATTTGATCCATTGAACATGTCTCAATCTTCCAAAAGCTGTTTCCACACTTCCAAATCTGAAACTTTCTGTTTCTGCATCTCATAACTTGCAACTATGTTCACTTATGTATCACAACTAGTTAGATTCCTCACTTGTATTTATTCATGGATTCGTACAAATCTGGAACCAACTCACATTGATAAGTGAGTGTCTTCGCACTATGAGGTCATTGTCTTCAAACTGATTTATCTTCAAAATCTTCTGAGAATTCATATGACCTCTTCCCCTTCCCTCGCATCTCTAATGCTGTCACTCGTACATGTCTGTGGGAGAATCCCTTGGTTCTCATAGTCTGCATTCATTTGCAGAATTCTTATAGCATCATATTGAATCTCCTGAAGCTAGTTCTAGCCTGACCAGTTGTCTGAAGCCATTCACCATATTGAAGCCTTTAAGCCTGAATACAATGGCAACTAACAAATCTGCAAGGAAGGGTGGCAGACAGAGACGCATTGATACTGCTAAGGATCTTCCTCCAAATTTGGTCGAGCGGTACAAATCTGATCCAGGAGAAACGTAAGGACAGCGCAAGTCCCGAATCTAATGGATTCGAAGATACTGGGCAGAGCATTGGTTTCGGTATCGCTTCATGACTCCGGAATATGCTACCAAGAATGTTGTACGACCCACATCGGGTGATATCCTCTACAAGAAGTTGCAGCCCAAGAACAAGGCTGAAGCCATCACCAAAGGCTTCTTCTCATGTATGGTCAGAGGACCTATCCAGCAAATGCTGACCTATCCAGTCTCAAACGGTGTCGTGAAGATGATCTCTTTGAAGAAAACTACAAGTTTGCCAAGAATTATGCTACTCTGAACAAGAAGGATTTCGGACTTGACTACAACCCAGGTCCAGCCAGACCTCGGCCAGACGGCAGTCGTGAAGCCAATCCGAATATCATTGGCCCCTTCAATATCCTTGATGGGCTACTCTCTCACATTGCTGCACAAAGGGCTACTGATGAACAAGCTCCTGCTGATGAGGAACCTGAAGATGTTCCAGAGCCCTTGAAGCCAAAGAAAAAGGCAAAGGCTTCAAAACACTCTGCTGCACCCAAAGCTTCAAGTGTGAAGTCATTGAAATCTGCACCTCTTCAATCTAGTGTGCAGTCTGAGGACGAATCTCGCATCTCCAACAAGTCCAAGGAGCCCAAGAAGACATCAGGACACAGTCTCACACCTGGAAGCATCTTGCGCAATGATGAAGACATTATTGATCTTTTCAGTGATGATGACCTTCCTGATGATGCACTCGAGATGCTGATCAAGAGCAAACAGCAGGCTGAAATCTTTAATGATCTTCCTCTTTTGATATTATCAATAACTTCACTGACGAGTGGTTTGAAGATACCTCTCTTACCCTCGATGATCTACAACTTCCAATTGATATCAGCGTGACCTTTTAGGGCTACATTGCCCAAGAGCTAACCATTGCCCAAAAGTTCATTGAGCAGGAGAACAAGATTAACCATGAAAAGGCTATCTTCAAGAAACATATGGCCAAACTCAGCGCTCAAGAGGCTCAAAACTTCAAGACTATGATGGCAGATCTCAAGGCTGAATTTGTCAAGCGCCATGATGAAGCTAAGGGCTGAAGAGAGCGTCTCAAGAACTATTCTGAGAAATGCGTTCAGGCTCATAATGAAGCCTTGAAGCAAAAAGCACTTGGTCGTCCAGGCATTGACCCCAAGATATGGCTGCCAAGAAGAAGAAGAAGCATGTTGCTATTGAAACTGAAGCTCCACAGCAGGAAAGGCCAAGCGTTGTCTTCCCTGCCAGCATGACTGGCTTGAAGCCAAAGGTCCCTTCAGCGGCTTTTGAACAAAAGAAAACCAAGTAGGCTAAAGCTGAAGCCAAGAAGAGGAAGCATCGTGATGCTTCTGATGCTGCTCCCTCCAAGAAGAAGCTAAAGACCAAGTCTTCAAAGTCTTATCACAAGAAACGTGCTGCTCCCCAAGAACCACTGGTTGTTGAACCAATTTCTATTGCACTGATTGCCTCAACCAACTGTGAGCGTCATCTCGTTGTGCATGAGCCTGCTTCCACAGAAGCTCATGAGTGTGAAGATATTCCAGCTGCTGACTCCACGGCGGCTGAAGACGTTGGTCATGAAGACAGTGTTCAAGATGATGAAGTCCTTCCACAAATCCTGCCCAACCAGGTATCATCGCCTGCTCCTATGAGTAGTGAATTGATAAGCATTAGCGGTCCCACGACACCAATCACACAAGATGAGTTGTCGGAAGACCACCACCCCAACTCCCCATTACATGAAGTGATTCCTCGCACGCCACCCGCTCATGTCACCACCCACTCATGTCACCACTCTGGTGCTTGAGACCTTGCAAGCTAAACTAAAAGACATGGAGAAGACCACTCCTTCACCACATACGCCGCCCTCTTTTCGAAGGATTCGCAGAGGCCCTAGGCCTACGGTCTCCTTGTCCAGCATTCCTGAACAGGATGTGCAAAACACAAGCTCAGTCGCACGTCAAATGTTTCATGAAGCCATCCCTTCTGTGCCTGCTCAAGAATTTGAAGCCAAAGTGGCTGAAGACATTCCAGCTGCATTAGCCGGTGAAGAAAAAGAAGAAGATCGTGAAGTTATCCCCCTACTAATGAAATAGTTGTACAAGAAGCGGAAGTGTTTGTGCCAAACCCTGAAGGAAATATGCCCTAGAGGCAATAATAAAGTTGTTATTTTATTTCCTTATATCATGATAAATATATATTATTCATGCTACAATTGTATTAACGGAAACTTAGTACATGTGTGAATACATAGACAAAACAGAGTGTCCCTCGTATGCCTCTACTAGACTAGCTCATTGATCAAATATGGTTATGTTTCCGAACCATGGACATGAGTTGTCATTTGATCAACGGGATCACATCATTAGAAGAATGATGTGATGGACAAGACCCATCTGTTAGCTTAGCAACTTGATCGTTTAGTTTTACTACTATTGCTTTCTTCATGACTTATACATGTTCCTATGACTATGAGATTATGCAACTCACGAATACCGGAGGAACACCTTGTGTGGTATCAAACATCACAACGTAACTGGGTGGTTATAAAGATTCTCTACAGGTGTCTCCGAAGGTGTTTGTGGTGGTGGCATAGATCGAGAATAGGATTTGTCACTCCGAGTGTCGGAGAGGTATCTCTGGGCCCTCTCGGTAATACACATCATAAGAAGCCTTGCAAGCAAATGATTAATAAGTTAGTCACGAGATGATGTATTATGAAACGAGTAAAGATACTTGCCGATAACGAGATTGAACTAGGTATGATGATACCCACGATCGAATATCGGGCAAGTAACATACCGATGACAAAGGGAACAACGTATGTTGTTATGTGGTTTGACCGATAAAGATCTTCGTAGAATATGTAGAAACCAATATGAGCATCCAGGTTTCGCTATTGGTTATTGACCGGAAGTCTCGGTCATGTCTACATAGTTCTCGAACCCATAGGGTCCGTACGCTTAATGTTCGATGACAATCGGTATTATGAGTTTATGTGTTTTGATGCGCCAAAGGTAGTTCGGAGTCCCGGATGTGATCATGGACATGACGAGGAGTCTCGGAATGGTTGAGACGTAAATATTGATATATTGGACGACTATATTCGGACACCGGAAGTGTTTCGGAGAAAATCGTTGTGGTTTTGTATGCGTAGGTAAGAACGGTTCTTGCTAAACCCGTAGCAGCCACGTAAAACTTGCAACAACAATGTATAGGACATCTAACTTGTTTTTGCAGGGCATGTTGTGATGTGATATGGTCAAGACGTGATGATTTATACATTATTGTATGAGATGATCATGTTTTGTAAAATTATCGGCAACCGGCAGGAGCCTTATGGTTGTCTCTTTATTGTATGAATTGCGAAGGCCATGTAATTGCTTTACTTTATCACTATGAGTTAGCAATAGTAGTAATAGCAATAGTTGGCAAGATGACCACGACGCTACAATGAAGATCATGGTGTCTAGCCGGTGATGATGGAGATCATGACGATGCTTTGGAGATGTAGATCAAAAGCACAACATGATGATGTCCATATCATGTCACATATTTTGATTGCATGTGATGTTTATCTTATTATGCTTCTTATTTTTCTTAGTACGGCGGTAGCGTTATAAGATGATCCCTTACAAAATTTCAAGGTACAAGTGTTCTCCCTGAGTATGCACAATTGCGAAAGTTCGTCGTGCCGAGATACCACGTGGTGATTGTGTGTGATAAGCTCTACGTTCAAATACAACAGGTGTAAGACAGTTTTGCACATGCAGAATACTCGGTTAAACTTGACGAGCCTAGCATGTACACACATGGCCTCAGAACACTAGAGACCGAAAGGTAGAGCGTGAATCATATAGTAGATATGATCAACATAAGATGTTCACCATTGAAAACTACTCCATCTCACGTGATGATCGGACATGGTTTAGTTAATTTGGATCACGTGATCATTTCGATGACTTGAGGGATGTCTATCTAAGTGGGAGTTCTTTAGTAATATGATTAATTGAACTTTAATTTATCATGAACTTAGTCCTGATTTTTTTGCATATCTATGTTGTTGTAGATCAATGGCCCGTGCTACCGTTCCCTTGAATTTTAATGCGTTCCTAGAGAAAGCTAAGTTGAAAGATGATGCTAGCAACTACATGGACTAGGTCCGTAACTTGAGGATTATCCTCATTGCTGCATAGAAGAATTATGTCCTTGAAGCACCGCTAGGTGACAAGCCCCCTTCCGCTAATGTAGACGCTTTGAACGTCTGGCAGACGCGGTCTGATGACTACTCGATAGTTCAGTGTGCCATGCTTTATGTCTTAGAATCGGGACTTTAAAGACGTTTTGAAACGTCATGGAGCATATGAGATGTTCCAAGAGTTGAAGTTAATATTTCAAGCAAATGCCCGAATGACAGATATGAAGTCTCCAATAAGTTCTATAACTGCAAGATGGAGGAGAACAATTCTATCAGTGGACACTTGCTCAGAATGTCTGGGTACTACAATCATATGACTTAACTTGGTTGCAAAGTTGATGAAGATAGTGTTATTGATAGAGTTCTTCAATCACTGCCACCAAGCTATAAAGGCTTCGTGATGAACTATACTATGCAAGGGATGCAGAAGACAATTCCCGAGCTCTTCGCTATGCTCAAAGCTGTGGAGGTAGAAATCAAAAAGGAGCATCAAGTGTTGATGGTTAACAAGACCACTAATTTCAAGAAAAAGGGCAAGGGAAAGAAAGGGGAACTTCAAGGAGAATAGCAAGACAGTTGCTACTCCCGTGAAGAAACCCAAGTCTGGAGCCAAGCCTGAAACTGAGTGCTTCTACTACAAAGGGACTGGACACTGGAAGCGGAACTGCTCCAAGTATTTGACGGATAAGAAGGATGGCAAAGTGAACAAAGGTATATTTTATATACATGTTATTGATGTGTACCTTACTAATGCTCTAGTAGCACCTAGGTATTTGATACTGGTTCGGTTGCTAATATTTGTAAGTCGAAACAGGGGCTACGGATTAAACGAAGATTAGCTAAGGACGAGGTGACGATGCACGTGGGAAATGGTTCCAAAGTCGATGTGATCGCCGTCGGCACGCTACCTCTACATCTACCTTCGGGATTAGTTTTAGACCTAAATAATTGTTATTTGGTGCCAGCGTTGAGCATGAACATTATATCTAGATCTTGTTTGTTGCGAGATGGTTATTCATCTAAATCAGAGAATAATGATTGTTCAATTTTTATGAGTAATATATTTTATGGTCATGCACCCTTGACGAGTGGTCTATTCTTGTTAGATCTCGATTGTAGTGATACACATATTCATAATATTGAAGCCAAAAGATGCAAGGTTGATAATGATAGTGCAACTTATTTGTGGCACTATCGTTTAGGTCATATTGGTGTAAAGCGCATGAAGAAACTCCATGCAGATGTACTTTTGTAATCACTTGATTATGAATCACTTGGTGCTTGCGAACCATGCCTCATGGGCAAGATGACTAAAACTACATTCTCCGGAACAATGGAGCGAGCAACTGATATGTTGGAAATCATACATACTGATGTATGTGGACCGATGAGTGTTGAGGCTCGTAGCGGGTATCGTTATTTTCTGACCTTCACTGATGATTGGAGCAGATATGGGTATATCTACTTGATGAAGCACAAGTCTGAAACATTAGAAAAGTTCAAAGAATTTCAGAGTGAAGTAGAGAATCATCGTAACAAGAAAATAAAGTTTATATGATCTGATCGCGGAGGTGAATATTTGAGTTACGAGTTTAGTCTTCATTTAAAACAATGTGTAATAGTTTCACAACTCACGCCACTCGGAACACCACATCGTAATGGTGTGTCCGAACGTCGTAACCGTACTTTATTAGATAGGGTGCGATCTATGATATCTCTTACCGATTTACCACTATCATTTTGGGGTTATGCTTTAGAGACAGCTGCATTCATGTTAAATAGGGCACCACCTAAATCCGTTTAGACGACGCCTTATGAATTGTGGTTTGGCAAGAAACCAAAGTTGTCCTTTCTTAAAGTTTGGGGCTGCGATGCTTATGTGAAAAAGCTTCAACCTGATAAGCTCGAACCCAAGTCGGAGAAATGTCTCTTCATAGGATACCCAAAGGAAATAATTGGGTACACCTTCTATCACATATCCGAAGGCAAGATATTCGTTGCTAAGAATGGATCCTTTCTAGAGAAGGAGTTTCCCTCGAAAGAAGTGAGTGGGAGGAAAGTGGAACTTGATGAGGTAATTGTACCTTCTCCCGAATTGGAAAGTAGTACGTCACATAAACTAGTTCCAGTTATTCCTACACCAATCAGCAAGGAAACTAATGATGATGATCATGAAACTTCGGATCAAGTTATTACTGAACCTCTTAGGTCAACCAGAGTACGTTCCGCACCAGAGTGGTAAGGTAACCCGGTTCTGGAAGTCATGTTACTAGATCATGATGAACCTACGAACTATGAGGAAGCGATGATGAGCCTAGATTCCGCAAAATGGCTTGAGGCCATGAAATCTAAGATGGGATCCATGTATGAGAACAAAGTGTGGACTTTGGTTGACTTGCCCGATGATCGGCAAACCATTGAAAATAAAAGGATTTTTAAGAGGATGACTGACGCTGATGGTAATGTTACTGTCTACAAAGCTCGACTTGTGGCGGAAGGTTTTCGACAAGTTCAAGGAGTTTACTACGATGAGACTTTCTCACCCTTAGCGATGCTTAAGTCTGTCTGAATCATGTTAGCAATTTCCGCATTTTATGATTATAAAATCTAGATGGCATAAAAGGATACTTGAATATGAATTTTTCAATGAAAGACCTCGGTGAAGTTGCCTATATATTGGGCATCAAGATCTATAGAGATAGATCAAGACGCTTAATTGGACTTTCACAAAGCACATACCTTGATAAAGTTTTGAAGAAGTTCAAAATGGATCAGTCAAAGAAAGGGTTCTTGCTTATGTTACAAGGTGTGAAGTTGAGTAAGACTCAATGCCCGACCACTGCAGAAGAAAGAGAGAAAATGAAAGTCATTCCCTATGTCTTAGCCATAGGATCTATCATGTATGCAATGTTGTGTACTAGACCTGATGTGTGCCTTACTATAAGTTTAGTAGGGAGGTAACAAAGTAATCCAGGAGTGGATCACTGGACAGCGGTCAAGAACATCCTGAAGTACCTGAAAAGGACAAAGGATATGTTTCTCGTTTATGGAGGTGACAAAGAGCTCGTCGTAAATGGTTACGTCGATTCAAGCTTTGACACTGATCCGGATGACTCTAAATCACAAACCGGATATATATTTTTATTGAACGGTGGAGCTGTCAGTTGGTGCAGTTCCAAGTAGAGCGTCGTGGCGGGATCTACGTGTGAAGCGGAGTACATAGTTGCTTCGGAAGCAGCAAATGAAGGAGTGTGGATGAAGGAGTTCATATCCGATCTCGGTGTAATACCTAGTGCATCGGGTCACAACACTGGAGCAATAGCCTTGGCGAAGGAATCCAGGTTTCACAAGAGAACCAAGCACATCAAGAGACGCTTCAATTCCATCTGCGATCAAGTCAAGGAGGGAGACATAGAAATTTGCAAGATACATACGGATCTGAATGTCGTAGACCCGTTGACTAAGCCTCTTCCACGAGCAAAACATGATCAGCACCAGGACTCCATGGGTGTTAGAATCATTACTATGTAATCTAGATTATTGACTCTAGTTCAAGTGGGAGACTGAATGAAATATGCCCTAGAGGCAATAATAAAGTTGTTATTTGTATTTCCTTATATCATGATAAATGTTTATTATTCATGCTAGAATTGTATTAACTAGAAACTTAGTACATGTGTGAATACATAGACAAAACAGAGTGTCCCTAGTATGCCTCTACTAGACTAGCTCATTGATCAAAGATGGTTATGTTTCCTAACCATAGACATGAGTTGTCATTTGATCAACGGGATCACATCATTACGAGAATGATGTGATGGACAAGACCTATGACACCCCGAGACTGGTGCGCCAGGTGTCAGCCAATTATCCGTCCTCGTTGCCTTGTCATTTGCTTGCGTGTTGCATTTTGCCATGTCATCATGTGCATTGTCATCAGCGTGTTTTTCAAAACTTGCATCTGTCCGAGTCCCCCTCATCCTTTCCGTTGTCCGTTCTGAGCCCAGACACACTCGCACGCGCCCGCGGCACCTCCGAATATTTATTTTATAAGTGGCCGGAAAATGTTCTCGGAATGGGATGAAACTTGGCGTGTGGTCTTATTATAGTGTAGACAGGCTGCCTGCCAATTTTCATCGCGTTCGGAATTCGTTTGATAGCCCAACCATTAAACTATAGTGGCACTAGTAGCCGGTTTATTTGTCGGACGTTTCAGTCTCCGAGAACTGTTGCCGGGTCTCTCTCCTCTCCTCTCTTCATAGCCCAGTACCACCTACCTAGGCCCAACCTACCCCTCCTCCGACCCGGACCATCCGATCGAGATCGGAGGGTCCAAAACACCACCAAACACCAAACCCTAGCCCCCTTCCTTATATAACACCCCCTCCCTTCCATTTTTGGTAGCCACACCCCTCCCTCCTAGCTTTCCGCGCCCCCAATCATCTGCAGCCACCGCCCTCGTCGTTTTCAGCGTCGGCGAACCGAGCCCCGCCACTTGGCGCAGCCCAGCTCAGCCAGCGCCGCTGCTTCCTCCGCCCGAGCCAGTGGCAAGCCGCCACATGCCCCCAGCCAGCTTCCCCCCACTGCGGCCCATGTGGCCCATCCGCGGCCCGCCCCGGGCCTCGACCGGGCCGAGCGCCGCGCCCCACTGGCTCCGCTCGCCTCCTCGCGTTCTCCTCCAGTGCTCAATCCCCGCCGCCTGCGTTCGACCCCGCAGCCGCACTGCTCGCCGCCGGCAGCCCCCGGACCACCAGGGCCGCTACCCTTCGCCTCTCGTCCCGCTGGACCTCGCCTCCGCCTCCGCCCTCCCTCGCCGGAGTGCTCCGCCCCGCCGTTCGCGCCCTCCGGTGGCCCCGCGCCCACGCGCACCCTCGCTGCCGCCGGAGCGCCCCAGCTCGCCGGCCTGGCTCGTCGGGCCATGCCTCTGCCCTCCCCTCGTCGCGGATCCGGCCGTCCCGGGGACAGATCCACCGGATCCAACGCAGCCGCCCCGATCCGCTTCCCTCTGTCGGTCCCTCGTTCTCGCCGGAGCCGAGCCGCCGCCGTCGGGATCTCGTTTGCCCGCGCCGTGCCGGACATGTCCGGAGGAACCGGACATGTCCAGACTCCCCTCGCCGTGAGCCACTGCCGCGTGGGCCCGCGTCCAGCTACCGACGGACGCGTCCGCTCCAGCCCGGACATCGTCCACCCCCTCGAAGGTTGTTTTTTTCACCAAGTCCCAGTTTCTGTAACAGCATGATGCATACATTGAGTGGTTGTATCTTTTTGTGTGATTATCCAAATTGAGTGAATAATATGTCAAAATGTTCGTTGTGATATGCTCTTCATAGTGTTATACTGTGGCATGCTTGTTTGAGTTCATCTTGATGCCCTAATCATTGTTGCAAAAGTGCTATATGTTTTAACTGCTGAAAACTGTTATTATGTTAGCATGTTTGTGAGGTGATATCTTTGTGCATGTTGGTCCAAATGGAGCATATGATATGTCCAAATGTTCATTGTGAAGTGCTCTACATGATGGTTGCTGTAGCATTCATGTTAGGTGTCATATTGCCATGTTAATCTCTGTTGCAAAGGTGCATTTGGCTATTAAGTGCTGAAACTTGTTATGAGATGCTGATTTGTCTTGTTCATAGCTATTGGTGTGATTGTCTTTTATGCCACATGTCTATATGTTTTAGAAGCACAATCATGCCATCTTTGTTGTGGTGCAATCCACTTTTCATGATATGTATTGTGGTGTTTTCAACAAGCTTATAAAGTAGCCTACTCGCTGTTGTTGTTTCCTGAGACTTGTTAAAAAACTGCGAAGTCTGAAACTGTTAAACCTGATGCCATGTTTGCTTGATGCCCCACTCAAATCCATGCATGTTTTAGTATGTCATATGATCATGTCTTGTTGTCCATGTTATGCTCTATCCATCCATGTCCTTGTTTGCCATTGTAGCTTATTTATTTCTTCCTCTCAAGTTGCTATAAAATGTTTCTGTCAGCATGTTATCATCAAGTTCAGTTTTGTCCTGTGAATAGCTATTGTTCTATGCATCATATGACCATGTTCTTGCCATGAGTAGCTTCATAAACATGCCTTCTTACTGTTGGTTATCTTCTTATGCCATGTTATGCTCTGAGTTGAGTTACACAAGCTTGCAAACATGCCTACTTGTCGTTGTTTCTGCCATGCTCTATTTTTTTCACTAAGTCTGAGAAATCAGTAAACTTCTTGAATCTTGCCATGCTAGTTTAATTGTGTTCCAGCAAGTTTTTGGGTGTGCTCTGAGTTCATGCTTGTTGAGAATCATGTCTATTTCACATCCATGCCTTTTGTTGTCATGTTTGGGTGCTGTAGCATAAATATACCTTGCTCCAAAGTTGCTATGTTGTTGTTAACTTTAGCTTTGCATTGTGACTTGTTTTGCTCATATCTTCTAGCCCGTTGCTCCGTTTTGAGCGTGTCCTATATGAAACTTGTGTGTTTTTGCATGTAGAAGCATAATAACTTGTTGAATACATGTTTGGAGTGTGTTTTATTGATGTTTGGATGCATTTTGCATCAATGACATGCTTTTCTTGTTTTGCTCATATCTTCTAGGTCGTAGCTCCGAATTAAATAAACTTTATATGTAACTTGACTAGAATTTCGAGTAGATCATCATGGTGCATGTTAAATTTCTGTTTTACAACTTTAACTTAATATTTGTTCAGATCTGGACCATTTTTGAAATGTGCATATGAGGGCTTACCGGAATTGTCATATGTTGTTTCCGGTCTCATTTAAACTTGCCTTGTTGTGATGTTCTTGTGCGCATTATCCCTTGCCATGTTTTGCATCATATAGACTTTTCTTGCATCATACTTGCTTGAGCACCTTGTCATGTTCTTGTGTTGTGTGTTTACCTTGTTGTGTGCTCCTTCTCTCTAGTTCTTTTTCCGTTGCGATCATGAGGATTCGTTCGACTACATGTGGTTCATCTTCATGGCTTCTTCTTCATCTTCTTCATCTTCTTCATGGACTCGTTCTTCTTCCTTGCGGGATCTCAGGCAAGATGACCATCACCTTGGATACCTTTACTATCATTGCCATGCTAGTTGTCTCGATGCTATCATTATATGTCGCGCTACCCATCATTTATTGTCAGCCCCTCTCCTTGTTGCCATGAAACCTCTAACCTTTGACACCTTCCCAGCAAAACCGTTGTTTGGCTATGTTACCCGCTTGCTCAGCCCCTCTTATAGCATTGCTAGTTGCAGGCGAAGATGAAGATAGATCCATGTCGGATCTTGTTGTTGGAATATCACAATATCTCTTAAACATATTAACACACCTATATACTTGGCAATGGATAGAGGGCTTGGCCTTTTGCTCGGTGATTTGTTCCACTCATAGCACCTTAGGAGCCGATAAACCGGTGTTATGTTCCTTGATTTTGCGTTCCTAACGTGGTTGGGTATATGGGGACCCCTTGACAGTTTGTCTTTGAATAAAACTCCTCCAGCAAGGCCCAACATTGGTTTTATTGCAACATAATAAAAACATAATTAATTAATTGCATAGGGAGTTAGCGCTACCCGAGGATTCTTCTACATACAGGGGGCCAGTGCTGATGGTGTTGGTCTCAAACGGGGGTTATGCGGGGCCACCACGGGGAAACTCGAGGTCTGGCTCCCGTAGGATCGCCCATCCGGTCGTGGCCTGAGACGAGATACGCGTGGCTACTATCAGGGTGTCGGCACGCCGGGAGGTCTAGCTGGACTTGTTTTACCATTGTCGAAATGTCTTGTGCACCAGGATTCCGAGCCTGATCGGATTGTCGCTAAGATAAGGGGCAATATTATTATTATCTCTGCTGATCGTGAGAGCTTGTGACGGGCTAAGTTGGGACACCCTTGCAGGGTTATGATCTTTCGAAAGCCGTGCCCGCGGTTATGTGGCAGATTGGAATTTGTTAATGTCCAGTTATAGAAAAGTTGAGAGAGGATCCGAAATAAAATACACGAACCGCGTGAGTAACCGTGACTGTCTCTTTTCACTTTGAGAAGAGAACACGGTTGGGTTATATTTGACTCGTAGGTAGATCAGGATCTTTAGCGATCATTACTAGTTCGCGAACGTTTCGTAGATGCTCTTCTTAGTCTTGTACTCATAAGTTAGCCACCATATATTGCTTAGCCGCTGCTGCAACCTCACCACTTTACCTCTCCATACCCATTAAGCTTTGCTAGTCTTGTTACCCATGGTTATGGGATTGCTGAGTCCTCGTGGCTCACAGATACTACAACAACAGTTGCAGGTGCAGGTTTTTTGATGACTTGACGTGAGAGCGATGTTACCTTAAGTCGGAGTTCTTTCTTCTTCTTCTTCTTCAGTCTTGGGATAGGTTCCTGGTCAGCAGCCTGGGATAGCAGATGGATGTCATTGTGCTTTTCATGTTTTGCATATGTAGTCGGATGTCTTGTATTGATGTTGTTGTATTCATGTGACTTGTATGAATTGTATGTATCCCCATGTATTTATGTAATTGTACGATGTAATGATATCCATCTTGCTAAGCGCCCGAAATGCAGTTGTGTCCCAATCACGAGTGTGTCACGTGATTGGGATCGATTCGCATCTTGGGCTTGACAGGACCCATCTGTTAGCTTAGCAACTTGATCGTTTAGTTTTACTGCTATTGCTTTCTTCATGACTTATACATGTTCCTATGACTATGAGATTATGCAACTCCCGAATACCGGAGGAGCACCTTGTGTGCTATCAAACATCACAACGTAACTGGGTGATTATAAAGATGCTCTACAGGTGTCTCCGAAGGTGTTTGTGGTGTTGGCATAGATCGAGAATAGGATTTGTCACTCCGAGTGTTGGAGAGGTATCTCTGGGCCTTCTCGGTAATACACATCATAATAAGCCTTGCAAGCAAATGACTAATAAGTTAGTCACGAGATGATGTATTATGGAACGAGTAACGAGACTTGCCGATAACGAGATTGAACTAGGTATGATGATACCGACGATCGAATCTTGGGAAAGTAACATACCGATGACAAAGGGAACAACGTATGTTGTTATGCGGTTTGACCGATAAAGATCTTCATAGAATATGTAGGAACCAATATGAGCATCCAGGTTCCACTATTTGTTATTGACCGGAGATGAGTCTCGGTCCTGTCTACATAGTTCTCGAACCTGTAGGGTCCACACGTTTAACGTTCGATGACGATCGGTATTATGAGTTTATGTGTTTTGATGCGCCGAAGTTAGTTCAGAGTCCCGGATGTGATCACAGACATGACAAGGAGTCTTGAACTGGTTGAGACGTAAACATTGATATATTGGACGACTATATTCGGACACCCGAAGTATTCCGGAGAATTTCGGACAAAACCAGAGTGCTAGAAGGGGTTACCGGAACCCCCGGGAGAACTATTGGGCCTCTATGGGCCTTGGTGGGAAGATAGAAAGGGCCAGGAGGGGCTGCCCCCCCCCCCTTGGGTCCGAATAGGACTAGGGGAAGGGGGCGGCACCCCCATTTCCTTCCCTTTTCCCCTCTCCTTCCTTTCCCCCTCCTAGTAGGACTAGGAAAGGGGAGTCCTACTCCTACTAGGAGGAGGACTCCTCCTCTCCTTGTGCGCCACAAGGGCCGGCCGGCCTCCCCCTTGCTCCTTTATATACGGGGGCAGGGGGCACACTAGAACACACATGTAAACATCAGTTTTAGCCGTGTGCGGTACCCCCTCCACAGATACACACCTAGGTCATATCATTGTAGTGCTTAGGCGAAGCCCTGCTCTGGTAACTTCATCTTCACCGTCACCACATCATCGTGCTGACGAAATTCTCCCGTGACGCTCAACTGGATCAAGAGCTCGTGGGACGTCATCGAGTTGAACGTGTGCTGAACGCGGAGGTGCCGTACGTTCGGTGCTTGGATCGGTTGGATCGCAAAGACGTTCGACTACATCAACCGCGTCACTAGACGCTTCCGCTTACGGTCTACGAGGGTACGTAGACACACTCTCCCCGCTCTTTGCTATGCTTCTCCTAGATAGATCTTGCGTGATCGTAGGAAAATTTTGAAATACTATGTTCCCCAACAGACCCCCCACTCCAATAAGCCACTGAAGTTGAGGCTAATGCGGCTGCCACCAACACCACTACTGAAGCCAATGACATTGTCATGGCTGAAGACAATGTGCAGCCCGAAGTCATTGCTACAACGAAAGTTAACTCGGATGTGACTGTTCCTCCCCATGTGCCTCACACCATGGAACGTGCGTACAATCGTGGTGAGCTCGTTACTGTCCGGTGGCCAATCTTAATGCCTGTCACAACCCTAGAATTTCTTGTAGTTAGTTGCATCTATGAGCATCCATGCATCATGTTTAAGTTCAAAAGAATTTGAATTGGGGATGTTCAAACCCTATCACCAAATCAATTCAACTAGGTTCAAGTTGAATCTTTTCAATGAACCCAAAATGTTCTTGAGAAAAGTTCATCATTTTTGAATTGGTTGATAACCTCTGCCAAAAATGGTGCACATATTTCTAGGACATTCTGGATTTTTTAATTAATCCATATCATATTTGAATTGGGGCATTTAAATTCTATAAATATTTTAAATGCTCTAGCTGTTGGAAATAATTCAATATGTGCCCACAATTTATTTCATGAATTTTGAAAATGGTTTAGTTTGAAAACTAAATCACAACAGAAGAAATTAAATAGAAATAGGAAACAGAAAGAAAGAACAAAGAGAGAGAGAAACTTACCTGGCAGCCCACTGGCTGGCCCAGCAGTGTGATGGCCCGTGCCAATCGTCCTCCTCCTCTCGCCACAAGGACGAGAGGTGTGTGCTCGTCGCGCACCTGCACGCGTCGGCCACCTCCTGCCTGCCTGCTTCCCTCCCCGACACTCTGGATGCCGCCATGTAGACGCCCCCCCCCCCAATCCCCTCGACCCTCTCTCACTCTCCCTCGTCCCCATCCCCTCTCCTGGCTCTCTTCCTCGCACCGCCGAGCACACCTGAAACCGCCGCTCGCTGTAGCCATGGCCAACGCACTCCCCTCGCCTCTCCTCCTGGTCCACAAGCTCCGCCATCGTCATCTACGCCTCCTCGAGGACCCACGCGCCGCCAGACACCCTCGAACGCCCTCACCGCCATATTCTTCAACCTCGGGTCCCCGAGATCACCGGCGACCATGCGCCTGCTCCGATGCGTCCCCGAGCCCGCCGAGCATCTCGTCCGCCTCCCTATGAGCTCCTGCGTCGAACCCACCTCTTCCCCGCTTCGTTTGCTCGCCGTAGACGTCGCCCCTTGCTCGCCGTAGCACGCCGCCGCCCGAGCTCGCCGTCGGCGCAGCTCCGATGACCATTTAGTCACCCCGGCTAGTCCAACAAGTTCACACGCGTCCGTAGTGCATCGCCAGCGCACTATTTACCTCGCTTGCATGCCAGAGCAATGAACCCGAGCATGCCCGAGCTCCGACCGCCGCTGCGGTCGTCATCGGCGACGCTACAGGCCACCTCAGGCCCGCCTACCACCCATATACGATGTGCGCCGGCGAGAGCTCTCCAACGAGCCTAGCCACGCATCAAACGGGGCACCCTAGCCCAATCCCGAGCATCGCCACCGTGTCTGGCCTCACCAGCGTCGAGTCGCTGGCGGGTTTGACCCCGCTGACCAGGGGTTTGACTCCCCCTGACCCACTGACATGTGGGCCATTGATATGTATCCAATGTATCTATAATTTTTGATTGTTCCATGCTATTATTTATGATGTCTTGGATGTTTAATGGGCTTTTTCATACACTTTTATATCATTTTTGGGACTAACCTACTAACCCAAAGGCCCAGTCCAGATTGTTGTTTTTTGCCTGTTTCAGGGTTTTGCAGAAAAGGAATATCAAACGGAGTCCAAACGGAATGAAACCTTCGGGAGAGATATATTTGGAGAAAATCACGCACGGGAGACTTGAGAACCACGGAAGGGGAGCCACGAGGTGCCCACGAGGGTGGGGGGCGCGCCCCCCTTCCCAGGGAGCGCCCCCTGCCTCGTGGGCCCCTCTAGAGTCCCCCGGTGTCCTCCTTCCTCCTATATAAGTCTACGTACCCCGAAACCATCGGCAACAGAGAGAAAAACCTAATTCCACCGCCATAACCTTCTGTTCCCGTGAGATCCCATCTTGGAGCCTGTTGCGGAGCTCCGCCAGAGGGGGGATCCATCACGGAGTGCTTCTACATCATCATCATCTCCCTCACCATGAGTTGTGAGTAGTTTACCACAGACCTTCAGGTCCATATCTAGTATCTAGATGGCTTCTTCTCTCTCTCTGGATCTCAATACAAAGTTCTCCTCGGTCTTCGAGGAGATCTATTCGATGTAATCTCTTTTTGCGGTGTCTTTGTCGAGATCCGATGAATTGTGAGTTTATGATCAAGATTATCTATGAGAAATATTTGGTTCTTTTTTGAACTCTTTATGTGTGCTCATAATATGCTTGCAAGTCTCTTCGAATTATTGGTTTGGTTTGGCCTACTAGATCTATAGTTCTTGCAATGGGAGAAGTGCTTGGCTTTGGGTTCAATCTTGCGGTGTCCTTTCCCAGTGACAGTAGGGGCAGCAAGGCACGTATTGTATTGTTGCCATCGAGGATAAAAAGATGGGGTTTATATCATATTGCTTGAGTTTATCCCTCTACATCATTTCATCTTGCTTAAGGCGTTACTCTGTTCTTATGAACTCAATACACTAGATGCATGCTGGATAGCGGTCGATGTGTGGAGTAATAGTAGTAGATGCAGAATCGTTTCGGTCTACTTGTCTCGGACGTGATGCCTATATACAATGATCATGCCTAGATAGTCTCATAATTATTCGCTTTTCTATCAATTGCTCGACAGTAACTTGTTTACCCGTCGTAGAATATCGCTATCATGAGAGAAGCCACTAGAGAACACTATGGCCCCCGGGTCTATTCTCAACATATCAATTTACATCTACTTTACTTTTACCGCTTTTATTTTTTGTTCTTATAAACAAAAATACCAAAAATATAAACTATCATCTCTATCAGATCTCACTTTCGTAAGTGACCATAAAGGGATTGACAACCCCTTATCGCGTTGGCTGCGAAGTTCTTATTTGTTTGTGCAGGTGCGAGGGACTCGTGCGTGGTCTCCTACTGGATTGATACCTTGGTTCTCAAAAAATGAGGGAAATACTTACGCTACTGTGCTGCATCTCCCTTTCCTCTTCGAGGGAATACAACGCAAGCTCGAGAAGTAGCAAGAAGAATTTCTGGCGCCGTTGCCAGGGAGGCTTACGCAAAAGTCATATACCAAGTACTTATCACAAACCCTTATCATTCGCATTACATTTATTTGCCTCTCGTTTTCCTCTCCCCCACTTCACCCTTGCCGTTTTATTTGCCATTCTTATAACGTGTGTTTATCGTTCGCTTGCTTCTTGTTTGCTTGTGTGTGTTGGATTGCTTGCTTGTCACTATGGCTCAAAATAATACCAAATTGTGTGAAATCTCCAATACCAACAATAATGATTTTATTAGCACTCCGATTGCTGCTATTACCGATGCTGAATCTTGTGAGATCAATGCTGCTTTGTTGAATCTTGTCATGAAAGATCAATTCTCCGGCCTTCCTAGTGAAGATGTCGCTACCCATCTGAACAACTTTGTTGATTTGTGTGATATGCAAAAGAAAAGGGATACAGACAATGATATTTTAAATTGAAGTTATTTCTGTTTTCACTTAGAGAACGTGCTAAAACTTGGTTCTCCTCTTTGCCTAGAAATAGTATTGATTCGTGGAATAAGTGCAAAGATGATTTTATCTCTAAGTATTTCCCTCCTGCTAAGATCATCTCTCTTAGAAACGATATTATGAATTTTAAGCAACTAGATCATGAGCATGTTGCACAAGCTTGGGAGAAAATGAAATTAATGATACGTAATTGCCCTACACATGGTTTGAATCTATGGATGATTATTCAGAAATTTTATGTTGGCTTGAATTTTGCTTCTAGAAATCTTTTAGACTCGGCCGCGGGAGGCACTTTCATTGAAACTACCTTAGGAGAAGCTACCAAACTCCTAGATAATATTATGGTTAATTATTCTCAATGGCACACTGAAAGATCTACTAGTAAAAAAGTGCATGCTATTGAAGAAATTAGTGTTTTGAGTGGAAAGATGGATGAACTTATGAAATTATTTGCTGCTAAGAGTGCTTCTTCTGATCCTTATGATATGCCTTTGTCCACTTTGATTGAAAATAACAATGAATCTTTGGAAGTGAATTTTGTTGGTAGGAATAATTTTGGTAACAATGCTTATAGAGGGAATTTTAATCCTAGGCCTTTTCCTTGTAATTCCTCTAATAATTATGGTAATTCCTACAACACCTCTTATAGAAAGATGCCTTCTGAATTTGAAACTAGTGTTAAGGAGTATATGATCTTGCAAAAGAATTTCAATGCTATGCTTGAAGAGAAATTGCTTAAGATTGATGAATTGGCTAGAAGTGTGGATAGAATTACTCTTGATGTTGATTCTTTGAAACTTAGATCTATCCCACCTAAGCATGATATCAATGAGTCTCTCAAAGCCAAGAGAATTTCCATTGATGAATGCAAAGAAAGAACCGCTAGGATGCGTGCTAAAAGAGAGAATTATATTAAAGCATGTTCTTCTAGTTATCATGGAAATAAAGATGAAGATCTGAAAGTTATTAATGTGTCTCCTATCAGATCCTTGTTTTCTAGTATAAATCTTGATGAAGATAGGATTGGAGGTGATTCTGCTTTAAGGTGTCCCAATGATTCAGAGTTTTTAGATCTTGATGCTAAAATTGTTAAAAGTGGAAGTGAAGAGATTAAAAATTTGCATAGTGATGAACCCACTACTTTGGATTTCAAGGGATTCAATTATGATAATTGCTCTTTGATTGATTGTATTTCCTTGTTGCAATCCGTACTAAATTCTCCGCATGCTTATAGTCAAAAAAATGCTTTCACCAAACACATAGTTGATGCTTTGATGCAATCTTATGAAGAAAAACTTGAGTTAGAAGTTTCTATCCCTAGAAAGCTTTATGATGAGTGGGAACCTACTATTAAAATAAAAATAAAAGATCATGAATGCTATGCTTTGTGTGATCTAGGTGCAAGTGCCTCCACTATCCCAAAAACTTTGTGTGATTTGCTAGGGTTCCATGAACTTGATGATTGTTCTTTAAATTTGCATCTTGCGGATTCCACTATTAACAAACCTATGGGAATGATTAATGATGTTCTTATTGTTGCCAATAGGAATTATGTGCCCGTAGATTTCATTGTTCTTGATATAGATTGCAATCCTTCATGTCCTATTATTATTGGTAGACCTTTCCTTAGAACGATTGGTGTGCAATTATTTATATGAAGGAAGGAATATTAGATTCCAATTTCCATTAAGGAAATGCATGGAACACTTTCCTAGAAAGAAAATCAAATTACCATATGAATCTATTATGAGAGCCACTTATGGATTGCCTTCCAAAGATGGCAATACCTAGATCTATCTTGTATCATGCCTAGCTAGGGGCGTAAAACGATAGCGCTTGTTGGGAGGCAACCCAATTTTTTTTGTTGCTGTTAGGGAATAAATATTGCATCTAGCTTATGTTTATATGTGGTTTCATGTTTTTTTTGTGTTTGTGCCAAGTAGAACCTTTGGGAAGACTTGTGTGAAGTTTATGTGATCTTGCTGTGAAAAACAGAATCGTTAGCGCTCGCTAGAATGGTCATAAGATTTTACTGGAGCGTGATATTTAGTTGATTCTTTTTGCAGATGATTAATATACAAATTCCTCACGTTTAACAATTTAGTTTGAATTTTTTGGTGTTACAGAAGTATGCGAAACCTGCAGATTACTACAGATTGTTCTGTTTTTGACAGATTCTGTTTTTCGTGTGTTGTTTTCTTACTTCAATGCATCTATGAGTAGTAGTAGTATTGGCAAGTACGAACCATAGAGAAGTTGGAATACAGTAGGTTTAACACCAATATAAACAAAGAATGAATTCATTACAGTACCTTTGAGTAGTGGTTTGCTTTCTTATACTAACGGAGCTCACGAGAATTTTTGTCTAAGTTTTGTGTTGTGAAGTTTTCAAGTTTTGAGTATTGCTTTGATGGACTATGGAACAAAGAGTAGCAAAGGCCTAAGATTGGGGATGCCCATGGCACCCCAAGTAAAATTCAAGGACAATCAAAATCCTAAGCTTGAGGATGCCCCGGGAAGGCATCCCCTCTTTCGTCTTCATCCATCGGTAGCTATACTTGGAGCTATAGTTTTATTCACCACATGATATGTGTTTTGCTTGGAGCGTCTTGTATAATTTGAGTCTTTGCTTTTTAGTTTGCCACAATTATCCTTGCTGGACACACCTATTTGAGAGAGTTAAATATGGCCTAGGAATTGCTAGAACACTCTATGTGCTTCACTTATATCTTTTGAGTTGAATAGTTTTTGCTCTAGTGCTTCACTTACATCTTTTAGAGCACGGTGGTGATAATATTTTGAAGAAATTGTTGAACTCTCATGCTTCACTTATATCCTTTTGAGAGTCTATTAAAACGGCATGGTAATGTGTTTAGGCTATTAAAACTAGTCTTCACGTGATAGACATCCAATATCAATGTAGTAAAAACTTTCACACTAAGTGCATTGAATATGGTGAAATGTTGGATGCTTGATAATTGTTTTGAGATATGAGGATAGTAATATTAGAGTCATGCTAGTGGAGTTATTATGAAATTGAGAAATACTTGTGTTAAGGTTAGTGATTCCCGTAGCATGCATGTATGGTGAACCGCTATGTGACGAAGTTAGAGCATGAGGTATTTGTAAAGTGTCAACCTTTGTGTGGAGGTCGGGGGCGCGCGATGGTTAACTCCTACCAACCTCCCCCCTAGGAGCATGCGTTGATTGCTTTGTTTTGATGACTCGTAGATTCTTGCAATAAGTATATGAGTTCTTATGACTAATGTTGAGTCCATGGATTATACGCACTCTCACCCTTCCACCATTGCTAGCCCCTCTTGTACCGCGCAACTTTTGCCGGTACCACACACCCACTATATATCCTTCCTCAAAACAGCCACCATATTATTCCTCAAAACAGCAACCATACCTACCTATCATGGTATTTCCATAGCCATTCTGAGATATATTGCCATGCAACTTTCCATCGTTCCGTTCATATGACACGCATCATATTGTCATATTGCCATGCATGATCATGTAGTTGACATCGTATTTGTGGCAAGGCCACCATGCATAACTTTTCATACATGTCACTCTTGTTTCATTGCACATCACGGTACACCGTTGGAGGCATTCATATAGAGTCATACTTTGTTGTAGTATCGAGTTGTAATATCGAGTTGTTATGATCATCATTATTAGAGCATTGTCCCATGGGAGGAAAGGCTAAATCAATAAAACCCCTCCGCAAAAAAAAGAAAAAAAGGCCAAAGAAAAAAAGGAAGGCCAAAAAAAAGAAAAGAAAAAAGGGACAATTCCTACTATCTTTTTCCCACACTTGTGCTTCAAAGTAGCACCATGTTCTTCATTGTAGAGAGTCTCATGCTTAGTCACTTTATATACTAGTGGGAATTTTCGTTATAGAACTTGGCTTGTATATTCCAACGATGGGCTTCCTCAAATGCCCTAGGTCTTCGTGAGAAAGCAAGTTGGATGCACAACAACTAGTTTCTTTTGTTGAGATTTCATACATTTTTAGCTCTAGTGCATCCGTTGCATGGCAATCCCTACTCACTCACATTGATATCTATTGATGGGCATCTCCATAGCCCGTTGATACGCCTAGTCGATGTGAGACTATCCCCCTCCTTTTTGTCTTCTCCACAACCACCTCTCTATTCCATCCATAGTGTTATGTCCATGGCTCACGCTCATGTATTGCGTGAAGGTTGAAAGGTTTGAAAGAATAGAGTATGAAAACAAGTGCTTGGCTGAAATCGGGGTTGTGCATGATATGAATATTTTGTGTGATGAAGAGGGAGCATAGCCAGACTATATGATTTTGTAGGGATAACTTTCTTTAGCCATAGTATTTTGAGAAGACATGATTGCTTTGTTAGTATGCTTGAAGTATTATTATTTCTTATGTCAATATGGACTTTTATCTTGAATCTTTCAGATCTGAACATTCATGCCACAATTAAAAGAATTACATTGAAAAACTTTGTTGGGTAGCATTCCACATCAAAAATTCTGTTTTTATCATTTACCTACTCGAGGACGAGCAGGAATTAAGCTTGGGGATGCTTGATACGTCTCCAACGTATTTATAATTTTTTATTGTTCCATGCTATTATTTATGATGTCTTGGATGTTTAATGGGCTTTGTCATACACTTTTATATCATTTTTGGGACTAACCTACTAACCCAAAGGCCCAGTCCAGATTGCTGTTTTTTTACCTGTTTCAGGGTTTTGCAGAAAAGGAATATCAAACGGAGTCCAAACGGAATGAAACCTTCGGGAGAGATATTTTTGGAGAAAATCACACACGGGAGACTTGAGAACCACGGAAGGGGAGCCACGAGGTGCCCACGAGGGTGGGGGCGCGCCCCCCTGCCTCGTGGGCCCCTCGAGCGTCCCCCAGTGTCCTCCTTTCTCCTATATAAGTCTGCGTACCCCGAAACCATCAGCAACAGAGAGAAAACCATAATTCCACTGTCGTAACCTTCTTTTCCCGTGAGATCCCATCTTGGAGCCTGTTTCGGAGCACCACCGGAGGGGGGATCCATCACGGAGTACTTCTACATCATCATCATCGCCCTCACCATGAGTTGTGAGTAGTTTACCACAGACCTTCGGGTCCATAGCTAGTATCTAGATGGCTTATTCTCTCTATCTGGATCTCAATACAAAGTTCTCCTCGGTCTTCGAGGAGATCTATTCGATGTAATCTCTTTTTGCGGTGTGTTTGTCGAGATCCGATGAATTGTGAGTTTATGATCAAGATTATCTATGAGAAATATTTGGTTCTTTTCTAAACTCTTTATGTGTGCTCATAATATCCTTGCAAGTCTCTTCGAATTATTGGTTTGGTTTGGCCTACTAGATCTATAGTTCTTGCAATGGGAGAAGTGCTTGGCTTTGGGTTCAATCTTGTGGTGTCCTTTCCCAGTGACTGTAGTGGCAGCAAGGCACGTAGTGTATTGTTGCCATCGAGGTTAAAAAGATGGGGTTTATATCATATTTCTTGAGTTTATCCCTCTACATCATGTCATCTTGCTTAAGGCGTTACTCTGTTCTTATGAACTCAATACACTAGATGCATGCTGGATAGCGGTCGATGTGTGGAGTAATAGTAGTAGATGCAGAATCGTTTCGGTCTACTTGTCTCGGACGTGATGCCTATATACAATGATCATGCCTAGATAGTCTCATAATTATTTGCTTTTCTATCAATTGCTCGACAGTAATTTGTTTACCTGCCGTAGAATATCGCTATCATGAGAGAAGCCACTAGAGAACACTATGGCCCCCGGGTCTATTCTCAACATATCAATTTACATCTACTTTACTTTTACCGCTTTTAATATTTGTTCTTATAAACAAAAATACCAAAAAAATAAACTATCATCTCTATCAGATCTCACTTTCGTAAGTGACTGTAAAGGGATTGACAACCCCTTATCGCGTTGGCTGCGAAGTTCTTATTTGTTTGTGCAGGTGCGAGGGACTCGCGCGTGGTCTCCTACTGGATTGATACCTTGGTTCTCAAAAACTGAGGGAAATACTTACGCTACTGTGTTGCATCTCCCTTTCCTCTTCGAGGAAATACAACGCAAGCTCGAGAAGTAGCAGACATGCCCTAATTAGTTTAGGCTTAGGATTAAATTAGTGCTAATTAATACCCTTCGTTAGTGAAGAGGCTGACATGCGGGACCCACACGTCAGGTTTGACCTGGCACGGTCAGTTGACCGTTGATGTCATGGTGACGCAGTGGTGACACTGTAAAGCTTTTCTGTGATTTTAAATAAATCAGAAATGATTTATTTATTTCAGAAAATAGCTAAAACTTCTAAAAATCATAGAAAATAATTTTTAACTCCAAATGAAATAATTTATTAATGAAAAATTATCAAAAAAATCCAAATAATCTATTTATGGCATTTTCATGCATGTTTGAGCAACCCAAAGTTGTTGTTTATGACATTCGAATTAATGACATTTGAAATGCCTTATGTGAAGTTTGAATTTGAACCTTTGGTTGAAACCAACTTCATTTAATATGGTTGCTAGTTGCATTAGCTCAATCAACAGCATATTGCCATGTCAGGATCATGCATCATATTGTTGCATTGCATTGATTGTGCTCCTCCTTGTTTGCAAGTGGTTGTTCCCTCTCGATAGCCGACATTTCCGACAATGTGATCGTTGACACCGATGAAGAGTTTTGCTATCTTCGGAAGTGCCAGGCAAGCAAACCCCCTTGTTCATTCCAATACAATCCCACTATCTTGCTTCTCCTCTCTTTTACTGCATTAGGACAACAACGATTCAACTGTTACATGCTGCGGTAGTTGAACCCCTTTCCTCTGCATGACCTGTCATTGCCACAGTAAATCGGTGAAACCCACTAGCATGAGTAGGACTTGTTTGAGCTGTGATGTGCCTACTCGTTCATGCTTGTTGTTATGCCTTCTACTACTTAGAGTTGAGTCAGGTCTGATTCATTGGGGATGAATTGGATTGTGGTGAACATGTCCTACTATTGAGAGCTAAGTGTGTGAACACGATTTGGTAAAGGCAACGGTGAGAGGCCATGTAGGAGTACATGGTGGGTTGTCTCATTGAAACTGTCCTCAGGAACCGAGTTCTGTGTTTGTGATCCATGAACAGCAACTACCACAAGTTGGGCCCTGAAATATGACCCTGCTCGACTTATTAACCCCCCTGTCCTCTGTCCAGGAGTTGTAAGTATTTACTGGTGTTTGTAGTATGCTGGAGGCCGTGCGCAGCGATGACCTGAGGGGTGGGCTGTGATGTGGTAGGCACGTGGCCCAGTGTACCGAGTCGCCCGTTTGGTGCCTCGGGAACCCTGTACACATCGTTCGGGGCCATAGTGGAAACCTCGGTCAGACTCCCTGCGGATGGAACCTGAACAAGCGATAAACCTGCACTAGGGACTTGTGATGTTAGTCAGGTCGTGGTATACACCCACATCGGCTTTCGCTTGAAATCTGCCGAGCACATGTCGTGTGCGGACGCTAAGTGGTGGAAACATGTGTGAAGATGTACACCCCTGCAGGGTTATAAATGATCTATTCGAATAGCCGCGTCCGCGGTAAAGGACCTCTAGGTTGCCTATACAGTTCATAGACAAGTGAAAGTGGATACTCTAAAATGTGCAAGATAAGCATGAGTGCTATAGATGACCTTCTCATAGGGAGACGGGAGCGGATCCATAGTGGTGTATTGATATGGTGAATATGTGGACTCGTGTGCGCCACCTCAAAAGAGTTACCAGCAGTCGTAGTACAGGATAGCCACTGAGTCAAAGCTGGCTTGCTGCAGTTAAACTCCACTACCCCTTTGTTGATATTGATGCATATGTAGCTAGTTCTGATGTAAGTCTTGTTGAGTACATTTGTACTCACGTTTGCTTAATTTATGTTTTGCAGAGAGACTTCAGTCTCACTAGTGGTTCCGCGTGGACTTCGACGTTTAGCTTGTTACCTCAGCTACGATCTTGTACCCTTGGGAGGGTCTTGTAGATAGTTAGGCTTCACAGCCTTTTTCATTTGTAGTTGTCTGTACCCAGACATTTTATGCTTCCATTGCTTGTATGCTCTGTATGTTGGGTCATGAGACCCATGTTTGTAATATCTAGCTCCTCGGAGCCTAATGAATAAATACTTTGATTCATAGAGTTTTGTTGTGATGCCATGTTGTATTTGCACATATCGAGCATATTGTGTGTATGTTATTGAAATGCTTGGTATGTGTGGGATCCGACACCTAGTTGTTTACCCTTGGTAGCCTATCTTATGGGAAAATGCCTCCTAGTGCTTCCACTCAGCCTTGGTAGCTTGCTATTGCTCCGGAACACATGGATTAACCAGCATGTGTCCTTCCTTGCTCATGTGTCTGTCCCCTATGGGGAAATGTCACACGGTGTATACTGGAGTCCTGTTAGCTTGCTACAGCCCGGCAACACTCGCTGCTGACCGACACGTGCATTGTTGGGTCATGTATGCATGTCCCTATAATTTAGCGCCACTTTTTGTTTATAACTAGCCATGTCAGCCCGGGTTCTCTGTCATATGGATGCTAGCGACACTATCATATACGTGAGCCAAAATGCGCAAATGGTCCTGGGCCAGGTAAGATGGCACCCGTGGGGATACCGTGCGTGAGGCCGCAAAGTGATATGATGTGATACATGCTAGACCGGTGTGACTTAGGATCGGGGTCCCGACAATGTCTCCCACTTCTTTAGGTCCCCAATATGTGTATCATGTGGAGCAAAGGCCTCAAACGCAGAAGCCAAAGCCAAGGCTGCCAAGGCTTCCAAGTGTTGTCACTACGCAAGGCTCATTCAGTGTGCTAAGCTTCACAGAGCACAACACCTTCTTTGACTCTGCCAAGAATCCATACAAGAAGCCAAAGATCACCTCGGATAGGTTCTGGATCCATCAATAACTCAGCTATTATTCATGCATTATATACAACAAAGACATGATTTTTCCACACCAGCGTCTTGATTGTGATGCCATTGTTGGGCTGCCATGCCTTGAAGAGGCTCTTGACTGCTTCCGTGAAGTCGGTCTACTTCCATTTGTTACTGATAAGGAGCATTGGAATGAAGACAGGGCTACAACAGGGATCCGAAGACATGGCTCCTTGAGTGGATGACAAGAAATGTTCATCGTGAAGCCAAAGCTCACGATATCATCGAGAAAACTTCCTTGCCCACTCATGGTGATCTGTATGAACCAGGTTGTCAACTTTATGAACGTGAACTGCAAAGTATTTTCCAGAAGCCTAAGCCCAACATGAGTCAAATGCTCCATATGATGAAGCCCATGCCCATTGATGCTGAATATCCAAAGGATTTCTTTGTCAAAGACCTCGAGTACCTGCCCCGCACCATTTATCACACTCTGAGGCGTACTCTGTGGCCAATCGAGGGACATTCGTATGAAGCCAAATTTGAAGGCACAATGAAGACACTCTTCTGCATCATCAATGGCATCAGATTCAACACCCAAGACTTCTTCATTCGTCAGCTGGCTGCTTCCAGAATTGATCTATTTGGCCTCAAGTTTTATGCTCCATGGGTCATGTGGCTCATTAAGCTTCACTCTACAATCAACTATCAAGCTTCAGCGCGCAATCATGTTGTATTTTTGCCTGAAGTTGATATGTCTTATGAAGCCATATACCCCGAGCATGCCAAGAAGCCCATACGTGAAGACAATGCTGCCTTTCAAAGCTTCACTCAACCTATTGAAGGTGTTCATGTGCCTAATCCTCCAGCTCCTGCTGGTCCCCTTGCTGGTCAGCTTCGTCTACCGCTTCGTGCCAACACTGATGCAATAGCCAGCACGGTAGCTCAAAGGCCTCAAAAGTGTCCTCATGTCCTGAATGACAGAGAGCTTCTTGTATCACTTCACCAGAATCAGGATAGGCATCATGACTGGCTGAAGCGCCAGATGGAGAGTATTCTTGTTGATGTCAATCGCATTCGCAACCTGGCAACCAAGAACTCATTTCTTGCCCATGAAGCCTGTCGGCGGTCTTGGAAGGGCCTCACAATGCTCTGCTCTGAAGATGATCTTCAAACAGATGGCTTCACTGAGAAGTTCAAATTTGACTCCAGGCCTCCACAGTCAGCAAGCTCGCATAGCACTCCATCCATTGAAGATTCCGAGTATTCATCTTCAGCTCCAACTATTGTTGCACAAGTTATAGATGAAGAAGATGGCGCCACTTCACCAGCAATGGCTTCACTTCACCAAGATTCTGCATCAGGCCCCTCTGCACCGCCCAACTCCAACGTCGACCCTGCTACCCTATCTTCTTCACCAACACCCCATGGGAACGAGTAGACACTATATGTCTTCAAACCCTTTTGGTCATTACTGATAAAAGGGGGAGAAGCATATGAGTTGATAGTCTTCAAGCGGGTCCATATATGGGTCGGGTGCTTATTTTTGCTAAGTCCTTGCAACTCTCGTTCTTGAACTATTGTCTTTTGAGTTGTAACACTTAAACTTGATGGGATGTCTACTACATTTTCTGATGTTTCTATTGCATGGTTGAATATATATCTTATGCGCATGAAATCATTCAGTAGACGCCCATTTATCATTATGCAAGATGATTTGTCTTCATTTGTTGAAGAGGATCTCCACAAAGTAAAACATGCCATGTTCATTTGCATTCAAAAGCAAACCATTTATATGCACATCTTCAGGGGGAGCCTTTTACAACCAATGAAGATACTGCCTATGATATTTAACTTTCACATACTTTTATCCCCGTTGAAAACTTCAACCAGTTTTTCATCAATCACCAAAATAGGGGAGATTGTAAGTGCATCTAGTGCCACCCCTAGTTGGTTTTGGAGTATTGACTACAAACATGGTTGAGGGACTAATGTGTTCATGAGAATTATAGGATAACACAGGTAGTAGTCCCTCACTCATTCGGTTTACCTACCAGAGATGACCCCTAAAAATGTGTGAAGACATTGAAGACAATGGTGGTTCGTGGATACATTCACTTGAATACTATGGAGTGCGAAGACATAGTTTCTTTCGTAGTTCTTTTTCTTCTTTCTTGCGTCATAGGAACCACCGTACTGTTAAGTGGGGTCCAAGTGAACAAAGTCAGATGACTGAAGTGAACAAAGTCAGATGACTGAAGTGATGCTCAACCACCGTACATATCATGTTGGGTTGCCTCCAGGCTATAAATAGGCCACCCCTACACCATAATTTGGTGCTGCTCAGAGTTAGTGCACGGCTTTTGTCGTTTGAGAGCAACCCACCTCCAAAGCCTTTGAGAGAAAGATCCTTGTGAGGAAAAAGCCCAAAACACCTAGAGCCAAAGACTGTTAGGCATCACTAAAGTCTTTTTGTCCGCGTGACCTGAAGACTTGTTACACTTGAGGACTGTGCATCCTCCGGCCGGTTAGGCATCGCGTTCTGAGCATCCAAGAGTCATTGTGGATTGCCGGTGAACAAAGTCTGTGAAGGTTTGGAAGTCTACCTTGAAGACTTACCAGAGTGATTGGGTGAGGACTAGGTGTCCTTAGTTCAAGGGCAATAAGGTGAAGACGTGGTCTTCTGAGTTCAATCTAAGCCTCCCTAACTAGACGTACAGTTGTCACAGCAGCTGGAACTGGTCTACCAAATCCTTGTCTTCACCAAGCAACTGGTTCTACCACCTACTTCATTTACATTTCAGTTTGTCTTCGTGAAGTCATTGCTTGCTTGCCTGATCTGATTGACTTCACTGTGTGAAGACTGTTACCTGTTTGGCTTCATTCTGTCTTCCATTCTGATCCATACTACCTAGCTACTGATAGTCTTCGTACTTTCACAATACTGCTTACTTGACTATGGCTTGTCTAGTGTAGTCTATCTTCCGGTGCATATCAATAGGTTCATTTCATCTGTTTGTCTTCAAAGACCTCATGTTTTGAAGACTTTCATAAAAATCGCCTATTCACCCCCCCCCCCTCTAGTCGATAACTAGCACTTTCAATGTTGATCGAACGGTGTGACCTAATACGAACTTGTGCCCATGACCGAGGACGCGGCTATCGATATATTAAACACACACTCTATATAGGTTAGTACATTGTACCCACACCACAGAACCCATGGCCTCGTGCTACCATTCTGGTGGACCAACGGCGTTCCAACAAAACCGATCTACTGATGACACTCTCCCAGCCACTCCAACCAACTCCCCTTTGGGCTAAGTCATGGGTGGCCCCAATGTCAACTCGTGACATTCGCCACCTACGTGGCCGGCCACCGTCATGGCAAAACAAAAACGGTCCCAAGCGGGGACAAAAAGGCGCCTACAACAACTACGTGCACACAAGGCTTATGTCTGCCTACCTGATCCGGGTAGCGCGTGCCCATAACCTTCCCTCGTTGGAGGCACTGACGAGAGGCATGACAATAGACTGCATTAGGGCCTTCCCATAAAAGGCAAATGTGGTTGCACTGGTCAGCCCGATTCGACGAAATTTATCCCCAAAGTATTACTAATACTCCGAGAAATGCCATGAACAAATCATACATAGCTAAATGCAATATATTAAACAAGTTTAAATAAGTAAACCATGTCATTGCATTTCAATCATGCAAATGGAGGGTGTGGCTTGCCTGGGAGGGATGGATTCACTGGGAGGAAGTGCGAGAAGCTCACGAAAAGAATCGCCGGAAAACGTTCTCTCTCGGAGGGGGCTGAATAAGGGCAAGGGCATAATGGGCATTTTCAGAATGTAACAACATCATGAAAATGATACCAATGGAACAGGCTCGACGAAACAAAGAGTTGGGCTTTGGAATCACCTGAATCGAAGTTGGGAGTGAAAAGATATGATTGTTTTTTTGCCAGGGGCCTATCTGTAATAAAATCATCACAAACAGGCCCTCAGCAGGAAAAACGGAACACGCCTTTCTGGAAATGCACTTTCACTGAAGTGAAAGCGCATTTTGGGCTGAAGCAGAAGAAGAGTACGCCTTTAGAAGGCAAAGACGTCCCAAGGAATACGCCTCCACTTATCCAGCGTGGCGAGGCAGGGTCGGGCCTTGTGCCACTGACACACGGGTCCCACCTCACCTCTCTCTCTCCTCCTGGCCTTCTCCTTCTTCCTCCCAATGGCACAGGGGTGGGGTGAGGCCGGACGGCCCCGATGTGGACTCCGGGCGGCTCCGGCCACCGTTCGCCGTGCTCCGGCCACTGGTGTGCTCAGGGACACGAGTAGCATCCGCCGGTGCACCGCACAGCCGTCGAGGATCCCGGGAGTGAGAGGAGGCATGGCCGTGGTGGAAGACAACGTCGGCCACAATTGGGCAGAGGGTTGCGGGCCTCCGATGGTCGAGGAGAGGGGCTGGGGAGATCCGCAGGAGTACGATGGTTGTACTGGTGGTGGATAGAAGGAGGGAGAGGGTCCTGCTCGTGGGAATTGAAGATGGCCGAGGCAGCGGCCATGGCGGCCAGGGGAGGCGAGGAGGAGCTCCGGGGCTGGGGAAAGTAGCATGGCGGGGTCCTGGGAGGTGGTGGAGGCCGCTGGAGAAGAGAGGTGCGGCCGGGAACTACTTAAATAGGCGAGGGGGGGTGTTGCGCTGGCTGCCGTAGACGTGTGGCCGAAGCCGCGGACGCGTGGGCACGCACGCGAGCTTGGCGGTAGGCGACGGGGGAGGAAAAGTGGAGGGGCTCATTGGGCAGAGGAGGCCAAGGGGCACAGGGAGGAAGAAGTCAAGCGCCCTTAAAGCCATGTAGGCCACTATTCGCCCTTGGGCGCGCGACGGCGAGCGCCGACGAGGAAGCTGTCGAAGGGGGAGAGGGGTCCAGGGAGAAGGCGACGATGAGGGGAACCTCCTAGACATGCACGAGCACGAAAGAACGACGAGAGGAGGAGGGGCCTAGCAAGAAACCAACCAGCTCACGTACATGGCGTGCCAGAGCGGTGGTCACCGCGTGAACTAGGGCATTCATTACTCTCTAGCACCCAAAATGTTGTCTAGCTGATAGTCCTTCCAAGATAGATAATTTATGAGGTTATGTCTTGATCTAGGGTACTATGGAGTGATCTCTTGAAGTTAGTTCTAGCAAACTTGGATGCACACTAGTGATCAACGGGGAAGAGGAAAGAGCCAAACTTGTTGTCTGGGGTGTTTAGCTTAGGAAGGACTATAATCGTGGGGGTTATGAGGGGAATTGGACAACAAAACAACAGGGTTGCTTTGTAACTGCATAATTGGTCCAGAAACAAGATGTGGATGATGCACTCACATGGATTACCCACTTGAGCTGAAATTGGGTAGATCATGATGATATGGACATAAGATGCTGTAAAAATTTCATACCAAATGGACTTGCCAAAATGGTACTTCCTTCACATAATATTCTCTGTCTAGATACTTGAGATAATTTTGGAGAGAAAATGGCTTGATGAAATGGTCCCAAATTTGGTGGATAGATGTGATATTGGTAGTAGCATCATCTGGTAATTTCTCAGAATTAATAAAGCAATATAAAATATGCTTGCTTCACAACCTGAAAATATTTACATAATCAAAGATTTGATTATGTGCTCACATAGATGATTGGATGGAGTTGAAAATTGTAGGAGTGTGATAATATGAGCACATGACGAGGCATGAAACATTTCAACTCATTTGGATACTCCTAGCTAGTACTTCCTTGGCTTCTTTTGGTCAGAAACTTTGAAAAACTGATGAGGAAGATTCACTAGGCAAATGGAGCTGAATTTTGGCATGAGGCAATGATTTGGAAATTAAAGAATGCACAAAAAATTTGGGAGCAAACAAGAAAGGATACTTCCTTCACAAAGTGCCACTATGGACAGAACTGAAGAATGAATATTGGAGAATTATTTTTGAACTGTCCAAGGATACGTTTGGGCATATTTGAGCAATATATGACCCAAAGAAATTATGAGAATTATTTGGGAATTTTGTGGAGGACAGAAATATAGGTTGCTTCACGACCTAGGTCAGACAGGGTTATTCCTTTAATAAGGAAAAGGAATATTCCCTAGAAAAGAATTTTTGAGGTTCAGCTAGAATGGAAATGACATGATCTAGGGAAAGTTTTGAGGATGATGAACCACTAGGGAGGAGAAATGATGATGATCTCCCAGGTTTCAAGTCCACAGAACCACTCCAAAAAGTAAATCAGAACAAAAACCAAATAAATCAAAAAGAAAAAGAAAGGGCCAAAAACCAGGGTGTTACAAAAGCAAAACTCAAACTAACTTTATTATAGGAAAACTTCTCAAAGAAAGATCGAACTAAATTTTTATTTAACTAATGCAAAAAGATAAGTATAGATCGAACTGAGGTAGATAAAGGTAAAGATAGTGATGTGATACGATATCGGGGCTCCTCCACCAAGCTTGGCTCAAGCCAAGGGGAGTCCCCATACCCGATACTCAATTTTCTTTTGGTGGTGAAGAAGGTGCTGGTGGTGGTGATGAAGTGGTAGCGAGCTTATCCTCCGGCTTCCATGGCAGAGGCTCACCATGATAAGATGAGGCAAGAGTCTCACGAGTACTGCAAGTAGTAGCCAAACTCATACCTTTAAACCTTGCCTCGTATTCAAAGACTTGGTTTTGGAGATCATAGATTTGGATTTGCTGAAAGTTTATCCGTTCGGTGAGGGCTAAGATTACGTCCTTCATAGGCTCGCCATCCACCTTGTGATCACGGGTAAAGTCCGTAATCATGCGGTGATTAGCATCGAGCCCAAGCTCCACCATCCCCTTGCACTCGAAAACTTCTTGCTCCATAACTTCAAGCCTGGCCTCCATGGTTCCCTTCCGCTTGGGACCCTGGGTGTCTCGGATGTGGAGCACCCCCTCTCGCATCTCAATGGATTGAGGGTGCTTCATCACCTCCGACAAATAGGGGTTGATTACCCTCTCTAAGAACTTATCCTTGGAGGAGCTCGGAGCGGCCATGGTGATTTAGATCCGTCAGAAAACATCAAGAAAATAGAACAAAAGATTTCTCCGCGATACGGAAGTCAATAGGTTCGGGGGGTATATAAAGATTTTTTATCTTGGGCAACAAGCAAACGAGAGAAAAACGGAGTCGAGAAGGTACCCGAGGTGGGCACGGCCCACCTGGGCGCGCCTGGCACGCCTGCCAAGCGCGTCCTGGTGTATAGTGCCCACCAGGGTTGCCTTCCTGGTTGCTATTTATTTTCCTATTTTTTCTAATATTCCAAAACTGTCAAAAAAAATTACTGATATTTCAGAGTCCGTTTACTTACCGTATCACGTTCCTCCCTTATTTGACGATTCTGGAGTGTTCCGGAAGGTTTCTTTTATGTGCTCCTCCGGTGTCATGGTTTGGATAATATTGCTTTCGACATTAATAGGAGTACCTGAGATATAATGTTTGATTCTTTGACCATTGACCACCTTCGGGTTTGTACCTTCGGCATTATTTGCTTTGATGGCTCCAGAACAATAAGCGTCTTCAATAACATAAGGTCCTTCCCATTTATAGAGATTTTTCCTGCAAAGAATCTAAAATGAGAGTTGTGTAGTAAAACACATTCACCCACTTTGAATTCCCGCTTCTAGATTCTTTTATCATGTCATCTTTTAACTTTTTCTTTGAATAGTTTGGCATTTTCATAAGCTTGGGTTCTCCATTCATCTACTGGGCTAATATGAAATAACCTCTTTTCACCAGCAAGTTTGAAATCTTAGTTGAGTTCTTTAATTGCCCATTAAACTTTATGTTCTAACTCAAGAGGCAGATGACAAGCTTTTCCCTAAACCATTTTGTAAGGAGACATACCCATAGGATTTTTGTAGGTTGTTCTATAGGCCCAAAGTGCATCATCCAATTTCTTGGACCAATTCTTTCGAGACCTATTGGCAGTCTTTTGTAATATCAATTTTATTTCTCTGTTACTGAGTTCTACTAGACCACTAGACTGCGGATAATAGGGCGATGCAATTCTATGGTTAAGATCATACTTAGCAAGCATTTTACGAAAAGCACCATGAATAAAGTGTGACCCACCGTCAGTCATTAAATATCTAGGGACTCCAAAACTTGGGAAAATAACTTCCATAATCATTTTAATAGAGGTGTTGTGATCAGCACTACTAGTTGGAATAGCTTCTACCCACTTAGTAACATAATTAACAACAACCAAAATATGAGTATACCCATTATAGGAAGGAAAAGGTCCCATGCAATCAAATCCCCAAACATCAAATGGTTCAATAGCAAGTGAATAATTCATAGGCATTTCTTAACGCTTACCGCTATTACCTATTCTTTGGCATTCATCACAAGATAAGACAAACTTACGAGCATCCTTGAAGAGAGTAGGCCAATAATAACAATATTGCAATACCTTGTGACCAGTTCTGTCTCTCACATGATGTCCTCCATAAGCTTCAGAGTGACATTTCCGTAGGATTTGTTCCTATTCATGATCAGGTACACAACGTCTAATAATACCATCTACTCCTTCCTTATAAAGATGTGGGTCATCCCAAAAGTAATGTCTTAAATCATAGAAGATTTATCACAAGCAAACACAATGTGCAACATGATCGGTGTGAACAACCTTAGAGTCAAAAATATAGGATCCAAATTTATCGCCAGCAAACACAACTATTAGAAATTCTTTTTCAGTGGCAGCGTAATTTCTTTGTGCAGTGTCTACAGTTTTACTTGCATAGTGAATAACGTTCAATTTCTTATCAACTCTTTGTCCTAGAATAACACCAACAGCATAATCACTAGCATCACACATAATTTCAAAAGACAAGTTCCAATCAGGTGGTTGAACAATAGGTGCAAAAATTAAGTCTTTCTTGAGTGTTTCGAAGGCCTCTACACAATCATCATCAAAAACAAAAGGAATATCCTTTTGCAAAAGATTTGTAAGAGGCCTAGAAATTTTAGAGAAGTCTTTTATAAATCTCCTATAGAAACCATCATGACCAAGGAAACTACGAATACCTTTGATATCTTTAGGACATGGCATTTTCTCAATTGCATCATCCTTAGCTTTGTCCACCTCAATACCTCTTTCAGAAATATTATGGCCCAAAACAATACCTTCGTTAAACATAAAGTGGCACTTCTCCCAATTCAAGACAAGATTAGTTTGCTCTCATCTCTGCAAAACTCGATCAAGATTGCTTAAACAATCATCAAAAGACTTCCCATAAATAGAAAAGTCATCCATAAAAACCTCAACAATCTTTTCACAAAAATCAGATAATATAGCAGTCATACATCTTTGAAAGGTAGCAGGTGCATTACATAAACCAAAAGACATACGTCTATAAGCATAAGTTCCAAAAGGACAAGTGAAAGTGGTATTTTCCTGATCAGGTTGTGAAACAGGTATTTGTGAGAAACCAGAATATCCATCAAGGAAACAAAAGTGTGTGTGCTTAGACAATCTTTCTAGCATTTGATCAATAAAAGGCAGAGGGTAATGATCTTTTCTAGTTGCTTTGTTTAATTTTCTAAAATCAATTAACATTCTATAGCCTATAACAATTCTTTGTGGAATAAGTTCATTCTTATCATTAGGAACAACAATAATACCTCTTTTCTTAGGGACACAATGAATAGGACTTACCCATCTACTATCAGCTATAGGATAGATTATACCTGCTTCCAGAAGTTTTAATATTTTCGTTCTTACCACTTCTTTCATCTTCAGATTTAACTGACCTTGGTGATCAACGACAGGTTTAGCATCAGGTTCCATATTAATCTTATGCTAACATAGAGTGGGACTAATACCCTTAAGATCATCAAGAGTATATCCAATAGCAGCTCGGTGTTTCCTCAAAAATTTCAATAATCTTTCTTCTTCATGTTCTGGAAGGATAGCACTAATAATAAAATGATATATCTTTTTCTCATCAAGATTAGCATATTTCAAAGTGTCGGGTAGTTGCTTTAATTCAAACACAGTATCACCTTTAGGTGGAGGAGGACCTCCTAGAGTTTCAATAGGTAAGTTGTGTTTAAGCAGAGGTTGTTGTTCAAACAAAATTCTATCTATTTCATTTCTTTTGTGCATATGCAAATCATTTTCATGGTCTAACAGATATTGTTCTAAAGGATTAGTAGGAGGTACAACAATAGAAGCAAGACCAATAATTTCATCCTTACTAGGCAAAAAAAAATTGTGAGGTTTTCTACTAAACTTGGAAAAATTGAACTCATGAGACTCACCACCAAAGCTAACACCGACAGTTTGTTTAGTACAATATATATAGTAGCATTGACGGTGCTCAAGAATGGTCTACCGAAAATTATGAGAGAAAAGTCATCTTGTGGGGAACCAAGGACTAGAAAATCAGTAGGGTATTTTGTTATCCCACACAAGACTTAAACTAACAATCCCAAGTGGTGTGATGGTGTCTCTGTTAGCAAGTTAAATAGTAATATATATATATATATATATATATATATATATATATATATATATATATATATATATATATATATATATGTGTGTGTGTGTGTGTGTGTGTGTGTGTGTGTGTGTGTGTGTGTGTCTTCTATTTCAGCGGATGCTATGTCATTCATAATTTCTTGGTACAAAGTAAAATGAATAGCACTTTCTCTAGCACCTATATCACATAAATCATGATACCAGTGATCTCCTATTTTAACTGAGACAACAGGCATGCCAACAACGGCTCTACGTTTGTATTTCCCATCGGGTTTGGCAATTCTAGCAGATTCACCAACAAAGCAAATAACATGACCATCAATACTATCGACCAAGAGATCCTTAACCATCAACACTAGGTTCTATTTTGATTTGCTCAGGGGGTTTAGGTGCTTTGATATTACTTCTACGGACCACAGTTGAAACCTTAGCATGCTCCTTTATCTCAACGGGAAAAGGTGGTATCTCAATGGCAGTAGGAACAACTGGATCAACATTGTAAATGATAGTTTCTTCTTTAGCAACTATTGGTTCTTTAGTTTCTTCTTTAATAGGGGGATGATACTTAAACCACTTCTCTTTATGGAGATCAACATGAGTAGCAAAAGATTCACAAAAGGAGGCTACTACCTCGAAATCAAGTCCATATTTAGTGCTTAACTTTTGAAAAGCAGCGGTATTCATAAAAGATTTAACACAATCAAACTTAAGCTTAATACCTGACTCTTTACCTTCGTCGAGTTCCCAATCTTCAAAGTTGTGTTTAATTATTTCCAAGAGGTCCCACCTAAATTCAATAGTCTTCTTCATAAAAGAACCGATGATACATCCAAAATGTATCTATAATTTCTACTTGCTCCATGCCACTTTTGGGTGATATTGCTATGATATTCATACACTTCCATACACTTTTGATCATATTTGGACTAACTTACTAATCCAGTGCACCCCAGTGCCAGTTTCTGTTTTCGGCTGTTTTTGTATTTCAGGTTTTCACGTTTCGAGAACTGCCCAGAAAAATCCAGAAAAATTATATAAAAAATCAGCGATCCGGAAACAACACTGCGTCCGAAGGGCAGCCTGGGGGGGCCACCAGGGCTCCAGGCGCCCTGGCGGCGCCCCCCCCCCCCCCTGGGCCGCGGCGGGGGGGGGGGGCGCCTGGGCCCCCCGAGGCTCCCCCGATGCCCTACTTTGGCATATATTTAAAGGACCTTTCGAAACCCTCAGAAAAGAACTTCTTTTCGCGATCCCATCTCTGTTCCGCCGCCGCCGCCGCTTCCAAGATCGGGAGCACCAGGAGAACTCTTCCCGGCACCCTGCCGGAGGGGAGGATCACCACCGAGAGCTTCTCCACCACCATGGACGCCTCCCGGATGACTCGTGAGTAGTCTCCCTTGGACCATGAGTCCATGACCAGTAGCTATGTGATGTTCTCCTCCCATTCTTGTGCTTCACTAATTAGTCCTCGTGAGCTGCCCTACATGATCGAGGCACCTATGTAATCCTTGTGCTGTTGCTATGTTGAGTTTGCTGGGATCCGATGGATTATGAGATTATGTTCAGATTGATCTTGAGTAATATATTTGATTCACCTCTTTTATATTTTAGTTCATAAGTAATTCTTGCATGTTCTCCGTTGTTATTTATTGCTTTGGCCGAGTAGTAGGTAGTGACTCCAAGAGGGAACGTTATGCTTGATTGTGGGTTCATGCCCCTCGATGACTAGCTTGAGTGACAGAAACATGAGTCTAGGGGATGTGCTGTTGCCACAAGGGGGAAAACAACGGTGCTTGTGCCCGCGGGTGCAAGGATTGTTTACTTTACGCAAAGTTCTTTTAATGCAGTTGTCTGTTGCATTGAGTTTACACTATGGGTGGGACTCGCAACTTAATACCAGCGAGATGTTCTGGATAGATATCTCAAGGTGGATGATTAGTAGTAGATATTGATGGATTTCGGTCTACTTACTATGGCGTACCGCCCATGCTTTGAACCTCAACCTTTCTTGCAATATAGTCAGCATTGGTTTGCGTTCGTGGTCCTGTGAATTGCCCAGCTGTAATTTGTTTACCTCACATAGCTGTTTTATCGTCTTTTGGGAGAGAGACATCACTAGTGAACATCATGAGACTCCGGTCCATATTACCATCATTGATCACATCCGCTATTTACTTTCGTTATTACTTACTATTGCAAAAAATTATCTATCACTACTATCATTGCTTTTAACCCTTTGTGAACTACAAGGCCGGAGAGATTGACAACCTCTCTGTACTCGTTGGGAGCAAAGTTATTTGTATCTGTGTGCAGGTCCACGTTGATTGCTACTAATCTGGCGCCGTAGCAATTGACACCTACTTGTTGAACCTAGGAGTCTCTGGGGATTCGATCCTTGGCATCTTTGCTAAGGGAAAACACTTCTACTTACTGCATCTTACACCTTCCACTTGGGGTAACCAACGAGGGGTTCGAGGCCCATCAAGGAGTATTTTCTGGCGCCGTTGCCGGGAACTCCACTCTTCAGGATAGGGGAGTTGCATGCTATCTTTTACCTTTGCTTATTAGTCTTGTTAGTTTACCTTTCAGTTTTTTGCTTTAGTTCCTTTTTATCGAAAATCACAAAAATAGTTATCTTGTTCCTTAGATATCATTATGTCGGGTCCTTTTGCCTTTGACGAGGCAGAAGTTCTCACCTTTAAACAAAGAGGTGGGGAAAGTTTGAAAGATGCTTGGTATAGAATTAATGATTCACAAAAAAGAGCCACCAAGAAGCAGCCCACTACTATCTTACTTAGAAATTTTTATGTTGGAATTACTTCTTGGAATAGGTTTATTCTAGATACGGCTATCAATGGAAATTTCCTAGAGGCCCCAGTTTGGGAGTCTCTTAGTATTATTGAAAATCTTGTTGGGAGTCCCCCTGTTGTTAGCATTCGAGAGGACATCACCCTAGCTCACATTATGAAAAAACTTGAAAAAATAGAGCTAGAGATGCCAAGCACTAATAAGATGAATGAGTTGGATCGAAAGATCCAAGGGAATTTGAATAGACTTGATAGCTCCATGCATAAAATTTTCAAAATTCTGGAGACCGTCAAATTCCATAATTCTGACTCTTCTAGGATGGACAAGATTGAGGAAATATTTGATACCTTAGGAACTACTTTCTCCTCGATCAAAACCGAAAAGGTAGAAACTCCGGCAAAGAGGGAGCCTAAGTTCGTTCACGTTCCAAAGGCTCCCCGTTCTAAAAGCAATCCACCTATTGCCAAAGGGGTTGAAACTGTAAAGACTTTGGAAGAAACACCTATCGTTGATGAATTTATAAATGAATCTTCCCTTGACTTTTATCCTTTTGGTCTTCTACCTAGAAGTATCTCTATGAGGCCTTTATTTGAGAGTCCTCTTAAGACTAGTTGTATTATTGAAGAGCTTTTTGATGATCTTGATGATGGTTCAATTGATACAACTTGATCTATGCATTATGCCTAGCTTAAAGGCATAAAAGAAAGCGCTTTTGGGAGGCAGCCCACATGAATAAATTTTTTGCTTTTGTTGTGTCTTGATGTTGTTTACTGCTGTAGCATCATCATTGTATCTTTGCTTTTCATATTTGTGCCAAGTATAGCCTCCGATTGCTAGAAAGTTCAAAAGTTGTGAGGTGCTGTCCAGGAAACAGATTTTGTCCTTGGATAGAACAATTCGTATAAAATCACCAGATCATCTTTTTGGTCTGAATTTTTTCGACAGCGTTCTCTATATAATTGTCTTTCGTGCGTCAGTTCTGAGTTTTTTTATTTGAGTTGCAGAAGTATCCCGAAAAGATCAATTACTGCCTGCTAATCTGTTTTTCATAGATTCTGTCCTGTTTTGCCTTACCTTCACTTTGCAAATTAAGAACTTACTTTTTCTTTGCAAAAACATTTTGGCAATCTTGAGAAACAGTAGAACTTCAAGAATATCCTTATTTCCAGCAAGGTATAATTATTTTATTAAGGGTACTAACCTCGCTAATCAGATTATGATGAGTTATGTATGAAGGGAGTTTTCAAGTGTGCGAGGGAAGATGATAAAAAAGATTCAGGAGTGTCAAGCGCTCAAGCTTGGGGATGCCCCCGTGCACCCCCAAGAAATATTCAAGGAGACTCAAGCGTCTAAGCTTGGGGATGCCCCCGTGCATCCCCTTCTCCATCAACATTATCAGTTCGCCTTTCGTTCCACTATATTTTAATCACTTCATGTGTTATGTGCTATGCTTGGAGCGTCTTGCTTCTAGTTTTCTTTTTAGTTTTTCATAACGAGTCGGAACCCAGCATTCCTTTATGTGGGAGAGAAACACGCTCCACTTCTACCTAGAACATAACATAGAATTTTCATGTCTATCTATGTTGTGTGTGTTCTTTGTCTTTTTAATAGCTACTATTGTGCTCTGCTCTTAGTATTCATGCTTATCTTTTCAAGAGCTTTTGTTTAGTTGGTTGCTTGAACCCTCTTTAATTACCAAGCTCACCTTATTAAGAGAGTTTGCTTCCATTGCATTGGTTAATGTGTCTATGATAAAGATGCTACTTGCATGATGGTGCTTAGTAGTTCAGGTTTTCTTATGGTTAATCTCAAATAGCTGGGGGGTTCCCAATGTGTTATTGGAGTACCAACTTGGTTTGTTTGCCTATGATATGGTATGGTTTAGTAATATCTTCCTTCGAGAATTTATTTTGATTGACTTGGCGTATGATCACGCATATTCAAGACTGTAAAGAAAGTCTGTCAAGCCTTGATGATCTTTTATTTCTGAGTAGCGATATAACTACCATGCCTGATTCAATATTGCTTTGTCGCTCTGCATGATTATGATCGTCATTGCTCTCTTAGTTGGTCGCTCCCAGTCTTTTGCTAACCTCCACTTGTACTAAGCAAACTAACCATGCAATACATAGCTCATGGGAAAGTAGCCTGAAAACTATTGTGGTAAAGAATATGTTGCCTATGTATCTTATTTCTTATGAGTTGCTTGCTTAGCGGTAACCACGTTTCTGGGGACGCCATCAACTGTCACACTTTTGTTGAATATCATGTGAGTTGCTATGCATGTTCGTCTTGTCCGAAGTAAGGGTGATTTGCCGTGGGTTGAATTAATATGCATATTGTTAGAGAAGAACATTGGGCCGCCAACCAAAGCCATGCATCATGGTGGAAGTTTTAGCTTGGACCTTAATCCTCAATCTCTTATGAGAACATGCTTATGCATTAAAGAGGAGTCGATCATCTATTTTCTATGTTGTCCCGGTATGGATGTCCTCAAGTTGAGATCTATCAAAAACGAGAAATCAAATGCGATCTATCTCCTTGGACCTTTGTACAGGTGGCATAGAGGTACCCCTTTGTGACACTTGGTTGAAACATATGTAATGCAATGATAACCCATGGAGATCCGAGCTAATTAGGACAAGGTGCGAGCACTATTAGTATTCGATGCATGAGGCTTGCAACTTATAGGATGTTTTATGCATGACACATATGAAGTACTACTACCGTTGACACAATTGCTTCCGTGTTTTCAAAATAAAAAGCTCTAACACTTAACCATTCTTTTACTTTTATGTTGAAGCACCAACTACTGAGAGCATGATTGTCATTCTGAGTGTAATGTGCATTGTCCCAAAGTAGCATTGTCTTTTGCATGATTGTGATATCGTTTATTCTGAAATGATTGTGTCTAGTCATCACTTAAACCTTGAAGGTGCCCCTACATTTATGTTTTGCATCACTAAAGGGGGCAAGCTAGATATTACTTTATCATATTTTGCACATCATGTTCATTGCAAATCTTTTTGATGTTTCAGTTTCATGTTGTAAAACTTTCAGTCATTTGTGATTTTCTCATGAGGCAACTTAATTACTATAGATTCATTGTCTCGGTAAGCTTTTGTCATATGACTATGAAAAAGTCCTATATGGTTAATAGCATGTCACCACAGAAATTATTCTTGTTATCATTTACCTACTCGAGGACGAGCAGGAATTAAGCTTGGGGATGTTGATACGTCCAAAACGTATCTATAATTTCTGCTTGCTCCATGCCACTTTTGGGTGATATTGCTATGATATTCATACACTTCCATACACTTTTGATCATATTTGGACTAACTTACTAATCCAGTGCACCCCAGTGCCAGTTTCTGTTTTCGGCTGTTTTTGTATTTCAGGTTTTCACGTTTCGAGAACTGCCCAGAAAAATTATATAAAAAAATCAGCGATCCGGAAACAACACTGCATCCGAAGGGCAGCCTGGGGTGGCCACCAGGGCTCCAGGTGCCCTGGCGTCCCCCCCCCCCTGGGCCGCACCGGGGGGGCGCCTGGGCCCCCCGAGGCTCCCCTGATGCCCTACTTTGGCATATATTTAAAGGACCTTCCGAAACCCTCAGAAAAGAACTTCTTTTCGCGATCCCATCTCTGTTCCGCCGCCGTCGCCGCTTCCAAGATCGGGAGTACCAGGAGAACTCTTCCCGGCACCCTGCCGGAGGGGAGGATCACCACCGGGAGCTTCTCCACCACCATGGACGCCTCCCGGATGACTCGTGAGTAGTCTCCCTTGGACCATGAGTCCATGACCAGTAGCTATGTGATGTTCTCCTCCCGTTCTTGTGCTTCACTAATTAGTCCTCGTGAGCTGCCCTACATGATCGAGGCACCTATGTAATCCTTGTGCTGTTGCTATGTTGAGTTTGCTGGGATCCGATGGATTATGAGATTATGTTCAGATTGATCTTGAGTAATATATTTGATTCACCTCTTTTATATTTTAGTTCATAAGTAATTCTTGCATGTTCTCCGTTGTTATTTATTGCTTTGGCCGAGTAGTAGGTAGTGACTCCAAGAGGGAACGTTATGCTTGATTGTGGGTTCATGCCCCTCGATGACTAGCTTGAGTGACAGAAACATGAGTCTAGGGGATGTGCTGTTGCCACAAGGGGGAAAACAACGGTGCTTGTGCCCGCGGGTGCAAGGATTGTTTACTTTACGCAAAGTTCTTTTAATGCAGTTGTCTGTTGCATTGAGTTTACACTATGGGTGGGACTCGCAACTTAATACCAGCGAGATGTTCTGGATAGATATCTCAAGGTGGATGATTAGTAGTAGATATTGATGGATTTCGGTCTACTTACTATGGCGTACCGCCCATGCTTTGAGCCTCAACCTTTCTTGCAATGTAGTCAGCATTGGTTTGCGTTCGTGGTCCTGTCAATTGCCCAGCTGTAATTTGTTTACCTCACATAGCTGTTTTATCGTCTTTTGGGAGAGAGACATCAATAGTGAACATCATGAGACTCCGGTCCATATTACCATCATTGATCACATCCGCTATTTACTTTCGTTATTACTTACTATTGCAAAAAATTATCTATCACTACTATCATTGCTTTTAACCCTTTGTGAACTACAAGGCCGGAGAGATTGACAACCTCTCTGTACTCGTTGGGAGCAAAGTTATTTGTATCTGTGTGCAGGTCCACGTTGATTGCTACTAATCTGGCGCCGTAGCAATTGACACCTACTTGTTGAACGTAGGAGTCTCTGGGGATTCGATCCTTGGCATCTTTGCTAAGGGAAAACACTTCTACTTACTGCATCTTACACCTTCCACTTGGGGTAACCAACGAGGGGTTCGAGTCCTATCAACCGACCCAAGAAGTATCAAGCATGGATCGATCATTATTAAAAAGCCAAGCATAGAAATTCTGAATGATAATTTCTCTCGAGAGCTCATGATTGGGGCATGAATATAACATTGATTTAAGCCTCCCCCAAGCTAGAGCGATACTTTCTCCTTCATGAGGCTAAAAATTATATATATAATTCTGATTACGATGAACTAGATGCATAGGATATTTTTTTTTTATGGAATTTCATTTTCAAACGATTCCAATTCCAGGATCCAATATCATCGCATAGCCTATACCATGTCAATGCTTTTCCCTTCAAAGATAAAGGGAAAACCTTCTTCTTAGCTTCATCTCCGGGTAGACCTGCAAGCTTAAATAATCCACAAATTTCATCCACGTATATCAAATGCATATCAGGATGTGCGGTTGCATCTCCTGCATAAGGATTAGCTAGTTGTTGCTCTCTCATACCTGAAGGAATTTCATATTCAGTATTTTCAGTAGGTGCAGTAGGTTGAGGGGCAACTAATAGTGCTTCCGCTCAAGGTGAAGATACCCAAAAAACCTCAAAGGATTGTTCTCCATAGTAACAAGTGACAATAAATTTTAGCACGTAGTAATAATTTTTCCTTACCAATTTCCACTTACCAAGAGCGCTTCACTCCCCGGCAATGGCACCAGAAAAGAGTCTTGATAACCCACAAGTATAGGGGATCAATAGTAGTCCTTTCGATAATAAGAGTGTAGTACCTAACGAGGAGCAAAAGGAAATGACAAGTAGTTTTCAGCAAGGTAATGTCTGCAAGCATTGAAATTGTAAGTAGCAGATAGTTTGATAGCAAGATAATTTGTTACGAGCAAGTAATGGTAAAGGCAAATAGTATGCAGCAAGATATCCCAATACTTCTGTGGCAAAGGACAGGCGAAAGCGGTTTCTTATAATAAGCAAAGTGTTCTTGAGGGCACACGGGGATTTCATCTAGTCACTTTCACCATGTTGGTTTGATTTGTGTTCACTACTTTGATAATTTGATATGTGGGTGGATCGGTGCTTACGTGATGTTCTTACTTGAACAAACCTCCTACTTATGATTAACCCCCTCGTAAGCATCCGCAACTACGAGAAAAGTATTAAGATAAAATCTAACCATACCATTAAACATTTGGATCCAAATCGGTCCCTTGCAAAGTGGCGCATAAACTAGGGTTTAAGCTTCTGTCACTCTAGCAACCCATCATCTAATAACTACTCCACAATGCAAACCCTTAGGCCCAAATATGGTGAAGTGTCATGTAGTCGACATTCACATCACACCACTAAGGGAATCACAACGTACATATTATCAAAATATCGAACACATATCAAGTTCACATGATTACTTGCAACAAGATTTTTCCCGTGACCTCAAGAACCAAAAGTAACTACTCACAAGTGATAAACATGTTCATGATCAGAGGGATATTGAATAGCATAATGGATCTGAACATATAATCTTCCACCAAACAAACCATATAGTAATCAACTACAAGATGTAATCAACACTACTAGTTACCCACAAGCACCAATCTAAGGTTCCGGTACAAATATTGAACACAAGAGATGAACTAGGGTTTGATAGGAGATGGTGCCATTGAAGATGTTGATGGAGATTGCCCTCCCCAAGATTGGAGAGTTGTTGGTGATGATGATGAGATAATTTCCCCCTTCGGGAGGGAATTCCCCCCAGCGGAATCGCTTCGTTGGAGGGCAAAAGTGCTCCTGCCCAAGTTCTGCCTCGAGACGGCAATGCTCCGTACCGAAAGTCCTCTCCCTATTTTTTTACTAGGTCAAAATGACTTATATACCAGAAGAGGGGCACTGGAGGTGGGCCGAGGAGGGCACAACCCACCAGGGCGCGCCTGGGGGCCCTGGTGCGCCTAGGTGGGTTGTACCCACCTGGTAGGCCCCCTATGGTAGTTATTTGCTCCAATATTTCTTATTTATTCCATAAAAACTCCTCGTGAAGTTTCATCTCATTTGGAGTTGTGCAGAATATGTAGCCCGACGTTGCTTTTTTAGGTCCAGATTTCCACCTGCCGGTATTCTCCCTCTTGATATAAACCTTGCACATTATGAGAGAAAAGGCATTAGAATTACTCCAAAAGGCATTATTATGCATGAAAACACTATAAATAATAGTAGGAAAACATGATGCAAAATGGACGTATCACATGTCTGGGCTTGTGTCGTCCGTTTAACTAGAGGAGAACAACTATAGTAGGAGTATATAATTCCTATGTACACCGTAATGTAATTATGCTTGTTTCTTGAAACTAGATATATACATGGTGTATATCATTTTGGTAGTTGGTAAGAGATACACAAAGATATAACTAGATATTATATGCATTTGTTTATGTTGCGATTTGCTCATGTTAATGTTGTTTGACAGACCAGTGTCTTCTTTTTTGTAGATGCTTTCTATACTGGAATCTGAACATGATGAGGAGCTGAATGACAAAGACGATGCATTTATGAGTGTAGAGGCAGATGCAGAAGCAGCAACTGCAGAAGATTATCAATTTCATAATGGTGAAGGGCCACAAGGCGAAGGATCTTGGGAAGAACTTGCAGAGATGTTTGATGGAATGGGGGTTAGAGAGAGTTATGACAGTCACTGTGGATAATGCAAGCGCTAATGATGGCTGCATGGTTCACTTGATGGCGCATGTATATGGCCCATGATATTCTTGCTATCCCCATTACAACGGTGGCTTTTGAGTCTGCCTTTAGCACAAGTGCACGCACACTTGATGACTTTAGGACATCTCTAACTCTGTTTATGGTACAAGCTTTAGTTTGTACGCAAGACTAGCTGAGAAGTCAACATATCCCGTTGGCTTCAAGGAGAATTTGGAAGAATTAGAAGTGCTAGAAAAAGGTAAAATAATCAGCCAACTTGTCCATACATTTGTTTTTATTATTGTAGAGACTAGTATGCATGACAATTAGCCAACTCTGACATCTTGTAAGGCATTGTTAACTTTTAGCTTGCACTTTACTAATTTGGATAATAAGACCAACTGGTTGTTTAACTAGGCATGTCGCTGGTTTGCTGTCTGGTTGAGAAGCATTGTTTTTCCTTAATCGAATGCACATCAGTTCGCCATTTCCATAAGAAACTTATTTCTTATTCTACAACATATGACACTTGTCCAAGAGAAGCATCAAGCATATTCGTTGTTCTAGCCTTCTAAGTGCTCAGCTTGGAAACCCAGTATGGGTTATTGTCACAATTATTAATATGCATATCACCATATCTAGAAGATTGTGAAATTTGATTGAATACTTGACTAGTGTTAGAGTTAATTGAAGAATTTGGTGACAAGGTGAAGGGGAAGCGCAAGGTCAATGATGGTGTTGTTGCTTCTTCCATGGCCAAGTCAAACAAGTGTGCAAGTCGACCAACAATATGACATTCACGTATACTCATGGCTGAACTAAAATCATGTTGATTGTATGTTGTTTTAGTTACCATCTTTTGCTTGTGATTTGTGACCTGAGACTTGAGAATTGAGAACTGAGATTGAGACTGTGAGACCTTGATTTTATTGTTTGCTGCTGAAATGAGATCTTGTATTGAACTTGATTTATTTCATGTTAAGTGCTATGTTGTCAACTTGTCAAGTACTAAGCCGTGATGGTGTTTGTTGCGTGTCCTTTTTGCTATCAAATAAATATGAGTATCCCTCCATGAATCTTGTTGCTGGTGGTGGTGATTATATATAGTGCTGATTTTATATTTTAATAAGATTTTCATGTGGTGTACTGTACTCTGTGCATATTGCATACAAGTGTTACTTGTTTGAATTTTCTTATGTACATATGCACCTACATACAACATTTGTTGTATCTGTACACACACATATACCTTTGTACTTTATGTAGTTTGTATTTGTATACAACTGTACTGGAAGTAACATAAATAATTTGGTTTGTTTGGTTGGGACCGAAGACCAAATAGTGAATAACCGAAAAGACCGAAATTATTTCGGTCTTCAATTATAGAAGACCGAATTTTTGAAAGACCGATAAGACTGAACTGAACAAACCAAAAAGACCGAACGCCCGGGCTGAGGTACAAGAGGGATCCAAGAGTGAATCACTAGACAGTGGCCAAAATTATCCTTAGTAACTAGAGGACTAATAGGGAAATGTTTCTCGATTATGGAGGTAATAAAGAGTTTGTCATAAAGGGTTACGTCGATGCAAGCTTTAACACCGATCCGGATAACTCTGAGTAGCAAACCGGATACGTATAATGGACCAGTCATTTGGAATAGCTCCAAGTAAAGCATGATCGCAGCATCTACAGTATGACATAAGGATTTGCAAAATACACATGGATTTTAATGTGGCAGACCCATTTGACTAAAACCTCTCTCACAAGAAAAACATGATCACACCTTATTGAACCTTTGGGTGTTAATCACATGGCAATGTGAACTAGATTGTTGACTCTAGTGAACTCTTTTGGTGTTAATAGCATGGTGATGTGAACTAGATTATTGACTCTAGTGCAAGTGGGAGACTAATGGAAATATGCCCTAGAGGCAATAATAAAATGGTTATTATTATATTTCCTTAATCATGATAAAGGTTTATTATTCATGCTAGAATTGTATTGACCAGAAACTTAAATACATGTGTGGATACATACACAAATATTGTGTCCCTAGTAAGCCTCTACTAGACTAGCTCATTGATCAAAGATGGTTTAAGATTTCCTAACCATAGACAAGACCCATCCGTTAATAGGGTCACATCATTAAGAGAATGATGTGATGGACAAGACCCATCTGTTAGCATAGCATATGATCGCTTAGTTTATTTCTACTGCTTTCTTAATGTCAAATACATGTTTCTTAGACCATGAGATCATGCAACTCCCGGATACCGGAGGAATACCTTGTGTGCTATCAAACATCACAACATTATTGGGTTATCATAAAGATGCTCTACAGGTATCTCCAAAGGTGTATATTGGGTTGTCATGGATCGAGAGTGGGATTTGTCGCTCCGTATGACGGAGATGTATCTCTGGGCCCTCTCGGTAATACAACATCACAAGAAGCTTGCAAGCAAAGTGACTAAGGAGTTAGTTACATGATGATGTATTACAGAACGAGTAAAGAGACTTGCCAATGACGAGATTGAACTAGGTATGGAGATACCGACGATCGAATCTTGGGAAAGTAACATGCTAACGGACAAAGGGAACTACGTATGTTGTCATAAAGGTTCGACCGATAAAGATCTTCGTAGAATATGTAGGAACCAATACGGGCATCCAGCTACCGCTATTGGTTATTGACCGGAGAAGCATCTCGGTCATGTCTACATCATTCTCGAACCCATAGGGTCTGCACACTTAACGTTCGTTGACAATATAGTATTATATGAGTTAGGTATGTTGGTGACCGAAAGTTGTTCGGAGTCCTGAATGAGATCACAGACATGACAAGGGGCTTCGGAATGGTCTAGAGGTAAAAATTGATATACTGGATGATATGGTTGGGCCAAGGGGTAAGGCCCACAGGGCTTTAGGTCGTGCAAAAGGAAGTTTTGCACAGGTCGGTACCAGACGCTAGGGACCCTGGCGTCTGGGCCAGACGCCGAGGACAGTGGCGTCTGGTCCTGGAAGTCCGAGAAGGACTCTTCCTTGCGGGCTAAACCAACTTTGAGGAGGATCTTTCTCCAAGAAACGACCCCATGGCTCAACATATAAATAGAGGGGGCAGGGCTAGCACTCGGAATACATCAAGATTCACCAAGCCGTGTGCCGGCAACCCCGCCCCCTCTAGTTTATCCTTCGTCATAGTTTTTGTTGTGCTTGGCGAGGCCCTGTGGAGATTGTTCTTCACCACCACCGTCACCACGTCGTCGTGCTGTCGGAACTCATCTACTACTTCGCCCCCCTTGCTGGATCAAGAAGGCGAGGACGTCATCGAACTGAACATGTGCTGAACACAGAGGTGTTGTACGTTCGGTACTTGATTGGGACGGATCGTGAAGGTGTGCGACTACATCAACCGCATTGATAAACGCTTCCGCTTAGCGATCTTCAGGGGTATGAAGATGCTCTCCCCCTCTCGTAGCTATGCATCTCCATGGATAGATCTTGCGTGTGCGTAGAATTTTTTTGTTTTCCATTCAATGTTCCCCTAGAATGGCATCATGACCCAGGTCTATGCATAGATGATATGCACAAGTAGAACACAAAGGAGTTGTGGGTGGTGATGTTCATATTTCTTACCACCAACATCTTATTTTGATTTGGCAATATTATGGGATGAAGTGACCCGGACCAACCTTACATGTCCACGTACATGAGACCGGTTCCACCGATTGATGCAACTTGTCTTGCATGAGGTGGCTGGCGAGTGTCTGTTTCTCTCACTTTAGCTGAATAAAATTTGGCTGCGGCCGGTCCTTGCAGAAGGTTAAAATAGCAAACTTGATAATCACCGTTGTGGATTTGCATATTCAAGAGAGGTTCTTGCTAGTTACCCATAGCAGCCACGTAAAACTTGCAACAACAAAGTAGAAGACGTCTAACTTTTTTCCAGGGTATGTTGTGATGTGATATGGTCAAGGCGTGATGTGATATACGTTGTTGTATGAGATGATCATGTTTTGTAATATTGACAACCGGCAGGAGCGTTAGGGTTGTCTTTTAATTATTGTATGACATGCATGTCAATCATTAAGCGCCATGCAATTGCTTTACTTTACCGCTATGCGTTAGCAATAGTTGTAGAAGCAATAGTTGATGAGATAACCCTGACGCAACGATGGAGATCAAGGTGCCGTGTTGGTGATGACGGAGATCATGACGTTGCTTTGGAGATGGAGATCAAAAGCATAAGACGATGATGGCCATATTATGTCACATATTTTGATTGCATGTGATGTTTATCCTTTATGCATCTTATTTTGCTTAGAACGACGATAGCATTCTAAGATCATCCCTTCACTTAATTACAAGATAAAAGTGTTCTCCCTGAGTATGCACCATTTCTACAGTTCTTCGTTTCGAAGCACCTCATGATGACCGGGTGTGATTGATTCTACGTTCACATACAACGGGTGTAAGCCATGTTTACACATGCAAAATACTTGGGTTAAACTTGACGAGCCTAGCATGTACAAACATGGTTTTAGAACACCGGAGACCGAAAGGTCGAACATGAGTCATATAGTAGATATGATCAACATGAGGATGTTCACCATTGAAGACCACTCCATCTCACATGATGACCGGACATGGTTTAGTTGATTTGGATCATGTATAACTTAGAAAACTTGAGGGATGTTGATTTAAGTGGGAGTTCATTAGTAATTTGATTAATTGAACTAAAATTTATCATGAACAGAGTCAAAATGTCTTTGCATATTATGTTGTAGATAAATAGCTCGCGATGTAGCTCCCCTATTTTTGATACGTTCCTAGAGAAAACTAAGTTGAAAGATGATGGTAGCAATAATGCGGACTGGCTCTATGATATGAGGATTATCCTCATTGTTGCACAAAAGAATTATGTCCTTGATGCACCGCTAGGTGACAAACCTGTTATAGGAACTAATGCAGACGTTATGAACATTTGGCAAGCTCGATCTGATAAATACTTGATAGTTTAGTGAGCCATGCTTTATGACATAGAATCGGGGCTCCAAAGACGTTTTGAACGCCATGGAACATATGAGATGTTCCAAGAGTTGAAATTGGTATTTCAGGCTCATGCCCGTGTTGAGAGGTATGAGACCTCTGACAAATACTTTGCCTACAAGATGGAGGAGAATAGCTCAACCAGTGAGCATGTGCTCAAAATGTCTGGGTACTACAATATCCTGAATCAAGTGGGAGTTAATCTTGCAGATAAGATAGTGATTGACAGATTTCTCCAGTCACTATCACCAAGCCACTAGATCCTCATGATGAACTATAAATATGCAAGGGGTGACGAAAATGATTCCTGAGATCTTCGCGATGCTGAAATCGCCGGAGGTAGAAATCAAGAAGGAACATCAAGTGTTGATGGTTAACAAGACCACTAGTTTCAAGAAAAAGAGCAAGGGGAGAAAGGGAACTTCAAGAAGAAGAACAAACAAGTTGCCGCTCTCGTGAAGAAGCCCAAAGCTGGACACAAGCATGAAACTGAGTGCTTCTACTGCAAAGGAAATGGTCACTGGAAGTGGAACTGCCCCAAATACTTGGCAGATAAGAAGGATGGCAAAGTAAACAAAGGTATATTTGATATACATGTTATTGATGTGTACCTTACTGGTGCTCGTAGTAGCCTCCTTGGTATTTGATATCGGTTCAGTTGCTAAGATTAGTAACTCGAAATAGGAGTTGCAGAATAAACGGAGACTAGTTAAGGGCGAGGTGACGATGTGTGTTGGAAGTGTTTCCAAGATTGATATGATCACCATCGCACACTCCATCTGCTTTTGGGATTAGTGTTGGGCCTAAATAAATGTTGTTTGGTGTTTGCGTTGATCATGAACAAGATTAGATCATGTTTATTGCAATACGATTATTCATTTAAGTCAGAGAATAATTGTTGTTTTGTTTACATGAATAAAACCTTCTATGGTCATACACCCAATGTAAATGGTTTATTGAATCTCGAACGTAGCGATACACATATTCGTAATATTGATGCCAAATGATGAAAAGTTGGTAATGATAGTGCAACATTTTTGTGGCACTGATGACCCACAAGTATAGGGGGACAATCATAGTCCTTTCGATAAGTAAGAGTGTTGAACCCAACAAGGAGCAGAAGGAAATGACAAGTTGTTTTCGGCAAGGTAATGTTTGAAAGCACTGAAATTGTCGGTAACAGATAGTTTGATAGCAAGATAATTTGTAACGAGCAAGTAACAGTAACGGTAAATAGTATGCAGAAAGATAGCCCAATCCTTTTGTGGGAAAGGAGGGCCAAAACAGTTTCTTGTGATAAGCAAAGCGTTCTTGAGGAGACACGAGAATTTCATCCAGTCACTTTCATCATGTTGGTTCCATTTGTGTTCGCTACTTTGATAATTTGATATGTGGGTGGTCGGTGCTTAGGTGTTGTTCTTACTCGAATGAACCTCCTACTTATGATTAACTCCCTCGCAAGCATCCGCAACTATGAGAAAAGTATTAAGATAAAATCTAACCATAGCATTGAACATTTGGATCCAAATCGGTCCCTTACGAAGTAGCGCATAAACTAGGGTTTAAGCTTCTGTCACTCTAGCAACCCATCATCTAATAACTACTCCACAATGCATTCCCTTAGGCCCAAATATGGTGAAGTGTCATGTAGTTGACGTTGACATGACACAACTAAGGGAATCACAACATGCATAACATTAAAATATCGAACACATATCAAATTCACATGATTACATGCAACAAGATTTCTCTCGTGACCTCAAGAACAAAAGTAACTACTCACAAATGGTAAAAATGCTCAAGTTCAGAGGGTGTTAAATAGCATAATGGATCTGAACATATAATCTTCCACCAAATAAACCATATAGTAATCGACTACAAGATGTGGTCAACACTACTAGTCACCCATAGGTACCAATCTGAGGTTTCGGTACAAAGATTGAACACAAGAGATGAACTAGGGTTTTAGAGGAGATGGTGTTGTTGAAGATGTTGATGAAGAGATGTAAACAAAATACGGACATAGAAGCATCATGCATATTATTGTAATAACAACAAACTTTATTAGAACATAATAAACATAGCTCCATCATATAACTTCTCATGAGCAAGTAACAATTCATCACACTATTGAAGTATAAAGCATAAACTCTATTGAAACCCAACAAACTATGTTCTCAGTCAACTTTGCAATTACAATTCATCATCTTTTAAGGAAGGGTCACGTATCGGAGCCCTTAGGCTAGTCCACATACTCAACCATCATATAATCTTCTATGATTGCTAACACTCACCGCATACACATGGGCTAAACTGACTTTGAGGAGGCTCTTTCTCCAAGAAACGACCCCAGGGCTCAACATATAAATAGAGGGGCAGGTCTAGCACCCGGAACACATCAAGATTCACCAAGCCGTGTGCCAGCAACCCCATCCCCTCTAGTTTATCCTTCGTCATAGTTTTCGTTGTGCTTGGCGAAGCCCTGCGGAGATTGTTCTTCACCACCACCATCACCACGTCGTCGTGCTGTCGGAACTCATCTACTACTTTGCCCCTCTTGTTGGATCAAGAAGGCGAGGACGTCATCGAGCTGAACGTGTGCTGAACGCGGAGGTGTCATACATTCGGTACTTTATCGGAATGGATCGTGAAGGTGTACGACTACATCAACTGCGTATATAAATGCTTCCTCTTAGCGGTCTTCAAGGGTATGAAGATGCTCTCCCCCTCTCGTAGCTATGCATCTCCATGGATAGATCTTGCGTGTGCGTAGAATTTTTTTTGTTTTCTATGCAACGTTCCCCTACAAATATTCCCTTCCTTGGAACCTAGCTAGTATGAAAGAAACAAAACACTAACACTCCACCAACAGAGGAGCAGCAATTGAAGGCCCTACCCGGACTATACAAAGAAGAGAAACACAGAAATCTACACCCCACCAAAAACAACCAGTAGCACCTTTGGACTTTACCAGAGGCAAGAAGGGCAACAAAAGGCCATTGATTAAAAGCACATAGTTATGACGACATTCAAGGCAATGATCATGTATATATGCATCATGCCTGAGACAAGTAGACCGACTCCTGCCTACATCTACAACTATTATTCCGACCATCGACCATTATCCACCATGCCACCGAAGTATTAAGTTAATATAGAGTGACGCCTTAAGCGAGGTGACATGATGTAGACAAAGTAAATCCAGCCAATATGAACAAACCCTGTCATTTTTTCCTTAATGGCAACAATACAAATATGTATCTTGTCCCCTACTTTCTTACTAGTATATAGAGCACCGCAAGATTGAACCCATTACAAAGCACCTCTCTCATTGCAAGATAAATCAATCTAGTTGGCCAAACCAAACAGATAGATCGAAGAGAAATACAAAGCTATAGTAATCATGCATAAAATAATTCAGGGAAGACTCAATTAATATTCATGAATAATCTGAGCATAAACCCATAATTTATAGGATCCCAACAAACACACCACAAAAGAATATTACATCGAATAGAACTCCAAGAATATCGAGGAGAACATCGTATTGAAGATCAAATAGATAGAGAGAGAGAGAGAGAGGGAGAGAAGAAGCCATCTAGCTACTTGTTATGGACATGTTGGTCTATGGTGAACTACTCGCGCGTCATCGGAAGGCAACAAGGATGATGAAGAAGCCCTCTGTGATCGATTCCCCCTCCGGCAGAGTACCGCAAAAGGCCTCCATATGGGGTCATGGAAGAACAGAAGCTTGCGATTTTAGAGAATTTATAGAGGTGGAATTAGGTCAAACGGAGCCACGAGGGGCCCACAAGGCATCGGGGCGCGCCTACGCCTTGTCGTCTCCTCATTTCCCTTCCGGTCTCCACTCGAAGCTTCTATGGTCTTTCTTATCCGGAAAAAATCATCAAAAAGTTTCGCAGCGTTTGGACTTCGTTTGGTACATAATTTCTGGAAATCCAAAAACAGGCAAAAAATAACAACTGCTACTTGGCACTAGGTTAGTCCTAAAAAATAATATATAATTGCATATAAAACATCCAATATTGATTCTATAATAACATGGAACAATCAAAAATTATATATACATTGGAGACGTATCAAGCCACTGAGCAGCCTGGATCCATAGATCGAACGGTCCCTATTCCAAACGACATGAGAGGCCCCATGTTCCGGCATGAATCAAGAATTGAGATGAAACACAATGACGTAAAGCAAATACTATTGAATATGAGAGTTTTACCACACTTGTAGTGGTCGGAATCCATTACCGCAATTTGATGGCTTTGGGGAAAGCAACGAACAACACATCTATACATTTGAGATAAGTCATCGGTATCTTTAGAGGTCATTTTCACTAACTTGGTTCGCTCTTGGAAGGGTTATGTTCGTCTCTTTAAGTGGATGTTTTCGTGGTGGTATTTCATTTTTAGAATCTTGAAATGGAACCATGGGCATGGCAAGTGCGCACCACCGCCCTCCGTCTATAGTGTGTGTTTGGTGTGTTTTCGTCTAATGAGACAATGGCCCTCTTGGGTTTGTATCGCGTGTGTTTGGGCTATTGAGCCATCGGCCCCTCGTGGCTTTGTATCGTGTACCTCCGTTTTATTTTCTTAAACCTTGTAAACCGTAAAGGCTCCAATTCGTTAAATTCGGACAAGTGTCTACTTTCGGAAAAAACATGAACGGAGAAACATAAAGAGCAAATTTTATAAGTCCATCCTTGCAACCTTGCAATAATTTTCTTTGTTTGATTTTTTTTATTACCAACATGCTTGTGTTGGATGTAAGAAAAATGAAAATGTTAAAAGCCTGACATTAGATTTTTTTTAAGCATGGAAAATCGAATGTTTTTATGGTAAATTTTGTTGTAGTAGGGATGACAATTTTCTTTAGCAAACAGGGCAATTCCTTCTTTTCTTTAGCAAGCATAGCAATTCTTGGCAAAAACACAAGGCCTCCTTCAATTTGGATTAATTTTGTAGGAATTCTATAGGAAAAAATTTATTTGGAGTCCTTTGGATTGTAGGAGTAGAATGCTATTCCTATGAAGGATTCTTCATATCCTCCATATTTCATAGGAAAATAAATATTAGTCTACTCAATGGAAAAAATCCTATGATGTGAAGCAAAAGACATCTCTTTAACTACTCATATTATAAAATTTGATATACATGTCATATCATTTCCTATGAATTTTCTATTTCTATAACTTTTCAACTGTATGAACTAAAGGAGGCCTAAACATGAGAAGGGTTTGCCATGCTTCCTAAAGGAAATTGCCATCCTCGCGATAACATGTTTTTCCATCAGGAACGTTCGATTGCGGTGAAATCTAGAAAAAGTAGTTGTATAGCAAACTCCATGACTGTGCTACTATTAGGAAAATGACTCTATGGCTATGTGACTGCTGACTTCCGGTAATCTATTGACTTTGTTAATTCTCACCCCGACGAGAATTCGCAAAACCACTTTTTAACACATAGCGATAACATTGTTTTTTAGGGGTTTCCACCATGTTTATTCAAGAATCAATAATGTCTAGTACAAAAATAAAAAACAGTAGGAATGGTGGATAACCAGATATGCTGTCCAACGGCAAGAGAGGCCGAAGCCTTCGCAAAATCATGATCTTAAAAGTTGTGTTCACTGTCCTCATGAACAACTTATGATTCATCAAAGTGTAGCATTCTCTTATGTATTTCCCTCATAATAGGTGCCAAGCCGCCGAGGCTCCCATAAAAGTGCTCTTGACACAAGTTACAGTAGCGTGATCTAAAAAGTCTTATAATGGTTTACAAAGATTTTTTTTAGATTGTAGCGTTAACATAGAGAGCAACTAACCGAGGGGTACCCCATATGGGAGCCCCTCAAGGGTCACTTTCCGTGGGCTGAGAGCGTGCCACAGTCACCGTCATGCGTCATTTGCTGGGCGCTTCCTCGGGATTCTTTTTTTCTGTACATGTTTTCTGGTTTTAGGTGGTTTATTTTTGGCTATTTGCCCGGTTTTCCCAAGGTTTCTGACTAGAGAAATTGCGCAAAAAAACTCGTTTTTTTTCTTCCGCGAGAGACGGAAAAGGGAAAAAATATGTCTTTGTTTTCTTTTTCACGGTAGGCACATATTTATTTCTCATGGAGGCACGGATTTGCTTCCGTGAAAGGCACAACTGTGCCTCTCGGAAATGAAAAATTGCATTTTGTTTTGCTTCCACGAGAGGCACAAATTTACTTCTTGTGGAGGCACAAATTTGCTTTCCTGAGAGGCACACACAATTGTGGCTCTCAGAAAAGAAAAGAAAGAAATGTGTTCTCTTTATTTTTTGGCTTTTGTGAGAAACACAAATTTGTTTCTCACGGAGGCACATATTTGCTTTTGCGAGAGACGCGATTGTGCCTCTTCTGAAAAGAAAAAATAAGTGAGAAAAAACCATACTTTTAGCCCTGTTTTTTTCATCCTGTTTTTTTCATAAAAAAAGTTTTAAAAAACCTATCAATATTGGATCTAATTTTAAAGATCTCGACGTGGAAAATCCAACAGCGAAACTGATTCATGATTTTTTTTATGTTGGTAGTAGATCTACCAAATTCATTGATCAGGAGAAAAAAGAGTTGGTCCAGTTTATAAGGGATACCGAACCCAAAAACCATACAAACACCATACAAACGGGGCCTTTCGGCAAACACCACACACATCCACACGAGCCACGGGTCCCTCTGACCGGATCCACCTCCAGAATTATGCTCCAAAGAGAGAACGTGATGCCGAATAGTGCCGCCATCGTTCGATCTAAACTAGATCAAGGGTTTCCCCCGGAGCACGCCAGGAAAGGCAAGGTGAGAGTAGCTACATCGATGCCTCCAACGAGGAGCGATGCCTGAAAGCGCCGCCATCGACCACTCCGGCTGCAACCGGAGCATGACTTTCGCCGACAGTCTCACCTGCATAGCCTGAACCTAGGATCCGACTAGCCTACACACCAAACCACTCTGCCTGCCTCCATGGCCAACCGCACCTCCCCGGTAAGCTCAACGTGCTTCCAACCTAGCACCCGCGGCCCCCACTGGACGGTGGATGCAACCCCCAGCAGCACCATTTGTCTCCCATCAGAAGGATGCAACCAAACACAATGCCATTCGTCTCCTCGAGGATGCAACATGTGCCGGCCATTCCTCTCCCAACGAAGGATGCAACAACTATAGCGAGGCCATTCCTCTCCCTCCAGCCACCACCACCCCGTCCTCCCACCCGAAGCAGCGTCTAGCTTACCGAACCACCATCAAGAGAATGCAACACCGAGCAAGGATGCCATTCATCTCCCACAACTTCTCCCATGGAGAACAACAAGCGCACTCGTCGCCCCGGAATAGACTGCGCGCGGCCACCCAACTACACCGCCAAACGCCGCCGAGCGCGAACCACGACCGCATCATGGCGCGAAACACTGCCAGCAGTTGCGGACGACCAGCAAACTTGATGAGCACCTTGGCCTCCCCCACTCGCGCTCATCATGGCCGCGCCAGATTTGCGCCATCCCGTTGCACACCCTTCTCCACCTCGCGCTCCGGTGGCCGCGCCAGATCCGTGCCACCCCGCAGCACTCCCCCCTCCACCTCGCGCGCCGGCGGCCGCGCTGGATCCGCGTGGCCAGGCACGGTTCAAGAGATAAAGTATTTTGAACGCATGAATGTACAAAAAAGAAAAAAAAATCAGGTTGCCACAAGTGGCGCACTCGTAACCTGAGAGGTGTGAGTGACCTTTGCAAGGTACAGAAATACCTCTAATTAGTTTTTTTTTAATCTAAACACACTTTATTAATCAAAGAAAGTTCATGGGAATACAATGAATGTTTGGTGGGTTTATAAGCCACAAATGGCGCCCATAATCAAAATCTCTTGATGTCTCAACTATCTCCTTGACGGTGCTAGCATATGATCCTTCCGTCTGTTGCTTGATATCATGGACTACTCCATTGCAATCATAAGCAATAATGATTTCGGACAAGGCCAAATCCGATGCTAGTGCTAGCGCCTCCCGGCATGCTAACGCTTTAAGAATTGCAGGCTCCGTAATCCCTTGGATCTTAACGACTGATGCGCCTAAGAATTTGCCAGAGGAATCTCTACAAATGGTGCTGAAAGAGCCATCCATATTGTTCCTTGAGATCGCACCATCCACTCTGATTTTTGAGAACCCCCGCGGTGGAGGGATCCACTTTTGCAGTGGTTGTTCAGCAGTTGGCACCGTATGTGTTATGCTCTTCTTAGGCTTACAATCATGTATCTCTCTGATATATCTCATGATGAAATTATGCGTGGTCAGGGGACTCTGGAAAATGTTTTCATGTAGTGCCTCACGCCGTGCGTACCAAAGAGCCCACATGGTTACTGCTACCTGGGTGAACTCAGCAGAAGAGAGTGTGTCCAGTAGGGAAAAGAGCCATCTCCGTGCATGCGGCTCTTGGGTGTTGTTTAATGTTTCAAACAAGTCCTGATCTTGCAACGCCCAAACACATCGAGCTACTATACAATGGAGCAAAGAGTCTTGTTGCCATGAATCTTCAGAACCACATAAACCACACCTCGTGCTAGTTGACATATCCCGATGGTGTAGAACATCAGCTGTGGGAATAGACTATTAGGCCAGCCGCCATAAGAAGATTTTAACTTTAGATGGAACATCAACTTTCCATAACCTCCCCCAGGACTTGGTTTCTCTACCGGTATCTGACTAGCTAGCACGTCCCTCAAGCCAAGCTTCTCTCCTCATTTTTGTTTCGACAAGCATACGGTAAGCCGATCGAACAGTGAAAACTCCATTCTTCTCGTGAACCCATGACCAAAAGTCATCTATGTGTCTAGTGCACAAAGGTATAGACATGATTGCTTGTGCGTCTGTAGTAGGGCTGAAATTCGAGCCGAGTCGAGCCAACTCGGCTCGACTCGCTAGAGCTCGTTACATTAACGAGTTAGCTCGACTCGACTCGTTACTATAACGAGCTCAAACCCAAGATTGGCTCGACTCGTTTAACTCGTGGACTGGCTCGTTTAGCTTGTTAAGCTCGTTAAAGATATGAACATAAAACCTCAAATATGATAAAAATGATTATGTATATATTAAACATATACATCACCAAAAAATTGTAATTTCCTTGTAACGCATGAGTCTTTTGGGCGGCTGTGCCTTCAATGGTTGGGCCATGTGTTGTGCGCCTGGGATGCGGGGTGCTGAGTGGCTGATTTTTTTGGATTGGGAGTGGATGATATTTTGTACCGGTCCTAACGAGTTACACGAGTACTCGTGAGATTGGCTCGTTTAACTCGCTCTGTAAACGATCTTAAACTAAAGCTCGGCTCGACTCGTTATTCTTCGAGTTCGAGTCAATTCGAGCCGAGTCACGAGTTACTCATTTAGCTCGCGAGCTTCGAGCTTTTTTTCCAGCCCTAGTCTGTAGGTAGGAAGATCTGTGAGACTACAACTCGGTCCCATTCTGCATTCGGCAAAATTAGATCCCTAACCCATTGGGGTGGATTAGCAACCAAACTTGTTATAGGTCTCATGTTGGCTGGCCTCGGGAGCCAGTTTTGATCCCATATGTGTGTCGTGAGTCCATCACTAATGTGTCTTATAAGGCCATGCGTGAGAACATCCCGACCTTCAATGATAGCCCGCCAAATTTGTGATGGTGCCGAGCCTAGCTCAGCGTACAAGAAATCAGCTCCTGGGTGGTATTTGGCCTTCAAAACTCGTCCGCCGAGGGAATCTGGGTCCATTAAAATTCTCCATGCTTGCCTAGCCGGGAGAGCTAGGTTGAAAAGCTCAATATCATAGAATCCAAGCCCTCCACAATATTTTCGCCTGGTCATCGTACTCCAGGAGACCCAACTTGGCTTCCTCTTCACTTCTTTGCTACCCCACCAGAACTTCCTGATAAAAGAGTCGATATGTTCACAGAGGCCATGGGGAAGTTTGAAACATGACATGGAGTAGACAGGGACCGACTGAGCAACAGACTTTATCAAAACTTCCTTGCCCCTGCTGATAGTAGTTTTTCCATCCACCCTTTGACCTTGTTCCAGACTCTGTCTTTCAGAAATTTAAAAGCACCATTCTTGCAGTTACCCACATCAGAGGGCATTCTCAAGTATCTCTCTGACGGTGACTCGTTTGTAATATTTAGTGCATTTTTACCTCAGCTTTGAGAGGGGAGGGGCAGCCCTTACTGAAGAACACTATGATTTTGATAGATTTATTCTCTGGCCTGAGGCATTGTAATAATTCTCCATCAAGGAAGACAACTCATTTGCTTCAAAAGAACTGGCTTTGACAAACAGAAGGTTGTCATCTGCAAAAAAACAAGTGGCTTATCGGCGATGCCGACGGAGCTACTCAGATTCCACTGAGGTTTGATGATCCAGCTCTAAATAGTTTTTTTAGACAACCACCTCTAATTAGTTATTTCGGTTAATATAAACGTGTGTAAATTTCGGCCTGGGTGGATGAACGATGGGATAAAGCCCATCGCCCTTACCAAAATCAGGCCTTTTCCGTGTGGACCCAGCCGAAATGGGCTTCCTGTGGGTCCATATAGCTTCCAGCCGAAATCACGGCTTAACCGTTATGATTTTTCCATTAGACTAGTCATAGTGGGGAGTAACTTACACTAGTAACATACACGTATTACTAGACTATGTTACTACCTCCATAGTGGGTAGAAACATAGATGTGGTGTCATGCAAGAGTTCATTTATTAGTCTATAGACTCAATTTGCATTGGTATGTGTGATGTTACAGTAAGGCTGGTCACAATGGGCAGGAACATAAGGTAGTAACATACACACTTATCTAGACTATGTTACTACCTTCACAGTGGGTAGGAACATGTAGGTAGTGTCATGCAACGATGCATTTATTAGCTTATAGACTCATTGTTTCTTGAAGTATGTGATGTTCCGGTAACTTAGCTAGTTACCACAAGCACCACATTCTTCATTAAATATGTGCCACATAAGCAACGTTGTATTGAAATATGTGATGTTACTCCTAAGTTCCACCCCATTGTGACCAGCCTAACATAGCTAGTTACCACAAGCACTTCTCTCCTCATTAATTACATGCCACATAAGCAAAACTGTGTTGGGATATGTGATGTTACTAGCTACTACCTCCTTTCCGGTTTATAGGGCTCAATTCAAAAATCTCATCAACCAAGGTAGATGGTGAGTGGTGGAACAATTTTTGTAGTTTGCAAAGGCACACAATTAATGCACTCGTTTTCCTCACAATTTTATGTTTACCAATGCATTAATTGCAATGCATGCATACATAGAGTACATGCATCGGTCAATTTTCTCTTAATCTTTACATGCAATGAATTAATGCACCTTGAAATCTGAACATGTGATGGGGAACAATTAAATTGAGCCTTCTAAAACGGAAAATCTAATTTTTTGAGATGAGCCCTATAAACCGGAAAGGAGGGAGTATGTTACTCCCACTATGGCCAGCCTTATATAGAGAAAACGTTATGATTTTCTGTGCATAAATACTTGATTTAAACGAGTCAATTCAGCTGGATAAAAAACGCCAATTAAACCGTTCGAGCGACGGCTTTGCGATCGCATCAAAAACGCCGCCCGGCCGAATCCAGCGGCGCAATACTCCTCACCCACTTTGTCCCTCTCCTCCCCCAGTCGTAGCCCCCCGGCGCTCGCAGGCGCCCGCCCGATCCCGGATCCCCGATCCCCCCGGCGCGATGGCGGCCAGCCTGTGGCGCGCGGTGATGGGCTCCTCCTCCTCGTCGGGCGGCGGCGACGACCCGGCGGCGGGCGGCGTGGAGTTCTGGCACGGCGCGGAGCGCGCGGGGTGGCTGACCAAGCAGGGCGAGTACATCAAGACGTGGCGGCGGCGCTGGTTCGTGCTCAAGCAGGGCCGGCTCTTCTGGTTCAAGGACGCCGCCGTCACGCGCGGGTCGGTGCCCCGGGGCATCATCCCCGTCTCCTCCTGCCTCACCGTCAAGGGTGCCGAGGACGTGCTCAACCGCCAGTTCGCCTTCGAGCTCTCCACCCCGACCGAGACCATGTACTTCATCGCCGACGCCGAGAAGGAGAAGGAGGAGTGGATCAACTCCATCGGCCGATCCATCGTCCAGCACTCCCGCTCCGTCACCGACGCCGAGGTCGTTGACTACGACAGCCGCCCCCAGCCCCCACCGCCGCAGCCCAAGAAGAGCGAGGCGAGCGAGCCGTCAGAGTAAGATCGCGGTGAACTCCGTCGCCCCTCTCTCGATATGACTCTGTTGTATCAACTTATGTGATTGTGAATTCGTGTTTTTGTTTCTTATTTATTGACTGTATGTGTATATTATTGACTGCTGTCTGGGAATAATTGGGTTTAAGTGTATAGCTCTTTGACCCTTTGGATCGGTTGACATGTCCTAATTTCCGAAAATTCATGGTTGTCTCCTAATCCTGTGCTATGTAAATTTGTTGCCTCTTGTTTCTGGAGTTGTGACAAAAAATTTATCAGACAATTCTCTGTTTTGTTCATTTTGCTTATGACCCGAATTTATTCGGGTTGAGTTCCAGAGGATTTCACCTTCACTGCCACCAATTTGTTTGTTCTTACTACAACATAATCGCCACACAGAAGAGTGTTGTATAGAGGGTCTTTTCACAATAAACAGCTCTCATGATCCTACAATTATTTTCTATATGAAGGTAGATGGATGTAGTTCAATATTCCTGCGAAGTTTGTGTCATAGAGTTGCTATCCTAATTTATATGTGCAACTCCAATGGCAGCAGTACAATGGAAGTTTGAGTGTGACCAGTGTCAACTTGTCAAGCATTGTGTTTATTAGCAGTCAACTTGAACAGTCATACACTTATTTTTTCCATCTGATGACTGGAATGGAAAGTTTGCCTTTATAAGAGAATGGAGTCTGGAGTTTGTGTGGTGGTGCTGGGCTTTGGTGAGTACAGTGACCATCATCCATCATTACTCATTACTTATTGCAGTTAAGAGACTGGATTCGTCATCCTTGTCAATCATGTGCAAACACCAACCGATACTCCTTCACTGATTTTTGAAAGGCATGATTACTTAGCATGATCTTTAAAACTGAACTTTGAACATTGATTCTTTTGACATTGTATTGTTCTAAACTGGATTATCATAATCATGATGATTGTCAAGTACAAACTGAACAACTTTCAATCTTTCATTCTCGAGGTTAGGTGTGTTGAAATAGTGAGCGAAAAGAGTGCTAATGTCCTTAATAAGATGTAACCAAAGAATTTCTTTGATATTAGAATGGAGTAGAACCTTGTATAACTTTCAGTTGGTCAATTTCGTTCAGGTGGTGCCCTTATACTGGTAGTCTGTGGGATTTTAGCATTACTTTGTTATGTCTTGTATATGCAGTTTAGGGCATCTCCTCAAAGTGGGAAGATTACTACTACTACTTGGGTGAATGTCTTTCTGATACTCATTTACTCCGATTCTGCTACTTTTAAGCTTTCCCGACCTGGCTTTCTTCTAGGAATAGTTGCTACTCTTCATATCTATTCTACCAGCAAGACAGGAGTAGTATTTTGCCATCTGCTGCTCCACTGTTCGGAGCCCGAATATATTTTGGTTGACAATGCTGTCAACCTGTCATGCTGAAATATATTCATTGACGCAGCATGTTGATGCGAGCAGTGGACCATGTTGATGGTCCCAACATTTTCTAGGGTTCATCCTTCCCCAAAGCACCCAGGGTTACCTGTTGCTCTGAACATTTTTAATGTAACTCTGGAAGTGTGGTACCAAGTTTTGAGCTCAAGTGACAATGATTTAGGGTTCATCCTTCCCCAAAGTTACAGTGAAGATGGTTTAATTATTCTGAGCTGGAGCTTTATTTCCCATGGGAAAGATCGTCCTAGGTAAACGGCACGGGTAAAACCCAGAGCTTGAAGCTTCATTCAACAGCATGTAACGTCCCTCTCGTATCGTAAGTGAACTAGTGATATATTCATTGGTTACGGATGTTGAACGTCGGCGTGCTGAACGTTTGTTTGGTCCTTGATTTCCGTGGAATGTTTGACGGAGCAGCACACAAGCTTAGCTTGGGAGTTCTAATGAGGAAAGCTAGAGCACTGTGATCCTGTTCTGACGGTGTGGCAGTTCTCTCGCGTCGACCGTCTCTTCCAGGCGCCTCGGCAGGCACATGACGGCCATCGGAGACGACGCGCCGCGCTGCTGTGGCGTTGGAATCACGCTGGCTGGGTAGCGGTGTCCAATTTTGTTGGTGCTACTACTTGCGCATTATTCCGGTAGACAGCCTTCCTTTTTGTTGGCATATCTATATTCACCCTTTTGCTTGCAGTTCTCACAAGCACGAATGTGACCAGAGGTAACCAGCACTTTTTTTTTCCGAGAAAATTTCCAATCTATTCATCTTCAATAATGACAGTACAATGAATACCAGAAATAATATAAATTACATCCAGATCCGTAGACCACCTAGCGACAACTAGCGGCACTGAAGCGAGCCGAAGACGCGCCGCCGTCATCGCTCCTCCATCGACGGAGTCGGGCATAACTTGTTGTAGTAGACAATCGGAAAGTCGTCGTGCTAAGGCCCCGTGGGACCAGCATTTTGCCGCGTTGTTCTTAGGTTTCGCAATAAATCCTATTTTTGTCCCAAAGGGTTATTATGGCAATTCACGTTTCGTGCATAATGCCCAGGAGGCCGAGAAAACGCGGACCCGTGGGCGCTATTGAGTTTACCGTGTAGGCAGGTCCTTTTGGTTTTGGGAAGGTTCCGTTCTTTTTTTTTATCTACCAGTTTTTTTCATGGTTTATTTTCTTGATCGTTTTTATATTTCTTTTCTTTTTCATTCATTATGCTTAAGTTTATGAATATTTTTAAAATTCAGGAACATAATTATTATTTTGAATATTTTATGAATTCATAAATGTTTTATTCAAAATTGTGACATTTTCTAAAAAGTATTAAGATTTTTCATATTAGTGAATTAAAATAATCAAACATTTTTAAAATTTCAAGAAGAATTAAAAATCATGATTTTTTTCAATAGAATCTGTTAGTATTTTTTAGATATTCGTTAAGATTATGAACATTGCTTAACTTCGTGAATGTTTTTAAAATTTATATACACTTTTTGAAGTCCACAAAAAAATTCAAGATGTTTTAATTTGAAAAATATTTTAATAGAATGTCAGTTCTCATAAAGTCATGTGGGGCCCACGACCCAAGTAAACTCTTTCATGCATGGTCTACTTCGAGAGAAAAAATTATAGCTCTTCTAGGCCTCTATTCCTACGGGACTGTAAGGATCCGCTCAAAAAAAAAAACTATAAGAATGCAAGCCGCCCGTCTCTTCTTTTCAGATACTATTTTTATTGAGGTTTATTAGGCCAACTTCAACAGCCGACACAAAGTAGACGTTCCTTCTGTTTGGTTTTTGTCTATTCAGGTCGGTCGGGTGAACACGAGCGTCTATTTGCATTGGACGACCAGTAGCTGTGCCCAACGCGAATGGGCACATTTCACCAATTGCAAATAAACCATGCATATCAAAACTCCACGTCCACGCCCGTACATTAAACTTAAACATTAAAAAAAACATAAAATATGCATAAAAATAACTAATTAATCCTAGATCTAGCACTGACCATCGCGCTGTCCTGGTTGTCGTCTTCGCTGTCGTCCGTGGTCAGGTCGAGGGAGGGACGAAGGTGGCTGCTACATGTGGGTGGGCGGTGCCTGCACCACTGCGGTGATGGTGACCACGCATCTTAGCGCATGGGCGGGGGCTGACACGTACTTCGGCATGCATGGCAGCATCAATGTCCGCGTCCACGACCGCGCCACCAATGCTGGGTCCTAGGTCACCGTGAGTGGCTCGAGCACGACGTCGTCTTCTGGCTCGAGGATGACCATATCACCGGCGGCCAACAGGGCGAGCTGCACGTCTAGGCCCTCCCATTGGTTGCGCTCGTACTCACGGACTGGGTCCTCAAGAACCTTCTACATGAGCTCCTCCTCTTCGGCGACGAGGGCCGGTGGCGGCGGTGGCGACGATGAACGCGTACTTGCACGCACCGCGCACGCCAGCGCGTACGGGGTGGGTTGGGAGCACGCGCACGAGGAGTGGCCAAAGCGCGTGCATGTGGCCACTGCGGACTTGGAGCTCGAGCAACAAAGAAAGTTTATCATTGAACGCCGTGCTCGTCCTGGAACCGTGTGTCCCACATTGGGGATTCGACGACAAACCTGGGACCGTGAAGGAGATCTCTGGAGGCGGCGATGCTCACCGACGGTTGATCTAAGTTAGACGGGCATGTCCGCTTGCCGAGATGGCCGACACGAGCACCCGATCAGGCTGAGATGCCACCGATTTTCGCAGGTGTGTGCCCGGCCGCGGCAGCGGGATGGCGTGCCCCAGTAACGTTGGCACACCTCCACCTTCATGTACGGCATCTGTCGCGCCATGGCGGCGAGCGGTGATATGGGGAAGCCGACAACGCTCCTCGACCCCGACGAGGAAGAAGTAGACCTGACTTTGGCATCGTGCTTCATGGTCGCCCCGAGGAACCACTTCCACATCCCAATTGTGGTTGGCGACGGTGGACGGTGTGGACGATGCAAGCTAGGTTTTCTCACACGTGTGCGAGGGGGCAGAGAAATGTGTGGAAATGGATGGAAGTGGACTGGACGGTCCACGGGCTAGGCATTGAAAAGGACGTGTGCGGGCGGTAGGGTGGCTAACATGTGGGCCCCTTCCATGAGTTTTGATTAAATGGGAGTTCTGAGTTCATAGTTGGGGAAGAGTTGTCAGATGACACAATTGAAGTAGGGGTTGCCTCTTTCAAAGGGAAGCAAGAGTATCTTCACGAACAAGAAAATCAAAAGAATATTTCTCTCTATTGATTATCATTTCGCGTCTTCGACTTCTACTAAATTTTTTTCTTCCTTAATGCAATAGCTATAGTTAGATATAAGAATCCATTTTCTCAAAGTAATTGAGCGGACTTGCCATGGTAAGTGGTTGGCTGACACGTAGGTCGGAGGGCGGACACCGAGAGAACACGCGGTGCATCCATCCAGTGTTCATCTAGACGCAAATTCGGCCCAAATTTGTGTCGGAAATGTGTCTAGGCGGATGTGTGATAACCCACAAGTGTAGGGGATCAGTTGTAGCCTCTTTCGATAAGTAAGAGTGTTGAACCCAACGAGGAGCTAAAGGTAAAATAAATATTCCCTCAAGTTATATCGACCACCGATACAACTCTACGCACGCTTAACGTTCGCTTTACCTAGAACAAGTATGAAACTATAAGTACTTTGTAGGTGTAACGGGGTAGATTTGCAAGAATATAAAGAGCACGTAAATAAAAACTAGGGGCTGTTTAGATAAAGAAGCAATAAAGTTAGTATAGCGAGTGTGGAAAAGTGGTGGTAGGAGTTGCGAAATTGTCCCTAAGCAATTGACTACGTTACTAGACCGATAGCAAGTTTTATGTGGGAGAGGCCACTTCTAACATGTCATCCCTGACTTGGAATTCTATGCACTTATGATTGGAACTATTAGCAAGCATCCGCAATTACTAACGTTCATTAAGGTAAAACCCAACCATAGCATTAAGATATATTGGCCCCCCTTCAATCCCGTATGCATCAATTTTTATGCTAGGTTGAGGCTTCTGTCACTCTTGCCCTCCAATACATAGTCCTATCAACATACAACTAACCCTATGGTGTGATCCATGCGCGCGCTCATATGATGGGCACCAAAGGACAGCAACATAACCACAAGCAATTTAAACCAATCATAGCAATTCACCAATTACCGATAGGACAACGAAAATCTACTCAGACATCATAGGATGGCAAGACATCATTGGATAATAATATGAAGCATAAAGCACCATGTTTAAGTAGAGGGTACAGTGGGTTGCGGGAGAGTGGACCGTTGTAGATAGATGGGGGAAGGTGATGAAGATGTTCGTGAAGATGACGGAGGTGTTGGTGTAGATCGTCGTCGCACGATGATGGCCCCGATGGCACTCCGGAGCCACCGGAAGCGAGGGGAGAGAGCCCCCCTCCTTCTTCTTCTTCATTGACCTTCTCCCTAGATGGGAGATGGGTTTCCCCTCTGTTCCATGGCCTCCATGGCGGCGGAGGGGCGAGAGCCCCTCCGAGATTGGATCTGTCTCTCTGTCTCTCTTTGTTTTTGCGTTCCCCGATTCTGGCCTTTCACCGTTTCTTAAATTCCCGAAGATCCGTAACTCCGATTAGGCTGAATTTTTGACACGATTTTTATCCGAATATTAGCTTTCTTGCGGCGAAAGAAGGGCACCAATCGCCTTATGGAGTGGCCACGAGGGCCCAGGGCGCGCCCCTCACTCTCGTGGGCCACTCGGGCATCGTCTCACGTTGATTCCACTTCCCAAAATTAACATATATTCCAAAAAAATCTACGTCCATTTTTATCCCGTTTGGACTCCGTTTGATATGGATATTCTGCAAAACAAAAAACATGCAACAAACAGGGACTGGCACTGGGCACTGGATCAATATGTTAGTCCCAAAAATAGTATGAAAAGTTGCCACAAGTATGTAAAAGTAGTAGAATATTGGCATGGAACAATCAAAAATTATAGATACGACGGAGACGTATCAGCATCCCCAAGCTTAATTCCTGCTCGTCCTCGAGTAGGTAAATGATAAAAAAGATAATTTTTGATGTGGAATGCTACCTAGCACAATCTTGATCATGTAATCTAATCATGGCATGAATATTAAGACAAGAGTGATTCAAAGCAATAGTTTATCATTTGACATAAAATAATTTAATACTCGGGCATCCCAACAAACAATCAAGTCTTTCAAAATATCAATGCTAAAGAATGTTATCCCTACAAAATCGTATAGTCTTTTATGCTCCCTCTTCTTAACACAAGGTACCCCTCATGCCCATCCCGGTGTCAGCCAAGCAATTGTTTTCATACTTTACTTTTTCGAACTTTTTCAACTCTTCACGCAAGACATGAGCGTGAGCCATGGACATAGCACTATGGGTGGAACAGAAGGTGGCACATCGACTAGGCGTATGAATGGGCTATGGAGATGCCCATCAATAGATATCAATGTGAGTGACTAGGGATTGCCATGTAACGGGTGCACTAGAGCTATAAGTGTATGAAATCTCAAAAGAAAACTAGTGGGTGTGCATCAACTTGCTTGTTCATGAAGACCTAGGGCAATTTGAGGAAGCCCATCGTTGGAAACTTGGAATATACAAGCCAAGTTCTATAACGAAAAATTCCCGCTAGTATATGAAAGTGACAATATAGGAGACTCTCTATATGAAGAACATGGTGCTACTCTGAAGCACAAGTGTGGAAAAAGAGATAGTAGCATTGTCCCTTTTTTTCTTTTTTCTTTTTTTTGGGCCTTCCTTTTTTTATTTGGCCTTTCTCCTTTTTTTTGGCCTTTTTTTCGGGACAATGCTCTAATAATGATGATCATCACACTTTTATTTACTTACAACTCGATATTACAACTCGATACTAGAACAAAGATATGACTCTATATGAATGCCTCCGGCGGTGTATCGGGATGTGCAATGATCTAGCATAGCAATGACATCAAAAAACGATCAAGCCATGAAAACATCATGCTAGCTGTCTTACGATCATGCAAAGCAATAAGACAATGATGGTGTGTGTCATAACAAACGGAACGGTGGAGTTACATGGCAATATATCTCGGAATGGCTATGGAAATGCCATAATAGGTAGGTATGATGGCTGTTTTGAGGAAGGGTGTAAGGTGGTTTGATGCACCGGCGATAATTGCACGATACTGGAGTGGCTAGCAAGGTGGAAGGGTGAGAGTGCGTATAATCCATGGACTCAACATTAGTCATAAAGAACTCACATACTTATTGCGAAAAATCTATTAGCCCTCGAAGCAAAATACTACGACGCATGCTCCTAGGGGGGAGGTTGGTAGGAGTTAACCATCGCGCGCCCCCGACCTTCACGCAAAGATAAACAATCAAAATACAATGCGCGCCAATTTGGTTACATAGTTAGGAGACCATACATGCATGCTTCGGGAATCACAAACCTTAACACGAATATTTTTACTATACCACAATCATTCACTAGTACCTCCCACATATTAGCATCTCTATATCGCAAAACTATTGCAAGGAATCAAACATATCATATTCAGCGATCTACAAGTTTATGTAGGATTTTATGACTAACCATGTGAACGACCAATTCCTGTAAACTCTCTAAATAGATATAAGTGAAGCAAGAGAGTTTTAATTCTTTCTTCAAAATATATGCCCACGCTCTAACAAATATAAGTGAAGCAAAAGAGAATTCTACAAATTGCAGTTTTCTATGTGAGGAGAAACAGGCAATCCAAACTTCAAATGATATAAGTGAAGCACATGAAGCATTCTATAAAGCCATACTCAAAAGATATTAGTGAAGTGCAAAGAGCATTCTATAAATCAACCAAGGACCATCTCATACCAGCATGGTGCATTTATTAAAAGGAAAAATAAAAAGCACATGACGCTCCAAGAGTTTACGCATAACATGTGAACGAAACGAATCCGAAAACATACCGATATTTGTTGAAGAAAGGTGGGATGCCTTCCGGGGCATCCCCAAGCTTAGATGCTTAAGTATCCTTGAATATTTACTTGGGGTGCCTTGGGAATGCCCAAGCTTGATCTCTTGCCTCTCCTCCTTCTTCTCACATCGAGACCTCCTTGATCTTCGAACACTTCATCCACACAAAACTTAACCAAACTTTTAGTGGCGGGGTTAGTGTATATGATCAATGAACTCCCATCATGTACTGCTCTAACATTATTGTATAATTATGAACAAACATTCCCCACTGTATGCTATCACAATTCTATGGCCCCAAGTCAAGAAGGCTTCAACAAGAATTCAAACATATGCAAATAATGAGGCTATAACAGCAATATGTGAAAACAGGATAGTCTCTAGTAATCTGAACATTAACAATACTTCTGTAACTCTAGAAATTCTGGCAAAATTAGAAAAAATCAACAATTTGTATAGCAAGACTTCGAAAAAAAGTTTCAGATCCTTTTGACGTTCCAGTAAAAAATGTAAAATCGCACACTACAGCCAAAGTTTCTGTTTTTGCACCGCACAAACCAACAAGCAGTTTAATCATCTTAAAGGAAACTCTTGGCACATTATTTTTATAATACAATGGAATTGTACAAGGGGATAATTATTTTTGTTGAAAAGTTTCTGTAATTCAAGATTTGCAAAGTTTCCATGGGCATGAACAAAGTTCAAGGAGCTCCCCCATTTCAATGGTGCTCGTCCTTCTTACCTTCACTTTTCTTTTTGAAAAAGTTTTAGGTTCCCCTCTTTATTTTTATTTTTTTAAACTTTATAAAAGCACACAACAGAAATAAATGACTCTCTAAAACTTCCGGGTTGTCTCCCTGGCAGCGCTTTCTTTAAAGCCATTAAGCTAGGCATATAGTGCTCAAGTAATAGATCCACCCGGATCCCAAGGTATATCAAAGCCAATTTTAATTAGCAATGATTTGGCATTTAGTAGTAAGCACAAAGTGATATGTGTCATGCCAAAACAAAGTCTAACTCTCTTCCTATGCATAGGCATGTCATACAAGAACAATTCATGCACATCAAGTAAAGGCCAATGCATAGTATAAGCAGTTTCTTGCAATTTTATCATGTTGGAAACATAGAGAGACGGAGATGTAGTTCCTCTCTCATAATAATTGCAAGTAGGAGCAGAAAGCACATGCATATTATATTCATCAAAAACATCATGTGCAATGGAAAAAGGCAACCCATCAATATAATCCTTAATAAGTGCAAACTTCTCCGATATAGTGTAGTTTGGAGAATTCAAAAGGATAATGGGACTATCATGTGTGGGTGCAATAGCAACTATCTCATGTTTATCATAAGGAACTATAGCAAGTTCATCTCCATAAGCATAATTCATATTGGCATCTTGGCCACAAGCATAGCAAGCATCAATTTCATGAAAAATGGATATTTCAAACGAATCAAAGGGATCATAGCAATTATCATAGCAATCATCCTTCAGTAAGCACGAAGGGAAATTAAACAATGTATGAGATAAAGAGTTACTCTCATTAGAAGGTGGGCATGGGTGATCAATCCGCTCTTCCTCGTTTTGTTCTTCGCTCTCCTCCTCATCTTTTTCATCCAATGAGCTCACAATGTCATCAATTTCTTCTTCCATAGATTCCTGCAAAATATTAGTCTCTTCTTGGACAGCGGAGACCTTCTCAATCAACGCATCAATATTGGCATTGTATTCATAATTCAAATAGCAATATTTCAATATAGCAAGATTTTCAGGCCTATAAACATCATCATCAAAAGCATCACAGTTTTTAAACAGAGATTCAATTTCATAAGCACCCATAAAAGCAACAAATTCTTCTATTTGTTCAATATCATAGTAATCATATATACCATTAGCATAAGAAGCTAAGGTTTCATTATCATTAAATTTGCATGAAAAGGGAAGGTGTGGAGCCTTCATCCTAGAGCAACAAGTATAATCATATATCAAGCATAGTTGCTGAGCATACCAATGCAACATATAAATTTGATCCCATCATAGTTTCCCTTTTTGTGTCAGGCGATAATCCCTAAAGTATTCACGTTGATCCAACGTTACTCCCATTATGTAGTTGAATGGGGTTTTCTCATGATTATCAAAGTAGTACATAATATTTTTCACATACTTAGCATCGAGGGTTTTAGGAGGTTCCCCATCTCCATGAGTAGCAAGTACACCTAATTTTTTTGGTATTTTGTGTTCCATATCCATAAGTAAATATAGAGAACAACTTGGAACAGCAAATAAAATCTACATAGTGATAAAGCAAACAAGCACACACGAGAATATTCACCCCACGCTATTGCTCCGCGGCAACGGCGCCAGAAAAAGGTCTTGATAACCCACAAGTGTAGGGGGTCAGTTGTAACCTCTTTCGATAAGTAAGAGTGCCAAACCCAACGAGGAGCTAAAGGTAGAACAAATATTCCCTCAAGTTTTATCGACCATCGATACAACTCTACGCACGCTTAACGTTCGCTTTACCTAGAACAAGTATGAAACTAGAAGTACTTTGTACGTGTAACGGGGTAGATTTGCAAGAATATAAAGAGCACATAAATAAAAACTAGGGCATGTTTAGATAAAGAAGAAATAGAGTTAGCATAGCGAGTGTGGAAAAGTGGTGGTAGGAGTATCGAAATTGTCCCTAAGCAATTGACTACGTTACTAGACCAATAGCAAGTTTTATGTGGGAGAGACCACTGCTAGCATGTCATCCCTCACTTGGAATTCTATGCACTTATGATTGGAACTATTAGCAAGCATCCGCAACTACTAACGTTCATTAAGGTAAAACCCAACCATAGCATTAAGATATATTGGCCCCCTTCAATCCTGTATGCATCAATTTCTATGCTAGGTTGAAGCTTCTGTCACTCTTGCCCTCCAATACATAGTCCTATCAACATACAACTAACCCTATGGTGTGATCCACGCGCGCGCTCATATGATGGGCACCAAAGGATGGCAACATAACCACAAGCAATTTAAACCAATCATAGCAATTCACCAATTACTGATAGGACAACGAAAATCTACTCAGACATCATAGGATGGCAACACATCATTGGATAATAATATGAATCATAAAGCACCATGTTTAAGTAGAGGGTACAACGAGTTGCGGGAGAGCGGACCACTGTAGATTGATGGGGGAAGGAGATGAAGATGTTGGTGAAGATGACGGAGGTGTTGGTGTAGATCGCCGTCGCACGATGATGGCCCTGATGGCACTCCGGTGCCACCGGAAGCGAGGGGGAGAGAGCCCCCTCCTTCTTCTTCTTCCTTGACCTTCTCCCTAGATGGGAGAAGGGTTTCTCCTCTGGTCCATGGCCACCATGGCGGCGGAGGGGCGAGAGCCCCTCCGAAATTGGATCTGTTGAAGGAAGTATGCCCTATATGTAATAATAAAGATGTTATTTGTATTTCCTTATATCATGATAAATTTCTTTTATTCATGCTAGAATTGTATTAACCGGAAACTTAGTACATGTCCGAATACATAGACAAAACAGTATGTCCCTAGTATGCCTCTACTAGACTAGCTCATTGATCAAAGATGGTTATGTTTCCAAGCCATACACATGAGTTGTCATTTGATCAACGAGATCACATCATTAGGAGAATGATGTGATGGACAAGACCCATCCGTTAGCTTAGCACTACGATTGTTTAGTTTTACTGCTATTGCTTTCTTCATGACTTATACATGTTCCTATGACTATGAGATTATGCAACTCCCGTATACCGGAGGAACACCTTGTGTGCTATCAAACATCGCAACATAACTGGGTGATTATAAAGAAGCTCTACAGGTGTCTCTGAAGGTGTTCGTGGTGTTGTCATAGATCAAGAATAGGATTTGTCACTCCGAGTGTCGGAGAGGTATCTCCGGGCCCTCTCGGTAATACACATCATAATAAGCCTTGCAAGCAAATGACTAATGAGTTAGTCATGAGATGATACAGAACGAGTAAAGAGACTTGCCAGTAACGAGATTGAACTAGGTATTGAGATACCGATGATCGAATCTCGGGCAAGTAACATACCGATGACAAAAGGAACAACGTATGTTGTTATGCGGTTTGACCGATAAAGATCTTCATAGAATATGTAGGAGCCAATATGAGCATCCAGGTTCCGCTATTGGTTATTGACCGGAGATGAGTCTCGGTCATGTCTACATAGTTCTCGCACCCGTAGGGTCCGCACGCTTAACGTTTGATGACGATCGGTATTATGAGTTTATGAGTTTTGATGTACCGAAGGTAGTTCGGAGTCCCAGATGAGATCACGGACATGACGAGGAGTCTCGGAATGTCCGAGACGTAAAGATTGATATATTGGACGACTATATTCGGACACCAAAAGTGTTCCGGAAAAGTTTCGGATTTAACCGGAGTGCCGGTGGGGGTTACCGGAACCCCCCCCCCCCCAAGGGAGTATGGGCCATAGTGGGCCATTGAGGGAAAGAGAGAGGCAGCCCATAGGGCTGACCGCACCCTCCCCCTAGGGATCCTAGTTGGACTAGGAAAGGGGGGGAGGCGCCCCTCTTCTTCCTTCTTCTCTTCCCCTTCCTTTCCTACTCCTAGTAGGAATAGGAAAGGGGATTCCTATTCCTACTAGGAGTAGGAATCCTACTCCTTTCGGCGCCCTCTAGCCTGGCCGCACCTCCCCCCTTGCTCCTTTATATACAGGGCAGGGGGCACCCAAACACACAGAAGAAACATTGTTCTAGCCGTGTGCGGTGCCCCCTCCACAGAAACACACCTCGGTCATACCGTTGCAGTGCTTAGGCGAAGCCCTGCGCCGGTAGCTTCATCATCTCTGTCACCACGCCGTCGTGCTGACAAAACTCTCCCGCAAAGTTATACTAGATCAAGAGCTCGTGGGACGTCATCAAGATGAATGTGTGCTGAACACGGAGGTGTCGTACGTTCGGTGCTTGATCGGTTGGATCGCGAAGAAGTTCGACTACATCAACCGCGTCACTAGACACTTCCATTTTCGGTCTACGAGGGTACGTAGACACACTCTCCCCTCTCATTGCTATGCATCTGGTAGATAGATCTTGCGTGATCGTAGGAAAATTTTGAAATACTACGTTCCACAACAGTGGCATCATGAGCTAGGTCTATGCGTAGATGATATGCATGAGTAGAACACATTGATTTGTGGGCGATAATAGTCATACTGCTTACCAGCATGTCATACTTTGTTTCGGCGGTATTGTGAGATGAAGCGGCCCGGACCGACATTACGCGTATGCTTACGCAAGACTGGTTTCACCGTTATGAGCACTCGCTGCTTAAAGGTGACTGGCGGGTGTCTATCTCTCTCACTTTAGCTGAATCAAGTGTGGCTACGCCCGGTCCTTGTGAAGGTTAAAACAGCACATACTTGACGAAAAATCGTTGTGGTTTTTGTATGCGTAGGTGAGAACGGTTCTTGCTAAGCCTGTAGCAGCCACGTAAAACTTGCAACAACAAAGTAGAGGACGTCTAACTTGTTTTTGCAGGGCATGTTGTGATGTGATATGGTCAAGACATGATGAGTTATACGTTATTGTATGAGATAATCATGTTTTGTAAAGTAATCGGCAACTGGCAAGAGCCATATGGTTGTCGCTTTATTGTATGAAATACAGTCGCCATGTAATTGCTTTACTTTATCACTAAGCAGTAGCGATAGTCGTGGAATTAATAGTTGGTGAGACGACAACGATGCTACGATGGAGATCAAGGTGTCGCGTCGGTGACGAAGGTGATCATGACGGTGCTTTGGAGATGGAGATCAAAAGCACAAGATGATGATGGCCATATCATGTCACATATTTTGATTGCATGTGATGTTTATCTTATTATGCTTCTTATTTTGCTTAGTACAACGGTAGCATTATAAGATGATCCCTTACAAAATTTCAAGGTATAAGTGTTCTCCCTAAGTATGCACCGTTGCGAAAGTTCGTCGTGCCGAGACACCACGTGATGATCGGGTGTGATAAGGTCTACGTTCACATACAACGGGTGTAAGCCTGTTTTGCACACGCAAAATACTCGGGTTAAACTTGACGAGCCTAGCATATGCAGATATGGCCTCGGAACACTGGGGACCGAAAGGTCGAGCGTGAATCATATAGTAGATATGATCAACATAAGATGTTCACCATTGAAAACTACTCCATCTCACGTGATGATCGGACATGGTTTAGTTGATTTGGATCACGTGATCATTTAGGTGACCAGAGGGATGTCTATCTAAGTGGGAGTTCTTTAAGTAATATGATTAATTGAACTTTAATTTATCATGAACTTAGTCCTGATAGTTTTTGCATATCTATGTTGTTGTAGATCAATGGCCCGTGCTACCGTTCCTTTGAATTTTAATGCATTCCTAGAGAAAGCTAACTTGAAAGATGATGGTAGCAATTACACTGACTGGGTCCGTAACTTGAGGATTATCCTCATTGCTGCACAGAAGAATTATGTCCTTGAAGCACCGCTAGGTGACAAGCCCCCTCCCGCTAATGTAGACGCTTTGAACGTCTGGCAGACGCAGTCTGATAACTACACGATAGTTTAGTGTGCCATGCTCTACGGCTTAGAACAGGGACTTAAACGACGTTTTGAACATCATGGACCATATGAGATGTTCCAGGAGTTGAAGTTAATATTTAAAGAAATGCCCGGATTGAGAAATATGAGATTTCCAATAAGTTCTATAGCTGCAAGATGGAGGAGAATAGTTCTATCAGTGAACACTTGCTCATAATGTCTGGGTACTACAATCATATGACTCAACTTGGTTGCAAAGTTGGCAAGGATAGTGTTATTGATAGAGTTCTTCAATCACTGCCACCAAGCTATAAAGGCTTCGTGATGAACTATAATATGCAAGGGATGCAAAAGACAATTCCCTAGCTCTTCGCTATGCTCAAGGCTGCGGAGGTAGAAATAAAAAAGGAGCATTAAGTGTTGATGGTTAACAAGACCACTAGTTTCAAGAAAAAGGGCAAGGGAAAGAAGGGGAACTTCAAGAAGAATAGCAAGACAGTTGCTACTCCCGCGAAGAAACCCAAGTCTGGAGCCAAGCCTGAAACTGAGTGCTTCTACTGCAAAGGGACTAGACACTGGAAGCGGAACTGCCCCAAGTATTTGGCGGATAAGAAGGATGGCAAGGTGAACAAAGGTATATGTGATATACATGTTATTGATGTGTACCTTACTAATGCTCGTAGTAGTACCTGGGTATTTGATACCGGTTCGGTTGCTAATATTTGTAACTCGAAACAGGGGCTACGGATTAAACGAAGATTGGCTAAGGACGAGGTGACGATGCGCGTGGGAAATGGTTCCAAAGTCGATGTGATCGCCGTCGGCACGCTACCGCTACATCTACCTTCGAGATTAGTTTTAGACCTGAATAATTGTTATTTGGTGCCAGCGTTAAGCATGAACATTATATCTGGATCTTGTTTGTTGCGAGACGGTTATTCATTTAAATCTGAGAATAATGATTGTTCTATTTTTATGAATAATATCTTTTATGGTCATGCACCTTTGAATAGTGGTCTATTCTTGTTGGATCTCGATTGTAGTGATACACATATTCAGTATATTGAAGCCAAAAGATGCAAGGTTAATAATGATAGTGCAACTTATTTGTGGCACTGCCGTTTAGGTCATATCGGTGTAAAGCGCATGAAGAAACTCCATAGTGATGGACTTTTGGAATCACTTCATTATGAATCACTTAGTACTTGTGAACCATGCCTCATGGGCAAGATGACTAAATCTCCGTTCTCTGGAACAATGGAGCGAGCAACAGATTTGTTGGAAATCATACATACTGATGTATGTGGACCAATGAGTGTTGAAGCTCGCGGCGGGTATCGTTATTTTCTGACCTTCACTGATGATTTGAGCAGATATGGGTATATCTACTTAATGAAACACAAGTCTGAATCATTTGAAAAGTTCAAAGAATTTCAGAGTGAAGTGGAGAATCATCGTAACAAGAAAATAAAGTTCCTACGATCTGATCGTGGAGGTGAATATTTGAGTTACGAGTTTGGTCTTCATTTGAAACAATGTGGAATAGTTTCACAACTCACGCCACCTGGAACACCACAGCGTAATGGTGTGTCCGAACGTCGTAACCGTACTTTATTAGATATGGTGTGGTCTATGATGTCTCTTACCAATTTACAACTATCGTTTTGGGGTTATGCTTTAGAGACAGTTGCATTCACATTAAATAGAGCACCATCTAAATATGTTGAGACGACGCCTTATGAACTATGATTTGTCAAGAAACCAAAGTTGTCATTTCTTAAAGTTTGGGGCTGCGATGTTTATGTGAATAAGCTTCAACCTGATAAGCTCGAACCCAAGTCGGAGAAATGTGTCTTCATAGGATACCCAAAAGAGACTGTTGGGTACACCTTCTATCACAGATCCGAAGGCAAGATATTCGTTGCTAAGAATGGATCCTTTCTAGAGAAGGAGTTTCTCTCGAAAGAAGTGAGTGGGAGGAAAGTGGAACTTGATGAGGTAATTGTACCTTCTTCCGAATTGGAAAGTAGTACATCACAGAAACTAGTTCCAGTGATTCTGAGGGATCGAAGAAGGTGAGAGTGCCTAGAAGGGGGGGTGATTAGACTACTCGACAAGATAAGAATTCTGTCTTTTATCAAGGACAGTTTTGGCAGATTTTGCATAACACACAAGTCAAGTAGCACACTACCCATGCAATTCTAGAGTATGGGCAGCGGAAAGTAAATTGCACATGTAGTAAAGAGAGGTGGAGAAGATCAAACGCAATTTGGAAACGCAATGATTTTTCCCGTGGTTCCGATAGGTGGTGCTATCGTACATCCACGTTGATGGAGACTTCAACCCACGGAGGGTAACGGCTGTGCGAGTCCACGGAGGGCTCCACCCACGAAGGGTCCACGAAGAAGCAACCTTGTCTATTCCATCATGGCGTACGCCCACGGAGGGCTAGCCTTACTCGGGGTAGATCTTCACGAAGTAGGCGATCTCCTTGCCCTTACAAACTTCTTGGTTCAACTCCACATCTCGATGACGGAGGCTCCCAAGCGACACCTAACCAATCTAGGAGGCACCACCCTCCAAAAGGTAATAGATGTGGTAGATGATGATGAACTCCTTGCTCTTGTGCTTCAAATGATAATCTCCCCAACACTCAACTCTCCTCACTGATTTGGCTATGGTGGAAGAAAGGATTGAGTGGAAAGCAACTTGGGAAGGTTAGAGATCAAGTTTCATATGGTGGGAGTGGAGCAACTTGATCTCAACACAAGGGTAGGTAGTTCTCTTCTCAGAAATGTAAGGTAGGAGTGGTAGTTCTTTCTGATGGCTCTCTCTTCGAATGAAGAGGGGGTGGAGGGGTATATATAGCCTCCACACAAAATCCAACCGTTACACACATATTTGAGCAATCTCGGTGGGACCGAAGTGGACAACTCGGTGAGACCGAAAGTTCAAATAATGTGAACGTTGGGGTTTTCGGTGGGACCGAAAATACCATCTCGGTTAGTCCGAATTGAGCAAAGACAAGAGCATGCCAGTTTCGGTGGGACCAACTTCATCATCTCGGTGACACCGATTTGATGACAGAAGGTTACAGAAGCTTGGCAGCCCATGTTTCGGTGAAACCGATTTCAAAATCGGAATATCCGATTTTGCTAGGGTTTGGCTTATGGCTGAGGTGGTTCATCTCGGTGTGACTGAGTTTGGATAATCGGTGGGACCGAGATTACTTATGAGTGTATATGGCAGTGAAAGTTGCTGATAGTTTAAGGAGATATATCACTAAGCACTTGAGCAACCAGATCATCAACATAACCTCATCCCCTTTTAATAGTATTGGCTTTTCCTATGGACTCAATGTGATCTTGGATCACTAAACCAAAAATGGAGTCTTGAGCTTTTGCCAATGCTTGCCTTAGCATTTTGAGGGGTCCACTTCTTCAGTCCTTTTGCCATGCTAATGATTGAGTTTCCTGAAACATACTTGATAAAAGCATTAGTCCAACCACAAAGTATGTTGTCATTAATTACCAAAACCACCCAGGGAGCAAATGTGCTTTCAATCTCCCCCTTTTTGGTAATTGATGGCAACACACTAAAATCACACTAAACAAGACATCAAAGCTTATTGAAAGAAGGACAGAATTATCACGAAAGCTTTGACAAGCATGTAGTACACAGGCTCCCCCTACAAGTGTGCAAGATTTTCATAAATTATGGTTTTGGACTACCACAAGCACACAAGAGAGATAAGCAAGATGTGCTACATGCAGCTTGGCTATATGCATCAGAGCAGATGAAAAGAAGTGAGTGATAATGCATATGTGCATGGTGATTTCTTGCAAACAAGTATTCACAAGCAAGTCACCATCATGCACATTCTGCAAAGTGCATATACTTACCTTGAGGTTCCTTGGCATTTTACCTGAAGTGATAAACTTGGGAAAACAGGGTTAGATAACACAAGAGTATTTCTTCAACCAACTGCAAGAACATCAAGAGTACCAAGCCAGGGATGACATGTATAAAGAGTGTCTCATATTGAGCACAAGCTTGAATCAGCAAACATGTCTCCGAAACTAAAATATTTTCAATGAACTCTGAGAAATTTTGCTTTACATAAGATATCAATTGTGAAGATTCCTCTCCCTTTGAGTTTGATGGAAAGAGCAAAATCAAAAGAATGATGCCAATTGTAATGTCCAATGTAAAACACGGCAAAGCTTTGATGTGATTCTCTCCCCCTTAAGGTAAGATTGCTCTTCTTCTCCCCCTAAATCTTCTCTTCTCCCCCTAAGTCTTCTCCCCCTTTGACATCAAGTGCCGAAAAGGACAGCAAACTAGGAAGGGCAGGGAAGATGGAAAGAAGGAAGTGGGATCCTTAAGAATCACAACAGGGCAAATAGGAACATGCATCGAGAATCATTGAGTGGAGCTGCAGAAGATGATATCCTGGAGGAAATAAATCGGTGACACCGAATTGAGTTAGGGTAGATCCTTTTCGGTTAGACCGAAATATTTAAATCGGTGACGCCGAGTTTAATTCCAAGTAAATACAGAAATAATTCAGCTCACTTTGCGAGGAATGTTTCAAAGGATTTGCAAAGAATTTGTGAAAGATTTTCAAGGAAATGATCAGAGCCAGAAGGATATTCACACAGACATAAGAGTAGAAATGAAAAAGATTCCTAGATGAAGTTTTTTTTAATGAAAACTCAATGAGAGAACATAAGAGAAAATAGAGAGACTCCAAAACATATGTACTTCATCTAGATAAAGGTCGGCGACAAGGTCACCTATGTTTGAGTATATTGACTTAGGAGTCAAATGAGGACATTTGATCATAGGTCATACTCATCATTTAAGCTTAAAATGGGGTTGCCATTTTTCGATTAAGCATTCGATGTGATCACATCTTATGAAGCTGCTTGTACTCATGACTTTGAGCAAAGCTCCTCAAAGATGTGAAGAACATACCTTGGGCTTGTTGTTGCTTTGCTCATGTAGGTAAACTTGATGTAGGTGCTCATTGAATGTGAAGTTGGAGCGCCATTTCTACTTGTGTAGTTCATCTTCCTACATGGGTTAGGCAAGCAAGGAAATACTCAAGGATATCCAAGATGACAAGAGTGAAATACTAGATGTATAAGATGTCAAAAAGGATATGTAGAATTTTGTTCCTTGAACTCAACATCCCAAGGGGCTAGATACTTGGTTAATGACAAGATTACTCATGATTTGAGTGTGTGGTAATCTTGTGGAATGTAGATCATCCAAGTACCTGCAAGGAGTTAGATGCAATACAAGGAGGCAAATGTGTCCAAGACATATGATCACCATCATAAGAGAAATATCAAGGATTAGTCAAGTGGGCTCATGCCTTGAATGCATCAATGGAGTTCTCACTCCAAGTTTGAAGCATCAATGATGTTCAACTCACTCCTTAAGCGACAAAACACCTTCTCATCAAGAGGTTTTGTAAAAATATCAGCGAGTTGTTTGTCAGTACGAACATGCTTAAGATTAATGTCACCCTTGGCAATATGATCACGAATGAAATGGTGACGAACTTCAATATGCTTCGTTCGAGAGTGTTGCACGGGATTGTGTCCAATTTTAATCGCACTCTCATTGTCACAAAGCAAGGGAACATGTCTCACATGTATCCCATAATCCTTAAGCGTTTGTGTCATCCATAGCAATTGAGCACAACACGAACCAGCAGCAATATATTCCGCTTCGGCAGTGGATAATGATACCGAATTTTGTTTCTTGGAGGACCAAGATACAAGGGATCGACCAAGGAATTGACACGTACCCGAAGTTGACTTTCTATCAACCTTGTCACCGGCATAGTCCGAGTCGGAATAGCCAACAAGGTCGAAAGAGGCCCTCTTAGGATACCAAATGCCAAAGTTTGGTGTGTGTATCAAATATCTCACTATCCTTTTAACAGCTTTAAGATGACATTCTTTAGGGGCTGCTTGATATCGCGCACACATGCATACACTCAACATTATGTCAGGACGAGAAGCACAAAGATATAGTAGAGAACCAATCATAGATCGGTAAACCCTTTGATCAACGGGTTCTCCATCTTTTGTCAAGTCATTATGTCCACTTGTAGGCATGGGGGTACTCATACCTTTGCTTTCTTGGATGTTGAACTTCTTGAAGAGATCCTTGGTGTACTTTGTTTGTGAGACAAAGGTACCCTCCTTAGATTGCTTGATTTGCAACCCAAGGAAGAATTTGAGTTCACTCATCATGGACATCTCATACTTCTCCGACATGAGCTGTCCAAACTTCTTGCTAAAATGAGGGTTAGTTGAACCAAAGATAATATCATCAACATATATTTGGCACACAAATAGTTCACCATTAACCCTTTTTGTGAACAGCGTTGAGTCTATCTTTCCAATCTCAAAGCCTTTTTCAAGAAGAAAGCTAGTCAAACATTTGTACCAAGCTCTAGGAGCTTGTTTAAGACCATAAAGAGCTTTGTGCAACTTGTAAACATGATTAGGCTTTTTGGGATTCACAAATCCGGGAGGTTGTTTCACAAATACTTCCTCCTCAATTTCACCATTTAGGAAAGCACTTTTGATATCCATTTGATAGAGAGTAATATCATGGTGATTGGCATAAGCAAGAAGAATGCGAATGGACTCAAGTCTAGCAACGGGGGCATAGGTCTCACCATAGTCCATACCTTCAACTTGTGTGTAACCTTGAGCTACGAGACGAGCCTTGTTGCGGATGACTTGTCCATCTTCATCTTGCTTGTTCCGAAACACCCATTTGGTTCCAATGATGTTTTGATCATCCTTGGGCTTCTCTACCAAAGTCCATACCTTGTTCCTCTCGAAGTTGTGTAGTTCTTCGTGCATAGCATTCACCCAATCCGGGTCTTCAAGTGCTTCTTCTACCTTCATAGGTTCAATACTAGAGATAAATGAGTAATGCTCACAAAAGTTAGCTAAGCGAGTTTTAGAGCGAGTAATTCTCCCGGAGTTGATGTCGTTCATCATTTGTTCCACGGGATGATTTTTCTTGACTCTTGCTCGGACTCGGGATAGCTTTTGTTGAGGTTGTGTCTGAGCTTCCTCATCATCTTCATCTTCCTCTTCTTCTTCTTCATTGTTGTTGGTGTTGTCTTGAGGCGGTGGAGAAGGAGGTTGTGGTGGATCTTCTTGTTGCACTTCCTCATCTTGGTGAGTTCCACTTGTGGAGGCCTCTATGTTGCCTTGAGGTTCATCTCGCCGTGAGGTAGGGGGCTCCACATATGTAGATGAGGTACTCTCCTTCACTTCCATGGGACGGATCTTTCCAATAAATAAATCTTGGATAGCTTCCGATGGGTCCTTGTCTCCTACATCAATAGGCATTTGCTCTACTTGCGAGCCGTTAGTTTCATCAAACTTCACGTCTACCGTCTCTTCAACCTTTTGGGTGAAATTATTGTAGACACGGTAGGTGTGGGAGTTTGATCCAAAACCAAGGAGAAAGCCTTCATGAGATTTAGGAGCGAATTTAGACCGACGATGCTTATCAAGGATATAGCATTTTGAACCAAAGACACGAAAGTATCCCACTTGGGGTTTGTTACCGGTGAGGAGCTCGTATGATGTCTTGCCGAGGAGATTATGAAGATAAAGCCTGTTGATAGCATGACAAGCTGTCTCGACCGCTTCTCCCCAAAAATGCTTCGGTGTCTTGTATTCATCAAGCATCGTTCTCGCCATCTCTATGAGCGTTCGGTTCTTCCTCTCAACAACTCCATTTTGTTGAGGAGTGTACGTAGCCGAGAACTCATGTAGAATCCCTTCCTCATCGAGAAAAGCGTCTACATTGGCGTTCTTGAACTCCGTTCCATTGTCACTCCGAACTTTCTTGATCTTCACCTCGAATTGATTTTGGGCCTTTTTGGCAAAGGTTTTGAAGATTCTCTGAACCTGCGATTTGTCATCAAGGAAAAATACCCACGTAAATCTGGAATAATCATCAACTATAACTAGACCAAAGGAGTTACCACCAAGGCTTTTGTAAGCATTGGGACCGAAGAGATCCATATGAAGCAGCTCAAGCGGTCTCCTTGTGGTCATGATGTTCTTCACGGGATGACTTCCACCTACTTGTTTTCCTGCTTGACAAGCACTACAAAGTCTATCTTTGTCAAAGAAAACATCTTTAACACCAAGAATATGATCACCTTTGATCAGCTTGTCTAGATTACGCATACCAACATGTCCAAGCCTTCTATGCCATAACCAACCTTTAGAGGATTTAGCAATGAAACAAGCTCTAGGTTGGGCTTTCTTAGTGAAATCAACAATATATAGATCACCTCTACGGATACCGGTAAACGCCATGTTTTGATTGTCACGATGAAAGACTTGGCAATCTACTTTGGTGAATAGCACATTGAATCCAAAGTCAGCTAATCTAGACACGGAAAGTAAATTGTATCCAAGAGATTCTACAAGCATGACATTTTGAATAGAGCTATCATGAGATATGGCCACCTTACCAAGGCCAAGTACCTTACCCTTGGAGTTGTCTCCAAAAGTCACATACTTGCGTGGACCATCGTTCTTTGCAAGCTCTCGAAACATGTCTTTGTCTCCGGTCATGTGGTCGGTGCATCCACTATCAAGAATCCACTCTTTTCCGCCGGACATGTAGTCTCTCAGATTTGCCATAAGATTGAGACTCTTCATGATCTTGTCTAGCTCGGTGTCTGAGTCGGAGTAATCATCATCATGCTCATGCTCATCATCATATTGACCCATAGATTGTTCATCATCAACACCTAGGTCAATTTGATAACTACTTGCATTAGTTTTGTCAATGTGACAATAATCTTCGGAATGCAATACAAGAGCATTTCTAATTAAAACATTGATAAAACCGGGATCACCCTTCTTTTTCATAAGATCACGAAGCTCAAAGAAGCATTTATCAAAGTTGGGATCATTGGGGCGCATCTTATCAAATTCAATAGTCTTGTGTAGAATTTCATCAAGACCTCTCAAAGAGTAGTCCGGATAAAGTTCTTCCAAGAACTTCCACATAGCATAGGCGCACTCAAAGTTTGTAACGAGCTTAAGCAAGTTATCGGGTAACCCTCTAATGATAAGATTTACAGTCCAAAGGTTACGAAGCAAATCAAGCTCTTCATCCATGGTAGGGTGCAACGGGTCAAAAGGAGGCACATAGGGGGTCTCAACATATTTGCACAAATTGTACATCTTAAAGATACTAAGCATTTCAACCCTCCACGAGTTATAGGACACTCCATTAAGAATAGGCACTCTATGGCTAACACTCCCAAACGTAGACACGTCCATCTTCCTCCAATGGTGTGTAAACCAAAGCAATGGAGACCAATGCTCTGATACCAATTGAGGGATCGAAGAAGGTGAGAGTGTCTAGAAGGGGGGGGTGATTAGACTACTCGACAAGATAAGAATTCTGTCTTTTATCAAGGACAGATTTTGGCAGATTTTGCATAACACACAAGTCAAGTAGCACACTACACATGCAATTCTAGAGTATGGGCAGCGGAAAGTAAATTGCACATGTAGTAAAGAGAGGTGGAGAAGATCAAACGCAATTTGGAGACGCAATGATTTTTCCCGTGGTTCCGATAGGTGGTACTATCGTACATCCACGTTGATGGAGACTTCAACCCACGGAGGGTAACGGCTGTGCGAGTCCACGGAGGGCTCCACCCACGAAGGGTCCACGAAGAAGCAACCTTGTCTATTCCATCATGGCCTACGCCCACGGAGGGCTAGCCTTACTCGGGGTAGATCTTCACGAAGTAGGCGATCTCCTTGCCCTTACAAACTTCTTGGTTCAACTCCACATCTCGATGACGGAGGCTCCCAAGCGACACCTAACCAATCTAGGAGGCACCACCCTCCAAAAGGTAATAGATGTGGTAGATGATGATGAACTCCTTGCTCTTGTGCTTCAAATGATAATCTCCCCAACACTCAACTCTCCTCACTGATTTGGCTGTGGTGGAAGAAAGGATTGAGTGGAAAGCAACTTGGGAAGGTTAGAGATCAAGTTTCATATGGTGGGAGTGGAGCAACTTGATCTCAACACAAGGGTAGGTAGTTCTCTTCTCAGAAATGTAAGGTAGGAGTGGTAGTTCTTTCTGATGGCTCTCTCTTCGAATGAAGAGGGGGTGGAGGGGTATATATAGCCTCCACACAAAATCCAACCGTTACACACACATTTGAGCAATCTCGGTGGGACCGAAGTGGACAACTCGGTGAGACCGAAAGTTCAAATAATGTGAACGTTGGGGTTTTCGGTGGGACCGAAAATACCATCTCGGTTAGTCCGAATTGAGCAAAGACAAGAGCATGCCAGTTTCGGTGGGACCGACTTCATCATCTCGGTGACACCGATTTGATGATAGAAGGTTACAGAAGCTTGGCAGCCCATGTTTCGGTGAAACCGATTTCAAAATCGGAATATCCGATTTTGCTAGGGTTTGGCTTATGGCTGAGGTGGTTCATCTCGGTGTGACTGAGTTTGGATAATCGGTGGGACCGAGATTACTTATGAGTGTATATGGCAGTGAAAGTTGCTGATAGTTTAAGGAGATATATCACTAAGCACTTGAGCAACCAGATCATCAACATAACCTCATCCCCTTTTAATAGTATTGGCTTTTCCTATGGACTCAATGTGATCTTGGATTACTAAACCAAAAATGGAGTCTTGAGCTTTTGCCAATGCTTGCCTTAGCATTTTGAGGGGTCCACTTCTTCAGTCCTTTTGCCATGCTAATGATTGAGTTTCCTGAAACATACTTGATAAAAGCATTAGTCCAACCACAAAGTATGTTGTCATTAATTACCAAAACCACCCAGGGAGCAAATGTGCTTTCAGATTCCTACACCAATTAGTGAGGAAGCTAATGATGATGATCATGAAACTTCATATCAAGTTTCTGCTGAACTTCGTAGATCAACCAGAGTACGTTCCGCACCAGAGTGGTATGGCAACCCAGTTCTGGAAGTCATGTTACTAGACCATGATGAACCTACGAACTATGAGGAAGCGATGATGAGCGCAGATTCCGCAAAATGGCTTGAGGCCATGAAATCTGAGATGGGATCCATGTATGAGAACAAAGTATGGACTTTGGTTGACCTGCCCGATGATCGGCAAGCCGTCGAAAATAAATGGATCTTCAAGAAGAAGACCGACGCTGACGGTAATGTTACTATTTACAAAGCTCGACTTGTTGCGAAAGGTTTTAGACAAGTTCAAGGAGTTGACTACGATGAGACTTTCTCACCCGTAGCGATGCTTAAGTCTGTCTGAATCATGTTAGCAATTGTCGCATTTTATGATTATGAAATCTGGCAAATGGATGTCAAAACTGCATTCTCGAATGGATATCTCAAAGAAGAGTTGTATATGATGCAACCAGAAGGTTTTATCGATCCTAAAGGTGCTAACAAAGTGTGCAAGCTCCAGCGATCCATCTATGGACTGGTGCAAGCATCTCGGAGTTGGAATATACGCTTTGATGAGGTGATCAAAGCATATGGTTTTATACAGACTTTTGGAGAAGCCTGTATTTACAAGAAAGTGAGTGGGAGCTCTGTAGCATTTCTGATATTATATGTGGATGACATATTGTTGATTGGAAATGATATAGAATTTCTAGATAGCATAAAAGGATACTTGAATAAGAATTTTTCAATGAAAGACCTCGGTGAAGCTGCTTACATATCAGGCATCAAGATCTATAGAGATAGATCAAGACGCTTAATTGGACTTTCACAAAGCACATACCTTGATAAAGTTTTGAAGAAGTTCAAAATGGATCAGTCAAAGAAAGGGTTTTTGCCTGTGTTACAAGGTGTGAAGTTGAGTAAGACTCAATGCCCGACCACTGCAAAAGATAGAGAGAAAATGAAAGTCATTCCCTATGCCTCAGCCATAGGATCTATCATGTATGCAATGATGTGTACCAGACCTGATGTGTGCCTTGCTATAAGTCTAGCAGGGAGGTACCAAACTAATCCAGGAGTGGATCACTGGACAGCGGTCAAGAACATCCTGAAGTACATGAAAAGGACAAAGGATATGTTTCTCGTGTATGGAGGTGACAAAGAGCTCGTCGTAAACGGTTACAACGATTCAAGCTTTGACACTGATCTGGATGACTCTAAGTCACAAACCGGATATGTATTTTTATTAAATGGTGGAGCTGCTAGTTGGTCCAGTTCCAAGCAGAGCGTCGTGGCGGGATCTACGTGTGAAGCGGAATACATAGCTGCTTCGGAAGCAGCAAATGAAGGAGTCTGGATGAAGGAGTTCATATCCGATCTAGGTGCAATACCTAGTGCATCGGGTCCAATGAAAATCTTTTGTGACAACACTAGAGCAATAGCCTTGGCGAAGGAATCCAGGTTTCACAAGAGAACAAAGCACATCAAAAGACGCTTCAATTCCATCTGTGATCTAGTCAAGGAGGGAGACATAGAGATTTGCAAGATACATACGGATCTGAATGTTGCAGACCCGTTTACTAAGCCTCTTCCACAGGCAAAACATGATCAGCACCAAGACTCCATGGGTGTTAGAATCATTACTTTGTAATATAGATTATTGACCCTAGTTCAAGTGGGAGACTGAAGGAAATATGCCCTAGAGGCAATAATAAAAATGTTATTTGTATTTCCTTATATCATGATAAATGTCTTTTATTCATGCTACAATTGTATTAACCGAAAACTTAGTACATGTGTGAATACATAGACAAAATAGTATGTCCCTAGTATGCCTCTACTAGACTAGCTCATTGATCAAAGATGGTTATGTTTCCTAGCCATAGACATGAGTTTTCATTTGATCAATGAGATCACATCATTAGGAGAATGATGTGATGGACAAGACCCATCCGTTAGCTTAGCACTATGACCGTTTAGTTTTACTGCTATTGCTTTCTTCATGACTTATACATGTTCCTATGACTATGAGATTATGCAACTCCCGTATACCGGAGGAACACCTTGTGTGCTATCAAACATCACAACATAACTGGGTGATTATAAAGATGCTCTACAGGTGTCTCCGAAGGTGTTCGTGGTGTTGGCATAGATCAAGAATAGGATTTGTCACTCCGAGTGTCGGAGAGGTATCTCTGGGCCCTCTCGGTAATACACATCATAATAAGCCTTGCAAGCAAATGACTAATGAGTTAGTCACGAGATGATGTATTATGTAACGAGTAAAGAGACTTGCTGGTAACGAGATTGAACTATGTATTGAGATACCCACGATCGAATCTCGGGCAAGTAACATACCGATGACAAAAGGAACAACGTATGTTGTTATGCGGTTTGACCGATAAAGATCTTTGTAGAATATGTAGGAGCCAATATGAGCATCCAGGTTTCGCTATTGGTTATTGACAGGAGATGAGTCTCAGTCATTTCTACATAGTTCTCGAACCCGTAGGGTCCACACACTTAACGTTTGATGATGATCGGTATTATGAGTTTATGAGTTTTGATGTATCGAAGGTAGTTCGGAGTCCCGGATGAGATCACGGACATGACGAGGAGTCTCGGAATGTCCGAGACGTAAAGATTGATATATTGGATGACTATATTCGGACACCGGAAGAGTTCCGGAAAAGTTTCGGATTTAACCGGAGTGCTGGAGGGGGTTACAGAAACCCCCGAGGGAGTATGGGCCATAGTGGGCCATTGAGGGAAAGAGAGAGGCAGCCCATAGGGCTGGACGCACCCTCCCCCTAAGGATCCTAGTTGGACTAGGACAGGGGGGGAGGTGCCCCTCTTCTTCCTTCTTCTCTTCCCCTTCCTTTCCTACTAGTAGGAATAGGAAAGGGGATTCCTATTCCTACTAGGAGTAGGAATCCTACTCCTTTTGGCGCGCCCTAGCCTGGCCGCACCTCCCCCCTTGCTCCTTTATATACGGGGGCAGGGGGTGATACGTCCATTTTGCATCATGCTTATAAGTTGATATTTATTGCATTATGGGTTGTTCATACATGTTTTGTCACAATACTTATGCCTTTTCTCTCTTATTTTACAAGGTTTACATGAAGAGGGAGAATGCCGGCAGCTGGAATTTTGGGCCAGAAAAGGAGCAAACTCTGGAAACCTATTCTGCACAACTTCAAAAGCCCTGAAACTCCACAGAACATTGTTTCGAAAAATATAAAAAATATCTGGCAAAAAAATCCACGAGAGGGGCCACTGGCTAGCCTCGAGGGTGGGGGCGCGCCCCCTGTCTCGAGGGCCAGCCGGTGGGCCCCCGGTGCCCATATTCTCCTATATGAAGCGTTTTGACCTGGAAAAAATCAAGGAGAAGCTTTCGGGACCAGACGCCACCGTCTCGAGGCGGAACCGAGGCGGAAACCAATCTAGGCTCCGGCAGAGCTGTTCTGCCGGGGATATTTCCCTCCGGGAGGGGGAAATCGTCACCGCCGTCATCACCAACAACTCTCCCACCTTGGGGAGGGCTATCTTCATCAACATCTTCACCAGCACCATCTCCTCTCAAACCCTAGTTCATCTCTTGTATCCAATCTTTGTATCCGAACCTCAGATTGGTACCTGTGGGTTGCTAGTAGTGTTGATTACTCCTTGTAGTTGATGCTAGTTGGTTTATTTGGTGGAAGATCATATGTTCAGATCCATTATGCATATTAATACCCCTCTGATCATGAACAATATTATGTCTTGTGAGTAGTTACTTTTGTTCCTGAGGACATGGGAGAAGTCTTGCTATTAGTAGTCATGTGAATTTGGTCTTCGTTCAATATTTTGATGAGATGTATGTTGTCTCTCCTCTAGTGGTGTCATGTGAACGTCGACTAAATGACACTTCACCATTATTTGGGCCTAGAGGAAGGCATTGGGAAGTAATAAGTAGATGATGGGTTGCTAGAGCGACAGAAGCTTAAACCCTAGATTATGCGTTGCTTCGTAAGGGACTGATTTGGATCCATATGTTTCAGGCTATGGTTAGGTTTACCTTAATACTGCTTTTGTAGTTGCGGATGCTTGCATCAGAGGTTAATCATAAGTGGGAGGTTTGTCCAAGTAAGGGCAGCACCCAAGCACCGGTCCACCCACATACCAAATTATCAAAGTACCGAACGCGAAACAGACGATCGTGATGAAAACTATCTTGACGATAATTCACATATGTCCTCGGGAGCACTTTACCTTGCATAAGAGTTGTCCAGGCTTGTCCTTTGCTACAAAAAGGATTGGGACACCTTGCTGCACCTTATTTACTTTTACCGTTTGTCACTTGCTACCAATTATCTTATCACAAAACTATATGTTACCTATAATTTCAATGCTTGCAGAAAATACCTTACCGAAAACTGCCTATCATTTCCTTCTGCTCCTCGTTGGGTTCGACACTCTTACTTATCAAAAGGACTACGATAGATCCCCGACACTTGTGGGTCATCAAGACTCTTTCCTGGCGCCGTTGCCGGGGAGTGAAGCGCCTTTGGTAAGTGGAATTTGGTAAGGAAAAATGTATATAGTGTGCTGAAATTTATTGTCACTTGTTACTATGGCTCAAAACCCTTTGAGGGGCTTGTTCGGGGTATCTTCACCCCGAGCAGAAGAGCAAAGAGTTTCTCCTCAACCTACTACACCTAATGAAAATGTTTGCTTTGAGATTCCTTCGGGTATGATAGAGAAACTGCTTGAAATCCTTATACTGGAGACGGAACACTTCACCCCGATTTACACCTAATCTATGTGGACGAAGTTTGTGGATTGTTTAAGCTTGCAGGTATGCCCGAGGATGTTATCAATAAGAAGGTCTTCCCTTTATCTTTGAAGGGAGATGCATTGACATGGTTTAGGCTATGCGATGATATGGGATCTTGGAACTATAATCATCTGAAGTTGGAATTTCATCAGAAGTTCTACCCTATGCACCAGGTTCATCGTGATCGCAAATATTTATAATTTCTGGCCTCGCGAAGGAGAAAGCATCGCTCAAGCTTGGGGGAGGCTTAAGTCAATGTTATATTCATGCCCCAATCATGAGCTTTCAAGAAAAATAACCATCCAAAAATTTTATGCTCGACTTTCTCTCAATAATCGCACCATGCTCGATAATTCTTGTTCTGGCTCTTTTATGATGAAGACTGTTGTATTCAAATGGGATTTATTGGAAATAATTAAACGCAACTCCGAAGATTGGGATCTCGACGAAGGTAAGGAGTCAGGTATGACCCCTAAGTTTGATTGTGCTAAAGCTTTTATGGATACCGATGTTTTCCGTGAGTTTAGCACTAAATATGGACTTGACTCTGACATAGTAGCTTCTTTCTGTGAATCTTTTGCTACTCATGTTGATCTCCCCAAGGATAAGTGGTTTAAATATCATCCCCCTATTGAAGTAAAAGTAGTTGAACCTATTAAAGTTGAAGAAAAGACTATCACTTATAATGTTGATCCTGTTATACCTACCGCTTACATTGAAAAACACCTTTCCCTGTTAGGATAAAGGATCATGCACAAGTTTCAACTGTAGTTTGTAAGAGTAATACTAGAACACCTACACCCTGTGAGCAAATTAACGTTGAACCTAGTGTTGCTATGGTTAAAGATCTCTTGGTAGAAAATTTAGATGGATATGTTATTTACCTCCAAGAAGAGTCTACTAGAATAGCCAAACCCAATGCTAGGAAGACATAAACCTATTGTAGGCCTGCCTATCATCTCTGTTACGATAGGAGATCATTGCTATCATGGTTTATGCGACGTAGTTGCTAGTGCGAGTATTATCCCTCTTGATTTGTATAACGAAATTATGCATGATATTGCACCTGTTGAGTTAGAAGGGATTGATGTCACCATTAAGCTTGCTAATAGAGATACTATTTCACCAGTTGGGATCGTTAGAGATATTGAAGTCTTGTGTGGGAAGGTTAAATACCCTGCTGATTTTCTTGTTCTTAGTTCCCCAGAAGATGCTTTATGTCCCATTGTATTTGGTAGACCCTTCTTGAATACCGTTAATGCCAAGATAGCCTGCATGAAAGACATTGCCACTGTCGGATTACGGGATATGTCTCATGATTTTAACTTTGCTAAATTCCGTAGACAACCCCTTGAAAAGGCACCACCCAGTCAGGATGAACTTATTGGTATCGCTTCTATTGCAGTACCACCTAATGATCCTTTAGAGCACTACTTCCTAGACCATGAAAATGATATGCATATGAATGAGAGAAGGGAGATAGATGAAATATTCCTTACACAGGGACCCGTATTGAAAAACAACTTGCTTGTTGAAATCCTAGGGGATCCTCCTCCACCCAAGGGTGATCCCGTGTTTGAACTTAAACCTTTACCTGATAATCATAAGTATGTTTATCTTGATGAAAAGAAGATATATCCTGTTATTATTAGTGCTAACCTTTCAGAGCAGGAAGAAGAAAGGTTATTGAAAACTCTGAAGAAGCACCGAGCTGCTATTGGATATACTCTGGATGATCTTAAGGGCATTAGTCCCACTATATGCCAACACAAGATAAAATTGGAAGAAAATGCTAAACCAGTTATCGATCATCAACGACGGTTAAATCCTAAGATGAAAGAAGTGGTAAGGAAGGAAATTCTAAAGCTTCTCGAGGCAAGTATTATCTATCCCATTGTTGATAGCCAGTGGGTAAGTCATGTCCATTGTGTTCCTAAGAAAGGAGGTATGACTGTTGTCCCTAATGATAAAGATGAATTGATCCCGCAAAGAATAGTTACAGGTTATAGGATGGTAATTGATTTCCGTAAGTTAAATAAAGCTACCAAGAAAGATCATTACCCCTTGCCATTTATTGATCAAATGCTAGAAAGGTTATCCAAACATACTCATTTCTGCTTTCTAGATGGTTATTCTGGTTTCTCTCAAATACCTGTGTCAAAGGGGGATCAAGAAAAGACCACCTTTACTTGTTCTTTCGGTACTTCTGCTTATAGACTTATGCCTTTTGGTTTATGTAATGCACCTGCTACCTTTCAAAGATGCATGATGGCTATATTCTCTGACTTTTGTGAAAAGATTGTTGAGGTATTCATGGATGATTTCTCCGTTTATGGAACTTCTTTTGATGATTGATTAAGCAACCTTGATCGAGTTTTGTAGAGATGTTAAGACACTAACCTTGTCTTGAATTGGGAGAAGTGCCACTTTATGGTTAATGAAGCCATTGTCTTGGGACATAAAATTTTTGAAAGAGGTATTGAAGTTGACAAAGCTAAAGCTGATGCTATTGAAAAGATGCCATACCCTAAGGATATCAACGGTATACGAAGTTTCCTTGGTCATGCCGGGTTTTATAGGAGGTTCATTAAGGACTTCTCCAAAATCTCCAGGCCTCTGACTAATCTCTTACAAAAAGATATTCCTTTTGTCTTTGGTGATGATTGTCTAGAAGCATTTGAAATACTTAAGAAAGCATTGATCTCTGCACCTATTGTCCAGCCCCCTGACTGGAATTTACCCTTTGAGATTATGTGCGATGCTAGTGATTATGCTGTAGGAGCTGTTCTAGGGCAAAGAGTTGATAAGAAATTGAATGTTATCTAGTATGCTAGTAAAACTCTAGATAGTGCCCAAAGAAATTATGCTACCACTGAGAAAGAATTTTTAGCAATTGTATTTGCTTGTGATAAGTTTAGACCCTACATCGTTGATTCTAAGGTAACTATTCACACTGATCATGCAGCTATCAAATACCTTATGGAAAAGAAAGATGCTAAACTGAGACTTATTAGATGGGTTCTCTTGCTGCAAGAATTTCACTTGCATATTATTGATAGAAAGGGAGTTGAGAACCCCGTAGCAGATAACTTGTCTAGGTTAGAGAATATACTTGATGACCCACAACCTATTGATGATAGCTTTCCTGATGAACAACTAACTGTCATAAGTACTTCTTGTACTGCTCCATGGTATGCTGATTACGCTAATTACATTGTTGCTAAGTTTATACCACCTAGCTTCACATACCAGCAAAAGAAAAAGTTCTTCTATGATTTGAGGCATTACTTTTGGGATGAACCACATCTTTATAAAGAAGGAGTAGATTGATACGTCCATTTTGCATCATGCTTATAAGTTGATATTTATTGCATTATGGGTTGTTCATACATGTTTTGTCACAATAACTATGCATTTTTTCACTTATTTTGCAAGGTTTACATGAAGAAGGGGGAATGCCGACAGCTGGAATTCTGGGCTGGAAAAGGAGCAAACTCTGGAAACCTATTCTGCACAACTCCAAAAGCCCCGAAACTTCATAGAACATTTTTCGGAAAATATAAAAAATATATGGTGGAAGAAACCCACGAGAGGGGCCACTGGTTGGCCTAGAGGGTGGGGGCGCGCCCCCTGTCTCGAGGGCCATCCGGTGGGCCCTAGGTGCCCATCTTCTCCTATATGAAGTGTTTTGACCTGGAAAAAATCAGGAGGAGGCTTTCGGGACCAGACGCCGCCGTCTCGAGGCGGAACCGAGGCGGAAACCAATCTAGGGCTCCGGCAGAGCTGTTCTGCCGGGGATACTTCCCTCCGGGAGGGGGAAATCGTCACCGCCGTCATCACCAACAACTCTACCATATTGGGGAGAGCTATCTTCATCAACATCTTCACCAGAACCATCTCCTCTCAAACCCTAGTTCATCTCTTGTATCCAATCTTTGTATCAAAACCTCAGATTGGTACCTGTGGGTTGCTAGTAGTGTTGATTACTCTTTGTAGTTGATGCTAGTTGGTTTATTTGGTGGAAGATCTTATGTTCAGATCCATTATGCATATTAATACCCATCTGATTATGAACAAAAATATGTCTTGTGAGTAGTTGCTTTCGTTCCTGAGGACATGGGAGAAGTCTTGCTATTAGTAGTCATGTGAATTTGGTCTTCGTTCGATATTTTGATGAGATGTATGTTGTCTCTCCTCTAGTGGTGTCATGTGAACATCAACTACATGACACTTCACCATTATTTGGGCCTAGAGGAAGGCATTGGGAAGTAATAAGTAGATGATGGGTTGCTAGAGTGACAGAAGCTTAAACCCTAGTTTATGCGTTGCTTTGTAAGGGGCTGATTTGGATCCATATGTTTCAGGCTATGGTTAGGTTTACCTTAATACTTCTTTTGTAGTTGCGGATGCTTGCATTAGAGGTTAATCATAAGTGGGAGGCTTTTCCAAGTAAGGGCAGCACCCAAGCACCGGTCCACTCACATACCAAATTATCAAAGTACCGAACGCGAATCAGATGATCGTGATGAAAACTAGCTTGACGATAATTCCCATATGTCCTCGGGAGCGCTTTACCTTGCATAAGAGTTTGTCCAGGCTTGTCCTTTGCTACAAAAAGGATTGGGCCACCTTGATGCACTTATTTGCTTTTACCGTTTGTCACTTGCTACCAATTATCTTATCACAAAACTATCTGTTACCTATAATTTCAGTGCTTGCAAAAACTACCTTACTGAAAACTGCCTATCATTTCCTTCTGCTCCTCGTTGGGTTCGACGCTCTTACTTATCGAAAGGACTACGATAGATCCCCTACACTTGTGGGTCATCAAGACTCTTTTCTGGTGCCGTTGCCGGGGAGTGAAGCGCCTTTGGTAAGTGGAATTTGGTAAGGAAAAAATTATATAGTGTGCTGATATTTATTGTCACTTGTTACTATGGCTCAAAATCCTTTGAGGGGCTTGTTCGGGGTATCTTCACCCCGAGCAGAAGAGCAAAGAGTTGCTCCTCAACCTACTGCACCTATTGGAAATGTTTGCTTTGAGATCCCTTCGGGTATGATAGAGAAACAGCTTGAAAATCCTTATACAGGAGACGAAACACTTCACCCCGATTTACATCAAATCTATGTGGATGAAGTTTGTGGATTGTTTAAGCTTGCAGGTATGCCCGAGGATGTTATCAAGAAGAAGGTTTTCCCTTTATCTTTGAAGGGAGATGCATTGACATGGTTTAGGCTATGCGATGATATGGGATCATGGAACTATAATCGTCTGAAGTTGGAATTTCATCAGAAGTTCTACCCTGTGCACCAGGTTCATCGTGATCGTAATTATATTTATAATTTCTGGACTCGCGAAGGAGAAAGCATCGCTCAAGCTTGGGGGAGGCTTAAGTCAATGTTATATTCATGCCCCAATCATGAGCTCTCAAGAGAAATAATCATTCAAAAAATTTATGCTCGTCTTTCTCATAATAATCGCTCCATGCTTGATACTTCTTGTTCTGGCTCTTATATGATAAAGACTATTGAGTTCAAATGTGATCTATTGGAAAGAATTAAACGCAACTCCGAAGATTGGGACCTCGATGATGGTAAGGAGTCAGGTTTGACCCCCAAGTTTGATTTTGTTAAAGCTTTTATGGATACCGATGTTTTCCGTGAGTTTAGCACTAAATATGGACTTGACTCTGACATAGTAGCTTCTTTCTATGAATCTTTTGCTACTCATGTTGATCTCCCCAAGGAGAAGTGGTTCAAATATCATCCCCCTATTGAAGTAAAAGTAGTTGAACCTATTAAAGTTGAAGAAAAGACTATCACTTATAATGTTGATCCTGTTATACCTACTGCTTATATTGAGAAACCACCTTTCCATGTTAGGACAAAAGATCACGCTCAAGCTTCGGCTATAGTCCGTAAGAGTAATACTAGGACACCTACACCCTCTGAGCAAATTAAAGTTGAACCTAGTGCTGCTATGGTTAAAGATCTCTTTGTGGAAGATTTAGATGGACATGTTATTTATCTCCAAGAAGAGTCTGCTAGGATAGCCAAACCTAATGCTAGGAATAAACATAAACCTATCGTAGGCTTGTCCGTTATCTCTGTTAAGATAGGAGATCATTGCTATCATGGTTTATGCGACGTAGGTGCTAGTGCGAGCATTATCCCTTTTGATTTGTATAACGAAATTATGCATGATATTGCACCTGTTGAGTTAGAAGGGATTGATGTTACAATTAAGCTTGCTAATAGAGATACTATTTCACCAGTTGGGATTGTTAGAGATATTAGGGTCTTGTGTGGGAAGATTAAATACCCTGCTGATTTTCTTGTTCTTAGTTCCCCACAAGATGCTTTTTGTCCCATTATATTTGGTAGACCCTTCTTGAATATTGTTAATGCCAAGATAGACTGTGTGAAAGACATTGTCACTGTCGGATTTGGGGATTTGTCTCATGATTTTAACTTTGCTAAATTCCGTAGACAACCCCTCGAAAAGGCACCACCCAGTAAAGATGAACTTATTGGTCTTGCTTCTATTGCCGTGCCACCTAATGATCCTTTAGAGCAATACTTCCTAGACCATGAAAATGATATGCATATGAATGAAAGAAGGGAGATAGATGAAATATTCCTTACACAGGGACCCTTATTGAAAAACAACTTGCCTGTTGAAATCCTAGGGGATCCCCCTCCACCCAAGGATGATCCCGTGTTTGAACTTAAACCTTTGCCAGATAATCTTAAGTATGTTTATCTTGATGAAAAAAAGATATATCATGTTATTATTAGTGCTAACCTTTCAGAGCATGAAGAATAAAGAATATTGAAAACTCTGAAGAAGCACCGAGCTGCTATTGGATATACTCTGGATGATCTTAAGGGCATTAGTCCCACTATATGTCAACACAAGATAAAATTGGAAGAAAATGCTAAACCAGTTATTGATCATCAGCGACGGTTAAATCCTAAGATGAAAGAAGTGGTAAGGAAGGAAATTCTAAAGCTTCTAGAGGCAGGTATTATCTATCCCATTGCTGATAGCCAGTGGGTAAGTCATGTCCATTGTGTTCCTAAGAAAGGAGGTATGACTGTTGTCCCTAATGATAAAGATGAATTGATCCCGCAAAGAATAGTTACAGGTTATAGGATGGTGATTGATTTCCGTAAGTTAAATAAAGCTACTAAGAAAGATCATTACCCCTTGCCATTTATTGATCAAATGCTAGAAAGATTATCCAAACATACTCATTTCTGCTTTCTAGATGGTTATTCTGGTTTCTCTCAAATACATGTGTCAAAAGGGGATCAAGAAAAGACTACCTTCACTTGTCCTTTCGGTACTTTTGCTTATAGACGTATGCCTTTTGGTTTATGTAATGCACCTGCTACCTTTCAAAGATGCATGATGGCTATATTCTCTGACTTTTGTGAAAAGATTGTTGAGGTTTTCATGGATGATTTTTCCGTTTACGGAACTTCTTTTGATGATTGCTTGAGCAACCTTGATCGAGTTTTGCAGACATGTGAAGACACTAACCTTGTATTGAATTGGGAGAAGTGCCACTTTATGGTTAATGAAGGCATTGTCTTGGGACATAAAATTTCTGATAGAGGTATTGAAGTTGACAAAGCTAAAGTGGATGATATTGAAAAGATGCCATGCCCTATGGATATCAAAGGTATACGAAGTTTCCTTGGTCATGCCGGGTTTTATAGGAGGTTCATTAAGGACTTCTCCAAAATCTCCAGGCCTCTGACTAATCTTTTATAGAAAGATATTCCTTTTGTCTTTGATGATGATTGTCTAGAAGCATTTGAAATACTTAAGAAAGCACTGATCTCTGCACCTATTGTCCAGCCTCCTGACTGAAATTTACCCTTTGAGATTATGTGCGATGCTAGTGATTATGTTGTAGGAGTTGTTTTAGGGCAAACAGTTGATAATAAATTGAATGTTATCCAATATGCTAGTAAAACTCTAGATAGTGCCCAAAGAAATTATGCTACCACTGAGAAAGATTTTTTAACAGTTGTGTTTGCTTGTGATAAGTTTAGACCTTATATCGTTGATTCTAAAGTAACTATTCACACTGATCATGCTGCTATCAAATACCTTATGGAAAAGAAAGATGCTAAACCTAGACTTATTAGATGGGTCCTTTTGCTGCAAGAATTTGACTTGCATATTATTGATAGAAAGGGAGTTGAGAACCCCGTAGCAGATAACTTGTCTAGGTTAGAGAATATACTTGATGACCCACAACCTATTGATGATAGTTTCCTGATGTACAACTAGCTGTCATAAGTACTTCTCGTACTTCTCCTTGGTACGCTGATTATGCTAATTACATTGTTGCTAAGTTTATACCTTCTAGCTTCACATACCAGCAAAAGAAAAAGTTCTTCTATGATTTGAGACATTACTTTTGGGATGACCCACATCTTTATAAAGAAGGAGTAGATGGTATTATTAGACGTTGTGTACCTAAGCATGAACAGGAACAGATCTTACGCAAGTGCCACTCCGAAGCTTATGGAGGACACCATGCGGGAGACAGAACTGCACACAAGGTATTGCAATCCGGTTTTTATTGGCCTACTCTCTTCAAGGATGCCCGTAAGTTTGTCTTATCATGTAATGAATGTGAAAGAATTGGCAATATTAGTAGACATCAAGAAATGCCTATGAATTATTCACTTGTTATTGAACCATTTGATGTTTGGGGCTTTGATTATATGGGACCTTTTCCTGCCTCTAATGGGTACACACATATCCTAGTTGATGTTGATTACGTTACTAAGTGGGTAGAAGCTATTCCAACTAGTAGTGCTGATCATAACACCTCTATTAAGATGCTTAAAGAAGTTATATTCCCAAGGTTTTGAGTCCCTAGATATCTAATGACTGATGGTGGTTCACACTTTATTCATGGTGCTTTCCGTAAGATGCTTGCTAAGTACGATGTCAACCATAGAATTGCATCACCTTATCACCCACAGACTAGTGGCCAGGTAGAACTAAGTAATAGGGAGTTGAAATTAATCTTGCAAAAGACAGTTAATAGGTCTAGAAAGAATTGGTCCAAGAAACTAGATGATGCATTATGGGCCTATAGAACTGCATACAAAAATCCTATGGGTATGTCTCCATATAAGATGGTATATGGAAAAGCTTGTCACTTACCTCTTGAGCTAGAACATAAGGCATATTGGGCTATCAAAGAGCTCAATTATGATTTCAAACTTGCCGGTGAAAAGAGGCTATTTGATATTAGCTGTCTCGATGAATGGAGAACCCT
>LR738709.1:553545492-553576992 GCA_902687465.1 Secale cereale | reverse complement strand
GCCATCCGGTGGGCCCTAGGTGCCCATCTTCTCCTATATGAAGTGTTTTGACCTGGAAAAAATCAGGAGGAGGCTTTCGGGACCAGACGCCGCCGTCTCGAGGCGGAACCGAGGCGGAAACCAATCTAGGGCTCCGGCAGAGCTGTTCTGCCGGGGATACTTCCCTCCGGGAGGGGGAAATCGTCACCGCCGTCATCACCAACAACTCTACCATATTGGGGAGAGCTATCTTCATCAACATCTTCACCAGAACCATCTCCTCTCAAACCCTAGTTCATCTCTTGTATCCAATCTTTGTATCAAAACCTCAGATTGGTACCTGTGGGTTGCTAGTAGTGTTGATTACTCTTTGTAGTTGATGCTAGTTGGTTTATTTGGTGGAAGATCTTATGTTCAGATCCATTATGCATATTAATACCCATCTGATTATGAACAAAAATATGTCTTGTGAGTAGTTGCTTTCGTTCCTGAGGACATGGGAGAAGTCTTGCTATTAGTAGTCATGTGAATTTGGTCTTCGTTCGATATTTTGATGAGATGTATGTTGTCTCTCCTCTAGTGGTGTCATGTGAACATCAACTACATGACACTTCACCATTATTTGGGCCTAGAGGAAGGCATTGGGAAGTAATAAGTAGATGATGGGTTGCTAGAGTGACAGAAGCTTAAACCCTAGTTTATGCGTTGCTTTGTAAGGGGCTGATTTGGATCCATATGTTTCAGGCTATGGTTAGGTTTACCTTAATACTTCTTTTGTAGTTGCGGATGCTTGCATTAGAGGTTAATCATAAGTGGGAGGCTTTTCCAAGTAAGGGCAGCACCCAAGCACCGGTCCACTCACATACCAAATTATCAAAGTACCGAACGCGAATCAGATGATCGTGATGAAAACTAGCTTGACGATAATTCCCATATGTCCTCGGGAGCGCTTTACCTTGCATAAGAGTTTGTCCAGGCTTGTCCTTTGCTACAAAAAGGATTGGGCCACCTTGATGCACTTATTTGCTTTTACCGTTTGTCACTTGCTACCAATTATCTTATCACAAAACTATCTGTTACCTATAATTTCAGTGCTTGCAAAAACTACCTTACTGAAAACTGCCTATCATTTCCTTCTGCTCCTCGTTGGGTTCGACGCTCTTACTTATCGAAAGGACTACGATAGATCCCCTACACTTGTGGGTCATCAAGACTCTTTTCTGGTGCCGTTGCCGGGGAGTGAAGCGCCTTTGGTAAGTGGAATTTGGTAAGGAAAAAATTATATAGTGTGCTGATATTTATTGTCACTTGTTACTATGGCTCAAAATCCTTTGAGGGGCTTGTTCGGGGTATCTTCACCCCGAGCAGAAGAGCAAAGAGTTGCTCCTCAACCTACTGCACCTATTGGAAATGTTTGCTTTGAGATCCCTTCGGGTATGATAGAGAAACAGCTTGAAAATCCTTATACAGGAGACGAAACACTTCACCCCGATTTACATCAAATCTATGTGGATGAAGTTTGTGGATTGTTTAAGCTTGCAGGTATGCCCGAGGATGTTATCAAGAAGAAGGTTTTCCCTTTATCTTTGAAGGGAGATGCATTGACATGGTTTAGGCTATGCGATGATATGGGATCATGGAACTATAATCGTCTGAAGTTGGAATTTCATCAGAAGTTCTACCCTGTGCACCAGGTTCATCGTGATCGTAATTATATTTATAATTTCTGGACTCGCGAAGGAGAAAGCATCGCTCAAGCTTGGGGGAGGCTTAAGTCAATGTTATATTCATGCCCCAATCATGAGCTCTCAAGAGAAATAATCATTCAAAAAATTTATGCTCGTCTTTCTCATAATAATCGCTCCATGCTTGATACTTCTTGTTCTGGCTCTTATATGATAAAGACTATTGAGTTCAAATGTGATCTATTGGAAAGAATTAAACGCAACTCCGAAGATTGGGACCTCGATGATGGTAAGGAGTCAGGTTTGACCCCCAAGTTTGATTTTGTTAAAGCTTTTATGGATACCGATGTTTTCCGTGAGTTTAGCACTAAATATGGACTTGACTCTGACATAGTAGCTTCTTTCTATGAATCTTTTGCTACTCATGTTGATCTCCCCAAGGAGAAGTGGTTCAAATATCATCCCCCTATTGAAGTAAAAGTAGTTGAACCTATTAAAGTTGAAGAAAAGACTATCACTTATAATGTTGATCCTGTTATACCTACTGCTTATATTGAGAAACCACCTTTCCATGTTAGGACAAAAGATCACGCTCAAGCTTCGGCTATAGTCCGTAAGAGTAATACTAGGACACCTACACCCTCTGAGCAAATTAAAGTTGAACCTAGTGCTGCTATGGTTAAAGATCTCTTTGTGGAAGATTTAGATGGACATGTTATTTATCTCCAAGAAGAGTCTGCTAGGATAGCCAAACCTAATGCTAGGAATAAACATAAACCTATCGTAGGCTTGTCCGTTATCTCTGTTAAGATAGGAGATCATTGCTATCATGGTTTATGCGACGTAGGTGCTAGTGCGAGCATTATCCCTTTTGATTTGTATAACGAAATTATGCATGATATTGCACCTGTTGAGTTAGAAGGGATTGATGTTACAATTAAGCTTGCTAATAGAGATACTATTTCACCAGTTGGGATTGTTAGAGATATTAGGGTCTTGTGTGGGAAGATTAAATACCCTGCTGATTTTCTTGTTCTTAGTTTCCCACAAGATGCTTTTTGTCCCATTATATTTGGTAGACCCTTCTTGAATATTGTTAATGCCAAGATAGACTGTGTGAAAGACATTGTCACTGTCGGATTTGGGGATTTGTCTCATGATTTTAACTTTGCTAAATTCCGTAGACAACCCCTCGAAAAGGCACCACCCAGTAAAGATGAACTTATTGGTCTTGCTTCTATTGCCGTGCCACCTAATGATCCTTTAGAGCAATACTTCCTAGACCATGAAAATGATATGCATATGAATGAAAGAAGGGAGATAGATGAAATATTCCTTACACAGGGACCCTTATTGAAAAACAATTTGCCTGTTGAAATCCTAGGGGATCCCCCTCCACCCAAGGATGATCCCGTGTTTGAACTTAAACCTTTGCCAGATAATCTTAAGTATGTTTATCTTGATGAAAAAAAGATATATCATGTTATTATTAGTGCTAACCTTTCAGAGCATGAAGAATAAAGAATATTGAAAACTCTGAAGAAGCACCGAGCTGCTATTGGATATACTCTGGATGATCTTAAGGGCATTAGTCCCACTATATGTCAACACAAGATAAAATTGGAAGAAAATGCTAAACCAGTTATTGATCATCAGCGACGGTTAAATCCTAAGATGAAAGAAGTGGTAAGGAAGGAAATTATAAAGCTTCTAGAGGCAGGTATTATCTATCCCATTGCTGATAGCCAGTGGGTAAGTCATGTCCATTGTGTTCCTAAGAAAGGAGGTATGACTGTTGTCCCTAATGATAAAGATGAATTGATCCCGCAAAGAATAGTTACAGGTTATAGGATGGTGATTGATTTCCGTAAGTTAAATAAAGCTACTAAGAAAGATCATTACCCCTTGCCATTTATTGATCAAATGCTAGAAAGATTATCCAAACATACTCATTTCTGCTTTCTAGATGGTTATTCTGGTTTCTCTCAAATACATGTGTCAAAAGGGGATCAAGAAAAGACTACCTTCACTTGTCCTTTCGGTACTTTTGCTTATAGACGTATGCCTTTTGGTTTATGTGATGCACCTGCTACCTTTCAAAGATGCATGATGGCTATATTCTCTGACTTTTGTGAAAAGATTGTTGAGGTTTTCATGGATGATTTTTCCGTTTACGGAACTTCTTTTGATGATTGCTTGAGCAACCTTGATCGAGTTTTGCAGACATGTGAAGACACTAACCTTGTATTGAATTGGGAGAAGTGCCACTTTATGGTTAATGAAGGCATTGTCTTGGGACATAAAATTTCTGATAGAGGTATTGAAGTTGACAAAGCTAAAGTGGATGATATTGAAAAGATGCCATGCCCTATGGATATCAAAGGTATACGAAGTTTCCTTGGTCATGCCGGGTTTTATAGGAGGTTCATTAAGGACTTCTCCAAAATCTCCAGGCCTCTGACTAATCTTTTATAGAAAGATATTCCTTTTGTCTTTGATGATGATTGTCTAGAAGCATTTGAAATACTTAAGAAAGCACTGATCTCTGCACCTATTGTCCAGCCTCCTGACTGAAATTTACCCTTTGAGATTATGTGCGATGCTAGTGATTATGTTGTAGGAGTTGTTTTAGGGCAAACAGTTGATAATAAATTGAATGTTATCCAATATGCTAGTAAAACTCTAGATAGTGCCCAAAGAAATTATGCTACCACTGAGAAAGATTTTTTAACAGTTGTGTTTGCTTGTGATAAGTTTAGACCTTATATCGTTGATTCTAAAGTAACTATTCACACTGATCATGCTGCTATCAAATACCTTATGGAAAAGAAAGATGCTAAACCTAGACTTATTAGATGGGTCCTTTTGCTGCAAGAATTTGACTTGCATATTATTGATAGAAAGGGAGTTGAGAACCCCGTAGCAGATAACTTGTCTAGGTTAGAGAATATACTTGATGACCCACAACCTATTGATGATAGTTTCCTGATGTACAACTAGCTGTCATAAGTACTTCTTGTACTTCTCCTTGGTACGCTGATTATGCTAATTACATTGTTGCTAAGTTTATACCTTCTAGCTTCACATACCAGCAAAAGAAAAAGTTCTTCTATGATTTGAGACATTACTTTTGGGATGACCCACATCTTTATAAAGAAGGAGTAGATGGTATTATTAGACGTTGTGTACCTAAGCATGAACAGGAACAGATCTTACGCAAGTGCCACTCCGAAGCTTATGGAGGACACCATGCGGGAGACAGAACTGCACACAAGGTATTGCAATCCGGTTTTTATTGGCCTACTCTCTTCAAGGATGCCCGTAAGTTTGTCTTATCATGTAATGAATGTCAAAGAATTGGCAATATTAGTAGACATCAAGAAATGCCTATGAATTATTCACTTGTTATTGAACCATTTGATGTTTGGGGCTTTGATTATATGGGACCTTTTCCTGCCTCTAATGGGTACACACATATCCTAGTTGATGTTGATTACGTTACTAAGTGGGTAGAAGCTATTCCAACTAGTAGTGCTGATCATAACACCTCTATTAAGATGCTTAAAGAAGTTATATTCCCAAGGTTTTGAGTCCCTAGATATCTAATGACTGATGGTGGTTCACACTTTATTCATGGTGCTTTCCGTAAGATGCTTGCTAAGTACGATGTCAACCATAGAATTGCATCACCTTATCACCCACAGACTAGTGGCCAGGTAGAACTAAGTAATAGGGAGTTGAAATTAATCTTGCAAAAGACAGTTAATAGGTCTAGAAAGAATTGGTCCAAGAAACTAGATGATGCATTATGGGCCTATAGAACTGCATACAAAAATCCTATGGGTATGTCTCCATATAAGATGGTATATGGAAAAGCTTGTCACTTACCTCTTGAGCTAGAACATAAGGCATATTGGGCTATCAAAGAGCTCAATTATGATTTCAAACTTGCCGGTGAAAAGAGGCTATTTGATATTAGCTGTCTCGATGAATGGAGAACCCTGGCCTAAGAGAACGCCAAGTTATTTAGAGAAAAAATTAAAAGATGGCATGACAAAAGGATACAAAAGCGTGAGTTTAACGTAGGTGATTATGTTTTGCTATTAAACTCTCGTTTAAGATTTTTTGCAGGAAAACTTCTCTCCAAGTGGGAAGGACCTTATGTTATCGAGGAGGTCTATCGTTCCGGTGCCATAAAAATCAACAACTTCGAAGGCACAAATCCGAAGGTGGTGAATGGTCAAAGGATCAAACATTATATCTCAGGCAATCCTATAAATGTTGAAACTAATATTATTGAGACCATAACCCCGGAGGAATACATAAGGGACACTTTCCAGAATGATTCAGCCTCTGAAAAGGAAGAGGTACGTGATATGGTAAGTAAACCGACTACAAGACAGTTCTAAAGGCATTTTTTCTCCGTTTTGGAATATTTAGAAAAATAGAAAAATAAACCGCAGTCCGGAGGAGACACGAGGTGGCCTCGAGGGCACCCCGTGTGTCCCCTGGACTCCGTTTTCTTTTGGGTTACTCCTTTTGTTCGGGAAAAAATTATAATATATACTCCCGAAGGTCTTGACCTCTGTATCACGCAAAATTCCTCTGTTTTCATTTCGAGCTGCTGTTTTTGACAGATCCAGATCTTCATGGCGTCCTCCAACACCCCCAAGGACACGTTCTTCGAGAAGGTCATCAACCCCTACCTTGCGGAAGTGTTGCACCACCCCAAAACCATGGAGTTGCATGAGGGGGTGCTGCACATCCGTGATGTTGAAGGGCCAAGGAAGACCGGAAGCATGGAGACAAGACTCGAAGCAATGGAGCAACAAGTTTTCAAGTGCCAAGGTATGGTGGAACGAGGTCTCGACGGCAACCACATGATGATCTCGGAGCTTGCCAACAATCTCAAGATGGACTCAAGGATCTTCGGAGAAGCAATCTCCAATCTTCAACAGAAGATCGATCACCTCCAAGCCCAGATCTATGACCTGTAAAACCAAAACTGTGAGTATGAATATAGATTCGAGAACATGAGTTTGGCTACAGATTTGAGTATTCCGGAGACTCGATCATCCTTCTACGATGGTGAGCCCATGCCTTGGAAGAACAACATGCCTACGTCAGCAACAACTCCATCATCACCAACCCCGAAGAAGGAGACATAATCATATGGGTATGGGCACTCCCCTTGGAAACTACCAAGCTTGGGGGAGTGACCCCGGTATCGTATCACCATCACTCCTAACTTTACAGTTTTACTTAGTTCGATCCTTTTGGTAGTATCTTGATCTATTAGAATAAAGTTAGCATGATCTAGTTGTAAGCTTTTGCTTTGTGAGCTTTATCCTTTGTAATCGAGTTCGTGAGCTATATAATAAAGATTAGTGTTGAGTCAAGGGCTTGATTTCCTCACTTGAGTCATGACAAAAAGAAAGAAAACAAAAAGAGTACCGAAGGGGTCATATCGGTCTTATGGGAAGTAATGACTTCACATACAAGAGTATGATAAATAAAAGTTGTTGGGAGGTGACAAACATAGCTTTGGTCATCATTGCAATTAATAGGAAGTAATAAAAGAAGAGAGGCTTCACATACCAATATACTATCTTGGAAACCTTTTATGATTGTGAGCACTCATTAAAGTATGACATGCTAAAGAGTTGATGTTGGACAAGGAAGACAACATAATGGGTTATGTCTTCTTATATTCGAAATAAAGTATATTGTCATGGATCTTCCAACATGTTGAGCTTGCCTTTCCCCCTCATGCTAGCCAAAACTCATCGCACTAAGTACAGATACTACTTGTGCTTCCATATATCCTTAAACCCAGTTTTGCCATGAGAGTCCACCATACCTACCTATGGATCGAGAAAGATCCTTCCAAGTAAGTTGTCATGTTGTAAACTCGCTAAAATATGTATGATTTATTAGTGTGGGATAAATTAGCTTTATACGAGCTTGTGATATGGAAGTAATAAAAGCGACGGACTACATAATAAAGGTCCTTATCACAAGTGGCAATATAAAGCGAGGTTCTTCTATGCTAAGACTTTGTGCATCCAACCATAAAAACACATGACAACCTCTGCTTCCCTCTGCGAAGGGCCTATCTTTTATTCTTGTCTTATAAGTGTCAAGGTGAGACCCACCTTTCCTTTTTCATTTTATCCTTTGGCAAGCACAGTGTGATGGAAAGATCCTGACATATATACCCACTTGGATGTAAGTTTTCATGATCTATTATTGTTGGCATTACCCTTGACAGGTCGTTTGGCATCCATCATTTGGGTCAAAATTCGCAGAATTCATTTACGAATTCCAGCACCAACATGTTTGGCTGTCCCAGATTTGGGAGTCGAAAATCATTCCACAATTCCAGACGATTGAAACGACATGTAAACCAAATCCCGTCCAACCAGCTGTCATTTCGCAAATCCACTCGCCCCCGAATCCCGCTCATCTCGCTCCTGCTGCCATGCCGTCGGGGAACCCACCGGTCACCGCCTCTCATCTCACCCCCAAGCCCCTCTCATCTCGCTCCCGACGCGCCGCCGCCTAGAGAATCCACCGCCGCGGCCCCGTAACACCTCTCCTCAAATCGTACTCCCTCCGCCACCAGGACCTCCACAACCGCACGCCAACGGCACCGCCGCCGGTGAGGGAGACCACGTGAAGGAGCTGGCGCTTATTAGCTGCAGGGAGGTGGATCACGCATATGGTTGTGTCCGCGCAGCCAAGCAAGACTACTACTGATGCATTCCTCCTGAGAGCATCAGGCAGGTACAGAGATATCTTGTTTCTCTCCTCCACGTGATGTTGTAGTGACCGAGTTGCTGTAAAGCAAAGACTTATTTTATTGGAAAAAGTGCCATGTGGATTGGCATAGTTCTGTTTAGAATCATATTGTCGTACATATGAATAGAAGAGGCACAGTGTTATATTTTGCTCATTCTACTGTCAGTTAATGATCGCAGCTCATAATGGCAGCCAAACTTGGCGTATAGTTCATTTCAGTTGATGAATGCTAAGTGTCAGCCAAACATGAAATTCGGATTTGGAATCCAAAATCAACAATATGAAATCCTAACAGAGATTTCATTTCATTTCATTTTTATCGAATGAAATGAAATCTGGGGAGCCAAACAAGCTGTGAGGTAAAAGGTTGGGTGGCAACACCATAAGCCCCTATCTTTCTCTGTGTCCGATTAAAACTTCATAAATATAAGTATTGCGTGAGTGTGAGCAATTGTGAAAGACTATATGTGTTGGGAACGTATCAGAATTCAAAAAAATTCTACGCTTCACCAAGATCAATCTAAGGAGTCATCTAGCAACGAGGGAGAGGGGAGTGCATCTACATACCTTTATAGATCGCGAGCGAAAGCATTCAAGAGAACGTGGATGATGGAGTCGTACTCGTCGTGATCCAAATCACCGATGATCCCAGCGCCGAACGGACGACACCTCTGCGTTCAACACACGTATGGTGCAGCGACGTCTCCACCTTCTTGATCCAGCAAGGGGGGAGGAGAGGTTGATGGAGATCCAGCAGCACGACGGCATGGTGGTGGATGCAACGGAAATTCTGTAGGGCTTCGCCAAGCACCGCGGGAGGAGGGAGAGGTGTAACGGGAGGGAGAGGGAGGCGCCAGGAGCAAGGGTGCGGCTGCCCTCCCTCCCCCCCCCCACTATATATAGGGGCCAGGGGGCGCCGGCCCTAGGAGATGCAATCTCCTAGGGGGGCGACGACCAAGGGGGGAGGCTTGCCCCCCAAGGCATGTGGGGCGCCCCCCCACCCCTAGGGTTTCCAACCCGAGGCGCAGGGGGGAGGCCCAAGGGGGTGCGCCAGCCCACTATGGGCTGGTTCCCCTCCCCCTACGGCCCATGGGGCCCTCCAGGATAGGTGGGCCCACTCCGTGGACCACCGGGACCCTTTCGGTGGTCCCGGTACACTACCGGTGACCCCCGAAACTCTCCCGATGGCCGAAACTGGACTTCCTATATATAATTCTTTACCTCCGGACCATTCCGGAACTCCTCGTGACATCCGGGATCTCATCCGGGACTCCGAACAACATTCGGTTTACCGTGTGCATATATCTCTACAACCCTAGCGTCACGAACCTTAAGTGTGTAGACCCTACGGGTTCGGGAGACACGTAGACATGACCGAGACGACTCTCCGGTCAATAACCAACAGCGGGACCTGGATACCCATGTTGGTTCCCACATGTTCCTCGATGATCTCATCAGATGAACCACGATGTCAAGGATTCAATCAATCCCGTATACAATTCCCTTTGTCTATCGGTATAGTACTTGCCCGAGATTCGGTCGTCGGTATACTGATACCTTGTTCAATCTCGTCACAGCAAGTCTCTTTAGTCGTTCCGTAATACATCATCCCGTGACCAACACCTTAGTCACATTGAGCTCATTATGATGATGTATTACCGAGTGGGCCCAGAGATACCTCTCCGTCATACGGAGTGACAAATCCCAGTCTCGGTTCATGCCAACTCAACAGATACTTTCGGAGATACCTGTTGCGTACCTTTAAAGCCACCCAGTTACGTTGTGACGTTTGGCACACCCAAAGTATCCCTACGGTATCCGGGAGTTGCACAACCTCATGGTCTAAGGAAAAGATACTTCACATTGGAAAAGCTTTAGCATTACGAACTACACGATCTTGTGCTAGGCTTAATATTGGGTCTTGTCCATCACATCATTCTCCTAATGATGTGATCTCGTTATCAATGACATCCAATGTCCATGGTCAGGAAACCGTAACCATATGTTGATCAACGAGCTAGTAACTAGAGGTTTAACAGGGACATGTTGTGGTCTATGTATTCATACATGTATCACTGTTTCCGGATAATACAATTCAAGCATGAATAACAGACAATTATCATGAACAAGGAAATATAATAATAACCATTTTATTATTGCCTCTAGGGCATATTTCCAACAGTCTCCCACTTGCACTAGAGTCAATAATCTAGTTACATTGTGATGAATCGAACACCCATAGAGTTTTGGTGTTGATCATGTTTTGCTCGTGGAAGAGGTTTAGTCAACGGGTCTGCTACATTCAGATCCGTATGCACTTTACAAATATCTATGTCTCCATCTTGAATATAATTCCGGATGGAGTTGAAACGGCGCTTGATGTGCTTGGTCTTCTTGTGAAACCTGGGCTCCTTGGCAATGGAAATAGCTCCAGTGTTGTCACAGTGTTGTGAAACCTGACGCGCTTGGAATGACTCCTAGGTCGGTGATGAACTCCTTCATCCAGACTCCTTCCTGCGCTGCTTCGCAAGCAGCTATGTACTCCGCTTCACATGTAGATTGCGCCACGACGCTCTGCTTGGAACTGCACCAGCTAACTGCCCCACCATTAAAAATATACACGTATCCGGTTTGTGACTTGGAGTCATCCAGATCTGTGTCGAAGCTAGCATCGACGTAACCCTTTACGACGAGCTCTTCGTCACCTCCATAAACGAGAAACATATCCTTAGTCCTTTTCAGGTACTTCAGGATATTCTTGACCGTTGTCCAGTGTTCCATACCGGGATCACTTTGGTACCTCCCTACCAAACTTATGGCAAGGTCCACATCAGGTCTGGTACACAGCATGGCATACATAATAGAACCTATGGCTGAGGCATAGGGGATGACACTCATCTTTTCTCTATCTTCTGTCGTGGTTGGGGATTGAGCCGTGCTCAATCTCATACCTTGTAGTACAGGCAAGAACCCTTTCTTGGACTGATCCATATTGAACTTCTTCAATATCTTGTCAAGGTATGTACTTTGTGAAAGACCAATGCGGCGTCTTGATCTATCTCTATAGATCTTGATGCCTAATATGTAAGCAACTTCTCCAAGGTCCTTCATTGAAAAACTCTTATTCTAGTAGGCCTTTATGCTTTCCAAGAATTCTACATCATTTCCCATCAGCAATATATCATCCACATATAATATGAGAAATGCTACACAGCTCCCACTCACTTTCTTGTAAATACAGGCTTCTCCCCAAGTTTGTATAAAACCAAACGCTTTGATCACATCATTAAAGCGAATATTCCAACTCCGAGATGCTTGCACCAGCCCATAGAATGAGCGCTGGAGCTTGCATACCTTGTTAGCATTCTCATGATTGACAAAACCTTTCGGCTGCATCATATACAGTTCTTCCTTGAGGAAGCCATTAAGGAATGTTGTTTTGACGTCCATTTGCCATATCTCATAATCATAGAATGCGGCAATTGCTAACATGATTCGGACGGACATCAGCATCGCTACGGGAGAGAAAGTCTCATCGTAGTCAATCCCTTGAACTTGTCGATAACCTTTAGTGACAAGCCGAGCCTTATAGATGGTCACATTACCATCTGTGTCAGTCTTCTTCTTAAATATCTATTTATTTTCTATGGCGTGCCGATCATCGGGCAAGTCCACCAAAGTCCATACTTTGTTTTCATACATGGATCCTATCTCGGATTTCATGGCTTCAAACCATTTGTTGGAATCCGGGCCCGCCATCGCTTCTTCATAGTTCGAAGGTTCACCGTTGTCTAACAACATGATTTCCATGACAGGGTTGCCGTACCACTCTGGTGCGGAACGTGTCCTTGTGGACCTTCGAAGTTCAGTAGTAACTTGATCTGAAGCTTCATGATCATCATCATTAACTTCCTTCCTAGTCGGTGCAGGCACCTCAGGAACAACTTCCAGCGCTGCGCTACTTTCCGGTTCGGAATAGGTGATTGTCACCTCATTAAGTTCCACTTTCTTCCCACTCACTTCTTTTGAGAGAAACTCTTTCTCCAGAAAGGATCCATTCTTGGCAACGAAGACCTTGCCTTCGGATCTGAGGTAGAAGGTGTACCCAATAGTTTCCTTTGGGTATCCTATGAAGACGCATTTTTCCAATTTGGGTTCGAGCTTTTCAGGTTGAAGTTTCCTGACATAAGCATCACAACCCCAAACTTTCAGAAATGACAGCTTAGGTTTCTTGCCGAACCAAAGTTCATACGGTGTCGTCTCAACGGATTTGTACGGAGCCCTATTTAAAGTGAATGCGGCAGTCTCTAAAGCATATCCCCAAAAAGATAGCGGTAAGTCAGTAAGAGACATCATAGATCGCACCATGTCCAACATAGTACGATTACGATGTTCGGACACACCATTACGCTGAGGTGTTCCGGGCGGTGTCAATTGTGAAACAATTCCACAGTTCCTTAGGTGCGTGCCAAATTCGTGACTTAAATATTCACCCCCACGATCCGATCGTAAGAACTTTATTTTTCTGTCACGTTGATTCTCAACCTCATTCTGAAATTCCTTAAACTTTTCAAAGGTCTCAGACTTGTGTTTCATCAAGTAGACATACCCATATCTACTTAAGTCATCTGTGAGGGTGAGAACATAACAATAGCCTCCGCGAGCTTCAACACTCATTGGACCACACACATCGGTATGTATGATTTCCAATAAGTTGGTCGCTCGCTCCATTGTTCCGGAGAATGGAGTCTTGGTCATCTTGCCCAAGAGGCATGGTTCGCACGTGTCAAATGATTCATAATCAAGAGACTCTAGAAGTCCATCTGCATGGAGCTTCTTCATACGTTTGACACCAATATGACCAAGGCGGCAATGCCACAAGTATGTGGGACTATCATTATCAACTTTACATCTTTTGGCATTCACACTATGAATATGTGTAACATCACATTCGAGATTCATCAAGAATAAACCATTGACCAGCAGGGCATGACCATAAAACATATCTCTCATATAAATAGAACAACCATTATTCTCGGATTTAAATGAGTAACCATCTCGCATTAAACGAGATCTAGATACAATGTTCATGCTCAAAGCTGGTACTAAATAACAATTATTAAGGTTTAAAACTAATCCCGAGGGTAGATGTAGAGGCAGCGTGCCGACGGCGATCACATCGACCTTGGAACCATTCCCGACGCACATCGTCACCTCGTCCTTCGCTAGTCTCCGCTTATTCCGCAGCTCATGCTTTGAGTTACAAATGTGAGCAACTGCGTCGGTATCAAATACCTAGGAGCTACTACGAGCGCTGGTAAGGTACACATCAATAAAATGTATATCATATATACCTTTGACGTTGCCGGCCTTCTTATCTGCTAAGTATTTGGGGCAATTCCGCTTCCAGTGGCCCGTTCCCTTGCAATGAAAGCACTCAGTTTCAGGCTTGGGTCCATTCTTTGGCTTCTTCCCGGCAACTGGTTTACCGTGCGCGGCAACTCCTTTGCCATCCTTCTTGAAGTTCTTCTTACCCTTGCCTTTCTTGAACTTAGTGGTTTTATTCACCATCAACACTTGATGTTCTTTCTTGATATCCACCTCCGCTGATTTCAGCATTGAATACACCTCGGGAATGGACTTCTCCATCCCTTGCATATTGAAGTTCATCATGAAGCTCTTGTAGCTAGGTGGGAGCGACTGAATGATTCTGTCAACGACTGCTTCGTCTGGGAGATTAATTCCCAACTGAGACAAGCGATTGTGCAACCCAGACAATTTGAGTATGTGCTCGCTGACACAACTATTCTCCTCCATCTTACAACTGTAGAATGCGTCGGAGACGTCATATCTCTCGACTCGGGCATGAGCTTGGAAAACCATTTTCAGCTCTTGCAACATCTCATATGCTCCGTGGTGCTCAAAACGCTTTTGGAGCCCCGATTCTAAGCTGTAAAGCATGCCGCACTGAACCAGGGAGTAATCATCACAACGTGACTGCCAGGCGTTCATAACGTCTTGGGCTGCCGGGAAAACGGGTGCATCACCTAGCGGTGCTTCAAGGACATATGATTTCTTGGCAGCTATGAGGATAATCCTTAGGTTACGGACCCAATCCGTATAGTTGCTACCATCGTCTTTCAGCTTGGTTTTCTCTAGGAACGCGTTGAAGTTGAGGGCAACATGAGCGTGGGCCATTTGATCTACAAGACATATTGTAAAGATTTTAGACTAAGTTCATGACAATTAAGTTCATCTATTTAATGAACTCCCACTCAGATTGACATCTCTCTAGTCATCTAAGTGATACATGATCCGAATCGACTAGCCCGCGTCCGATCATCACGTGAGACGGACTAGTCATCAACGGTGAACATCTTCATGTTGATCGTATCTTCTATACGACTCATGTTCGACCTTTTGGTCTTTCATGTTCCGAGGCCATGTCTGTACATGCTAGGCTCGTCAAGTGAACCCTAAGTGTATTGCGTGTGTAAATCTGGCTTACACCCGTTGTATGCGAACGTTAGAGCCTATCACACCCGATCAACACGTGGTGCTTCGGAACAACGATCCTTAGCAACGGTGCACAGTTAGGGGGAGCACAATTCTTGAAATTTTAGTGAGAGATCATCTTATTTACTACCGTCGTTCTAAGCAAAGAAGATGTAATAAACATGATAAACATCACATGCAATCAAATAAAGTGACATGATATGGCCAATATCATTTTGCTCCTTTGATCTTCATCTTCGGGGCTCCATGATCATCTTTGTCACCGGCATGACACCACGATCTCCATCATCATGATCTCCATCATCGTGTCTTCATGAAGTCGTCTCGCCAAATATTACTTCTACTACTATGGCTAACGTTTAGCAATAAAGTAAAGTAATTACATGGCGTTATTCACTGACATGCATGTCATACAAAAAATAAGACAACTCCTATGGCTCCTGCCGGTTGTCATACTCGTCGACATGCAAGTCGTGATTCCTATTACAAGAACATGATCAATATCGTACATCACATATATCATTCATTACATCCTTTTTGGCCATATCACATCACATAGCACATGCTGCAAGAACAAGTTAGACGTCCTCTAATTGTTGTTGCAAGTTTTTACATGGTTGCTATAGGTTTCTAGCAAGAACGTTTCTTACCTACGCCAAAACCACAACGTGATATGTCAATTTCTATTTACCCTTCATAAGGACCCTTTTCATCGAATCCGATCCGACTAAAGTGGGAGAGACTGTCACCCACTAGCCACCTTATGCAACTAGTGCATGTTAGTCGGTGGAACCTGTCTCATGTAAGCATACGTGTAAGGTCGGTCCGGGCCGCTTCATCCCATGATGCCGCTGAATCAAGATAAGACTAGTAGTGGCAAGAGAATTGAACAAATCTACGCCACAACTGCTTTGTGTTCTACTCGTGTAAGATGCTACGCAAAGACCTAGCTCAGATGCCACTGTTGGGGAACGTAGCAGAATTCAAAAAAATTCTACGCTTCACCAAGATCAATCTAAGGAGTCATCTAGCAACGAGGGAGAGGGGAGTGCATCTACATACCCTTGTATATCGCGAGCGGAAGCGTTCAAGAGAACGTGGATGATGGAGTCGTACTCGTCGTGATCCAAATCACCGATGATCCCAGCGCCGAACGAATGGCACCTCCACGTTCAACACACGTACGGTGCAGCGACATCTCCTCCTTCTTGATCCAGCAAGGGGGGAGGAGAGGTTGATGGAGATCCAGCAGCACGACGGCGTGGTGGTGGATGCAATGGAAATTCTGCAGGGCTTCGCCAAGCACCGCGGGAGGAGCGAGAGGTGTAACGGGAGGGAGAGGGAGGCGCCAGGAGCAAGGGTGCGGCTGCCCTCCCCCCCACTATATATAGGGGGTAGGGGGCGCCGACCCTAGGAGATGCAATCTCCTAGGGGGCGGCGACCAAGGGGGGAGGCTTGCCCCCCAAGGCATGTGGGGCGCCCCCACACCTAGGGTTTCCAACCCGAGGCGCAGGGGGAGGCCCAAGGGGGTGCGCCAGCCCACTATGGGCTGGTTCCCCTCCCCCTACGGCCCATGGGGCGCTCCAGGATAGGTGGCCCCACCTGGTGGACCCCCGGGACCCTTCCGGTGGTCCCGGTACACTACCGGTGACCCCCGAAACTCTCCCGATGGCCGAAACTGGACTTCCTATATATAATTCTTTACCTCCGGACCATTCCGGAACTCCTCGTGACGTCCGGGATCTCATTCGGGACTCCGAACAACATTCGGGTTACCGTGTGCATATATCTCTACAACCCTAGCGTCACGAACCTTAAGTGTGTAGACCCTACGGGTTCGGGAGACACGTAGACATGACCGAGACGACTCTCCTGTCAATAACCAACAGCGGGACCTGGATACCCATGTTGGTTCCCACATGTTCCTCGATGATCTCATCGGATGAACCACGATGTCAAGGATTCAATCAATCCCGTATACAATTCCCTTTGTCTATCGGTATAGTACTTGCCCGAGATTCGATCGTCAGTATATCGATACCTTGTTCAATCTCGTCACAGCAAGTCTCTTTACTCATTCCGTAATACATCATCCCATGACCAACACCTTAGTCACATTGAGCTCATTATGATGATGTCTTACCGAGTGGGCCCAGAGATACCTCTCCGTCATACGGAGTGACAAATCCCAGTCTCGGTTCATGCCAACTCAACAGATACTTTCGGAGATACCCGTTACGTACCTTTATAGCCACCCAGTTACGTTGTGACATTTGGCACACCCAAAGTATCCCTAAAGTATCCGGGAGTTGCACAACCTCATGGTCTAAGGAAAAGATACTTGACATTGGAAAAGCTTTAGCATTACGAACTACACGATCATGTGCTCGGCTTAGGATTGGGTCTTGTTCATCACATCATTCTCCTAATGATGTGATCTCGTTATCAATGACATCCAATGTCCATGGTCAGGAAACCATAACCATCTGTTGGTCAACGAGCTAGTAACTAGAGGTTTACCAGGGACACGTTATGGCCTATGTATTCATACATGTATCACTATTTCCGGATAATACAATTCAAGCATGAATAACAGACAATTATCGTGAACAAGAAAATATAATAATAACCATTTTATTATTGCCTCTAGGACATATTTCCAACAATATGATAGTTGAGTATGTAGGCTTGCTGAAAAGCTCTTATATTGACGCTTTCCGATGTTATGATAAATTGCAATTGCTTCGATGACCGAGACCAAGATTTGTTAATTTCCAATAAAGTTTACGATGCATACTTGATATTGTGGATGAATTGTTACTTTAGCATAATGATTATATGACTATATTTATATAAGTTGCTGTTATATGAATGATCATGATGCCCTCATGTCTGTATTCTATTTTTATCGACACCTCTCTCTCTAAACATGTGGACATATTTTTCGATATCGGCTTTCGCTTGAGGACAAGCGAGGTCTAAGCTTGGCGGAGTTGATACGTCCATTTTGCATCATGCTTATAAGTTGATATTTATTGCATTATGGGATGTTCATACATGTTTTCGCACAATACTTATGCCTTTTCCCTCTTATTTTGCAAGGTTTACATGAAGAAGGGGGAATGCCGGCAGCTGGAAATCTGGGCTGCAAAAGGAGCAAACTCTGGAAACCTATTCTGCACAACTCCAAAAGCCCCGAAACTTCACAGAACATTTTTTCAGAAAATATAAAAAATATCGGGCGGAAGAAACCCACGAGAGGGGCCACTGGCTGGCCTCGAGGGTGGGGGGCGCCCCCCCCCCTTCCCAGGGCGCGCCCCCTACATCGAGGGCCAGCCGGTGGGCCCCAGGTGCCCATCTTCTCCTATATGAAGCGTTTTGACCTGGAAAAAAAATCAGGAGGAGGCTTTCGGGACCAGACGCCGCCGTCTCGAGGCGGAACCGAGGCGGAAACCAATCTAGGGCTCCGGCAGAGCTGTTCTGCCGGGGATACTTCCCTCCGGGAGGGGGAAATCGTCACCGCCGTCATCACCAACAACTCTCCCATCTTGGGGAGAGCTATCTTCATCAACATCTTCACCAGCACCATCTCCTCTCAAACCCTAGTTCATCTCTTGTATCCAATCTTTGTATCAAAACCTCAGATTGGTACCTGTGGGTTGCTAGTAGTGTTGATTACTCTTTGTAGTTGATGCTAGTTAGTTTATTTGGTGGAAGATCTTATGTTCAGATCCATTATGCACATTAATACCCCTCTGATCATGAACAATATTATGTCTTGTGAGTAGTTACTTTTGTTCCTGAGGACATGGGAGAAGTCTTGCTATTAGTAGTCATGTGAATTTGGTCTTCGTTCGATATTTTGATGAGATGTATGTTGTCTCTCCTCTGGTGGTGTCATGTGAACGTCGACTACATGACACTTCACCATTATTTGGGCCTAGAGGAAGGCATTGGGAAGTAATAAGTAGATGATGGGTTGCTAGAGTGATAGAAGCTTAAACCCTAGTTTATGCGTTGCTTCGTAAGGGGCTGATTTGGATCCATATGTTTCAGGCTATGGTTAGGTTTACCTTAATACTGCTTTTGTAGTTGCGGATGCTTGCATTAGAGGTTAATCATAAGTGGGAGGCTTGTCCAAGTAAGGGCAGCACCCAAGCACCGGTCCACCCACATACCAAATTATCAAAGTACCGAACGCGAATCAGATGATCGTGATGAAAACTAGCTTGACGATAGTTCCCATATGTCCCCGGGAGCGCTTTCCCTTGCATAAGAGTTTGTCCAGGCTTGTCCTTTGCTACAAAAAAGATTGGGCCACCTTGCTGCACTTATTTACTTGGGACAATTACATTTGAGCCCCTAGTTGTGTCATACCCGTGTGTTTTGCCCCTAAATTCAAAAAACCCTCGTTTCTGCCCAAGTTTGTTTGGTCTTCTTATGCTTTTGCCCTTTGACCGTTTGACTTTAACTTTGAAAACATCATAACAAATTCATACTAACTCAGAAAAATGCATATAAGATATCAAAATGTTCGGAAAAACATCACCTATATGTGCACGTCATTTGTATTCATGACAAAAGTGTTGAAAATCCAAAAAAATCATATGATCTCAAACTGAGGTATAGACTTTTCAACATTGTTGTCATGAATGCAAATGACATGTACTTATGGGTGATGTTATTTCGAACATTTTGATATCTTATTTGCGTTTTTCTGAGTTAGTATGAATCCGTTATGAAGTTTTCAAAGTTGCAGTCAAACGGTCAAAGGGCAAAAGCATAAGAAGACCAAACAAACTTGGGCAGAAACGAGGGTTTTTTGAATTTAGGGGTAAAACACACGGGTGTGACACAACTAGGGGCTCAAATGTAATTGTCCCTATTTACTTTTACCGTTTGTCACTTTCTACCAATTATCTTATCACAAAGGGACAATTACATTTGAGCCCCTAGTTGTGTCACACCCGTGTGTTTTACCCCTAAATTCAAAAAACCCTCGTTTCTGCCCAAGTTTGTTTGGTCTTCTTATGCTTTTGCCCTTTGATCGTTTGACTGCAACTTTGAAAACTTCATAACGGATTCATACTAACTCAGAAAAACGCAAATAAGATATCAAAATGTTCGAAATAACATCACCCATAAGTACATGTCATTTGCATTCATGACAACAATGTTGAAAAGTCTATACCTCAGTTTGAGATCATATGATTTTTTTGGATTTTCAACACTTTTGTCATGAATACAAATGACGTGCACATATAGGTGATGTTTTTCCGAACATTTTGATATCTTATATGCATTTTTCTGAGTTAGTATGAATTTGTTATGATGTTTTCAAAGTTAAAGTCAAACGGTCAAAGGGCAAAAGCATAAGAAGACCAAACAAACTTGGGCAGAAACGAGGGTTTTTTGAATTTAGGGGCAAAACACACGGGTATGACACAACTAGGGGCTCAAATGTAATTGTCCCTATCACAAAACTATCTGTTACCTATAATTTCAGTGCTTGCAGAAAATACCTTACTGAAAACTGCCTATCATTCCTTCTGCTCCTCGTTGGGTTCGACACTTTTACTTATCGAAAGGACTACGATAGATCCCCTACACTTGTGGGTCATCATAGATGGTATTATTAGACGTTGTGTACCTGAGCATGAACAAGAACATATTCTACGCAAGTGCCACTCCGAATCTTATGGAGGACACCATGCGGGAGACAGAACTGCACATAAGGTATTGCAATCCGGTTTTTATTGGCCTACTCTCTTCAAGGATGCCCGTAAGTTTGTCTTATCATGTGAAGAATGTCAAAGGATTGGTAATATTAGTAGACGTCAAGAAATGCCTATGAATTATTCACTTGTTATTGAACCATTTGATGTTTGGGGCTTTGATTATATGGGACCTTTTCCTGCCTCTAATGGGTACACACATATCCTAGTTGCTGTTGATTACGTTACTAAGTGGGTAGAAGCTATTCCAACTAGTAGTGCTGATGATAACACCTCTATTAAAATGCTTAAAGAAGTTATATTTCCGAGGTTTGGAGTCCCTAGATATCTAATGACTGATGGAGGTTCACACTTTATTCATGGTGCTTTCCGTAAGATGCTTGTTAAGTATGATGTCAACCATAGAATTGCATCACCTTATCACCCACAGACTAGTGGTCAAGTAGAATTAAGTAATAGGGAGTTGAAATTAATATTGCAAAATACAGTTAATAGGTCTAGAAAGAATTGGTCCAAGAAACTAGATGATGCATTATGGGCCTATAGAACTGCATACAAAAATCCTATGGGTATGTCTCCATATAAGATGGTATATGGAAAAGCTTGTCACTTACCTCTTGACCTAGAACATAAGGCATATTGGGCTATCAAAGAGCTCAATTATTATTTCAAACTTGCCTGTGAAAAGAGGTTATTTGATATTAACTGTCTAGATGAATGGAGAACCTAGGCCTACGAGAATGCCAAGTTATTTAAAGAAAAAGTTAAAAGATGACATGACAAAATAATACAAAAGCGTGAGTTTAACGTAGGTGATTATGTTTTGCTATACAACTCTCGTTTAAGATTTTTTGCAAGAAAACTTCTCTCCAAGTGGGAAGGACCTTACGTTATCGAGGAGGTCTATCGTTCCGGTGCCATAAAAATCAACAACTTCGAAGGCACCAATCCGAAGGTGGTGAATGGTCAAAGGATCAAACATTATATCTCAGGTAATCCTATAAATGTTGAAAATAATATTATTGAAACCATAACCCCGGAGGAATACATAAGGGACACTTTCCAGAACGATTCAGCCTCTGAAAAGGAGGAGGTACGTGATACGGTAAGTAAACCGACTCCAAAATAGTTCTAAAGGCAATTTTTCTCCGTTTTGGAATATTTAGAAAAATAGAAAAATAAACCGCAGTCCGGAGGAGACACGGGGCCTCCTCGAGGGTAGGGGCGCACCCCCCTTCCTCGAGGGCACCTCGTGTGTCCCCTGGACTACGTTTTCTTGTGGGTTACTCCTTTTGTTCGAGAAAGAATCATTATATATACTCCCAAAGGTTTTGACCTCTGTATCACGCAGAATTCCTCTGTTTTCGTTTCGAGCTGTTTTCTATTAAGGTTTGCGAAGCCAGGCATCATGTCGTCTCCCTCCTCCAACAACGAAGGCAACGATGCTTGGCTCATGAAGCTAGATCTGAAGAGGGAAGGACCCGAGGAGATCCACAAGGAGAAGAAGATCAAGATGGAGGTGGAAGATCCGGCTCCGGCAGCGGGAGAAGAAGACACCTCCAAATCCCTTCCTAATCTCTTTACCTCAACTGAGCTAGAAGCTTTCAGGATGCTTGAGTTAGCTCAGATCCGCAACAAGCATCTCACAAGTGAAAATCTTTTGTTGAAGGCAATGTTGGGGATATCGCTTATCGGTAACTTATCGGTCGACCCATGATAAGGGGTAAATCGGCCAGTTTATCGGCATATCGGCCGATTTATCGTCATACCGGCTGATTTATCGGCCGATTTATCTTATCGGTCAGACAACGGTAAGCGATAAATCGGCCGATTTATCGGCATATCGGAAGATATCTTGAACAGTGTGAAGGATTACATAGCCGCTCTCAAAGGTATTATCCGCAAGCTGGAAGATCTCCTACGCTCGATATATGAGGATCCCCCGTCACTACTTGCAACTCCATCATCATCAACCCCGAAGAAGGAGACATAATCATATGGGTATGGGCACTCCCCTTGGCAACTGCCAAGCTTGGGGGAGTGACCCCGGTATCGTATCACCATCACTCATATCTTTACCGTTTTACTTAGTTCGATCCTTTTGGTAGTATATTGATCTATTAGAATAAAGTTAGCATGATCTAGTTGTGAGCTTTTGCTTTGAGAGCTTTATCTTTTGTAATCGAGTCCGTGAGCTATATAATAAAGATTAGTGTTTGAGTCAAGGGCTTGATTTCCTCACTTGGGGTCATGATAAAAAGAAAGTAAACAGAAAGAGTATCAAAGAGATCATATCGGTCTTATGGGAAGTAATGACCTCACATACAAGAGTATGATAAATAAAAGTTGTTGGGAGGTGACAAACATAGTTTTGGTCATCGTTGTAATTAATAGGAAGTAATAAAAGAAGAGAGGCTTCACATGCAAATATACTATCTTAGACATCTTTTATGATTGTGAGCACTCATTAAAGTATGACATGCTAAAGAGTTGATGTTGGACAAGGAAGACAACATAATGGGTTATGTCCTCTTATATCCGAAATAAAGTATATTGTCATGGATCTTCAAACATGTTGAGATTGCCTTTCTCCCTCATGCTAGCCAAAATTCCTCGCACTAAGTAGAGATACTACTTGTGCTTCCATATATCCTTAAACCCAGTTTTGCCATGAGAGTCCACCATACCTACGTACGGATTGAGAAAGATCCTTCTAAGTAAATTGTCATGTTGCAAATCCGCTAAATATGTATGATTTATTAGTCTGGGAGAAATTAGCTTTATACGATCTTGTGATATGGAAGTAATAAAAGCGACGGACTGCATAATAAAGGTCCTTATCACAAGTGGCAATATAAAGCGAAGTTATTCTATGCTAAGACTTTGTGCATCCAACCATAAAAACACATGACAACCTCTGCTTCCCTCTGCGAAGGGCCTATCTTTTATTCTTGTCTTATAAGTGTCAAGGTGAAATCCACCTTTCCTTTTTACATTTTATCCTTTGGCAAGCACATTGTGTTGGAAAGATCCTGACATATATAGCCACTTGGATGTAAGTTTGCATGATCTATTACTGTTGACATTACCCTTGAGGTAAAAGGTTGGGAGGCAACACCGTAAGCCCCTATCTTTCTCTGTGTCCGATTAAAATTCCATAAACATGAGTATTGCGTGAGTGTGAGCAATTGTGAAAGACTATATGATAGTTGAGTATGTAGGCTTGCTGAAAAGCTCTTATATAGACTCTTTCCGATGTTACGATAAATTGCAATTGCTTCAATGGCCGAGACCAAAGTTTGTTATTTTCCAATGAAGTTTATGATTCATACTTGATATTGTGAATGAATTGTTACTTTAGCATAATGATCATATGACTATATTTATATACATTGATGTTATAAGAATGATCATGATGCCCTCATGTTCGTATTCTGTTTTTATCGACACCTCTATCTCTAAACATGTGGACATATTTTTCGATATCGGCTTTCGCTTGAGGACAAGCGAGGTCTAAGCTTGGGGGAGTTGATACGTCCATTTTGCATCATGCTTATAAGTTGATATTTATTGCATTATGGGCTGTTCATACATGTTTTGTCACAATACTTATGCCTTTTCTCTCTTATTTTACAAGGTTTACATGAAGAGGGAGAATACCGGCAGCTGGAATTCTGGGCTGGAAAAGGAGCAAACTCTGTAAACCTATTCTGCACAACTCCAAAAGCCCTGAAACTCCACAAAACATTGTTTCGGAAAATATAACAAATATCTGGCGAAAAAATCCACGAGAGGGGCCACTGGCTGGCCTCAAGGGTGGGGGGCGCGCCCCCTTCCTAGGGCGAGCCCCCCTGCCTCGAGGGCCAGCCGGTGGGCCCCTGGTGCCCATCTTCTCCTATATGAAATGTTTTGACTTGGAAAAAATCAAGGTGAGGCTTTCGGGACGAGACGCCGCAGTCTCGAGGCGGAACCGAGGCGGAAACCAATCTAGGGCTCCGACAGAGCTGTTCTGCCGGGGATACTTCCCTCCTGGAGGGGGAAATCATCACCGCCGTCATCACCAATAACTCTCCCATCTTGGGGAGGGCTATCTTCATCAACATCTTCACCAGCACCATCTCCTCTCAAACCCTAGTTCATCTCTTGTATTCAATCTTTGTATCCAAACCTCAGATTGGTACCTATGGGTTGCTAGTAGTGTTGATTACTCCTTGTAGTTGACGCTAGTTGGTTTATTTGGTGGAAGATCATATGTTCAGATCCATTATGCATATTAATACCCCTCTGATCATGAACAATATTATGTCTTGTGAGTAGTTACTTTTGTTCCTGAGGACATGGGAGAAGTCTTGCTATTAGTACTCATGTGAATTTGGTCTTCGTTCGATATTTTTATGAGATGTACGTTGTCTCTCCTCTAGTGGTGTCATGTGAACGTCGACTACATGGCACTTCACCATTATTTGGGCCTAGAGGAAGGCATTGGGAAGTAATAAGTAGATGATGGGTTGCTAGAGTGACAGAAGCTTAAACCCTAGTTTATGCGTTGCTTCGTAAGGGACTGATTTGGATCCATATGTTTCAGGCTATGGTTAGGCGTACCTTAATACTTCTTTTGTAGTTGCGGATGCTTGCATTAGAGGTTAATCATAAGTGGGAGGCTTGTCCAAGTAAGGGCAGCACCCAAGCACCGGTCCACCCACATACCAAATTATCAAAGTACCGAACGCGAATCAGACGATCGTGATGAAAACTAGCTTGACGATAATTCCCTTATGTCCTCGGGAGCGCTTTACCTTGCATAAGAGTTGTCCAGGCTTGTCCTTTGCTACAAAAAGGATTGGGCCACCTTGCTGCACCTTATTTACTTTTACCATTTGTCACTTGCTACCAGTTATCTTATCACAAAACTATCTGTTACCTATAATTTCAGTGCTTGCAGAAAATACCTTACCGAAAACTACCTATCATTTCCTTCTGCTCCTCGTTGGGTTCGACACTCTTACTTATCGAAAGGACTACGATAGATCCCCTACACTTGTGGGTCATCAGGGGGGCACCCAAACACACAGAAGAAACATTGTTCTAGCCGTGTGCGGTGCCCCCCTCCACAGAAACACACCTCGGTCATACCGTTGCAGTGCTTAGGCAAAGCCCTACGTCGGTAGCTTCATCATCTCCGTCACCACGCCGTCGTGCTGATGAAACCCTCCCGCGAAGTTCTACTGGATCAAGAGCTCGTGGGACGTCATCAAGATGACCGTGTGCTGAACGCGGAGGTGCCGTACGTTCGGTGCTTGATCGATTAGATCGCGAAGAAGTTCCACTACACCAACTGCGTCACTAGACGCTTCCGCTTTCGGTCTACGAGGGTACGTAGACACACTCTCCCCTCTCTTTGCTATGCATCTGGTAGATAGATCTTGCGTGATCGCAGGAAAATTTTGAAATACTACGTTCCCCAACATCTGTCTCTCTGTCTCTCTCTGTTTCTGCGTTCCCAGATTCTGACCTTTCACCGTTTCTTAAATTTCCGAAGATCCGTAACTCCAATTCGGCTGAATTTTTGACACGATTTTTATCCAGATATTAGCTTTCTTGCAGCGAAAAAAGGGCACCAACCGCCTTACGGAGTGGCCACGAGGGCCCAGGGCACGCCTGACCCCCTGGGGCGCGCCCCTCACCCTCGTGGGCCACTCGGGCATAGTTTCACGTTGATTCCACTTCCCAAAATTCACATATATTCCAAAAAAAATCTCCGTCCGTTTTTATCCCGTTTAGACTCCGTTTGATATGGATATTCTGTGAAACAAAAAACATGCAACAAACCAAAACTGGCACTGGGCACTGGATCAATATGTTAGTCCCAAAAATAGTATAAAAAGTTGCCACAAATATGTAAAAGTTGTAGAATATTGGCATGGAACAATAAAAAATTATAGATACGACGGAGACGTATCAATGTGCCGGACATATTTTGCGCCCGAGACTGCGTGTTCGGTCATGTTATTTGTCCATCTCAACCCAAGCGGGAAGTGGTGGACCAAATGTAAGCCTGCGTTGGAGTTGGCCTTAGGCCCCCCTCATTTTTGGGTTTAACTTTGACCATCTATTTGACTAACATTTTTTTAATGATATGCACAATTGATTGTACTGCATCCGTTCTAAAATAAGTGTCTCGACATTAGTAGTACAACTTTATACTAAGCGCCTGTTTGGGACTGCTCCGCTTCACCAAAGTCATTTTCACTTCACCAAATTCACTTTGAAGCAGTTTCATATAGTACCAAAAAGAATGTTTGGCTCCCATCTAGCTCCAGCTTTGAAATGGGAAATTTTGTGGAGATGATCTATTTGATTGGACTGGGAGGGGCAAAGGGGTGTCCACTTAATGGTGGCAGCGGTGGGTAATCCCCTCCACTCCAGCTTCTAAAGTTTTTTTAAGCACCACCCGAAGATCTTCATAAAAAACTGGAAGTTGTACCCCAGATTCTAGTTTTTTTTTGCAGAGCAGCATATCATGTAGCTGCCCTGTTTGGCTTGTTTTTTCTAAAGTGGAACTGAATTTTAAGGAGCATAGCAGTCCCAAACAGACTCTAAAGTTAGTACAAAGTTAAGAAACATTTCTTTTTGCGACGGATGAAGTATAACTTATGGTTAAACACTAGCCCAACATAAAAAGGGGGCTTAATAAACCGGATCGAGGAAGTACCATTCATTATTATTCTTTTTATTTGGTGCAAAAAATGATGAGTTCAATAAATGTATTTTTTATGGTAATACACATCTCAGTTATGTCCTGAGGATCATAATACAAGGCACGCACACATTGATCTGCAAAGCTGAACTAATAGTAGAACGCTAGGCTTAACACAAAGGAACATCAGTCAATAAGTAAACTTACAAAACAAGATCGAAGAAACCTCTGAGCTTGACATCAACACGCGTCACCTGCCTCTAGCACCACCACAACAGACACCAAAGTAAAAAAATGATGGATCACCTCCACATCAGAGCTCGACACGGCTCCATCGTTGATATGCAGTTTTGCGGACCTTCAAGGTGGCTCGCCAAACGCGAAACCATTACCGTTGAACGAACCAAACCGGGGCAACACTCCAGACACACCATCGAACTCTAGATCTAACACCCCCACATGACGAAGGCCCTGTTTGTTTGGGTTTTGCTTCTGCTTTTACAGCTTTTCCACTTTGGCCAAAAAGCCACAAAAGCTCCTAAACAAGCGCTTTTGGAGCTATTATGGCTTTTAATGAATCAGTATAACTATATTTGTCTTCAAAAGCCATGGAAGCTCTAAAAACACTTATTTAGAAGCTTTTATGGCTTTTTAGCAAAAATGAAAAGATTGCAAAAGCATAAGCAAAAGCCCAAACAAACAGGGCCTAATGCGTCGGAGGAGGAAACTATACCCGTCATTCACGTAACACGAACCCAGCACACAATACACCAGCTTTCTGATGCCGTTGATGCATACCGCAATTTGCATCCACTCCCGGACTACTGAGTTGTGTGCCCGTGCTAGAGTAGACGTTGTCGCAACAGCTGAGCCCAAAGACCTAGGTCCACCACGAGGATGCCGCTGCCGCACCATCCGTGATCGAACAAACTGGATTCTAGATCCATCCTCAACCAGGGACCGATCACCTCATCGGAGTAGAATCTAAAGAAACTTTATTATGTGTCGCCATTGGCGCCGCTGAAGCCAAGACAATGAACAACCTAAAAAAATTATCATCGACGCGGCGCCAATGGCAACACAAAAATTAATGTTTATCACACAAAAAATTCAGATTTTTTTTTAAATTTACTATTCACCGAGCTCAAGCTCTGGAGCAGAAGGACAATTTGGATCTGCCGGCCCCGTATTTTATCCCATCTACACTTTCCTGTTTACGCACTCCATCTCCATCTCCTTTTTCTCAAAAAAATAAATAAATCTACATCTCCTACCAAGGCTTTTACGGTTTGCCTCAGAAAAAGAAAAAGAAAACCAGGGCTTTGACAGTGGCACCAAAACCAAGTAGCACTAGGCGCTAGCCGACTTCGGGAGTCTGGAAATCCAGTCCAGCCAGACGACTGGAGCGGAAGCCTCCCGAACACCGAGACGGGCGCGCCAGATCCAACGGCCAACGGGGAGGGCCCGCCCCCCAACGGCTCAGGCGCACCTGTCCGTCCGTTCCCTCCCCCCCCTCGTCGCCATCCCGCACACTCCCCTCGTGCCCCTACCGCCGGCGGTAGCCGCCAAAAACCCCGGCAGCCTGCTGCCGATCCACGCCGACACGCCCACTGCCACCTCCGCCTCGTGAACCAACCCCGCGCCCCTCCGCCACTTCTGCACACGCGCGCAGGGTTCAGTCAGGGCTTTAGCCTGAGGTTCAGGCCGGGATGAGATCCCCGTCCCTGGAGCCAGCCGCGGCGGCGGCGGCGCCGATCCCCCGGGCCGGAGCCCTCGGGCGGGTCCGTGTCGCCCACGGCGCGCGGGGGCCGCGGTGCGTCGTGGGTGCCGGCCTCGCTGGGACCGCCGCCCGCCTGAGGGTGCTCGTCGCCGCGCTCCCGGAGCCCCTCCTCCACCAGCTCATGCCCGGGCAGGAGGGCGCCGCAGCACTGTCGCCGGAGGTGAGTCGCGTCCAAATCGGAAATCAGCGCGCGCGACAATGTGGCGTGTTTCCCCTCTTTTGGTCCACTGTGTTTGACTGATGGCTATAAGGTTGCTGCTGCTGCAGGCTGATGAGGTGCATGGGGATATGCCTTCTGCTGAGATTTCGTCACCCGCTGCTCCTGCTGGTGAGTTCGCTCCCCCCAGCCATTGACATGGCGGAAAAGAAATGGTGAAACGTAGCCTGTTTCTTATGATGCTCTTACCATCTGTATGTCTGTCTGTCGCCTCCAGTTCCTGGAAGCACAGTGCGTGTCAGATTTGTGCTAAAAGAGCGGTGCAACTTCGGCCATAGCTTCCACCTGGTCGGTGACGACCCGGCGCTTGGCCACTGGGAACCGGCAAGCACGATCGCTTTGGATTGGTCTGAAGGCCACAATTGGACAGTAGAGAAAGTGAGACTCCGGTTATGCACAGTGTTTGATTATTTAGCCTTTTCTATGTAACTTCGTCATCTATTTTTTGTTTGGAACAGGATTTGCCATCCAACAGGCTGATTGAGTTCAAGTTCTTGCTCCAAGATTCCTCGGGGAAGTTCCACTGGCAGAATGGACCTAATAGAACCCTACAGACAGGTGACACCACAAAGACATTGGTGGTCTACGAAGATTGGGATAATGCGAAGAATCAGAAAGTAGAAGAGGAGAGAGACGCCCCGGTTCAAATGATGGAGGCAGTTGTCGATGGCGATCGCGGCAGAAATGGTGTTGTTTTGGCAAATGAGCTACAAGTGGGCGACAATCAAGAGATCAAAGAGCTAGACACGCCCATGCCGATCCCTTGGGGTGGAGCTTTTGGCCGGGTCCGGGTCACCTACGGCGCGCAGGGGCCACGGCGCGGCGGCAGCGACAGCTTGTTTCGGACTGCCAACCGCCTGAGGGTGGTCGTCACCGCGCTGCCGGAGCCCCTCGAGCAGCTCATGCCCACGCAGGAGGGCGCCGTAGCACTACCGCCGGAGGTTTGTTACATCAAAATTGGAATAGGCGTGCACAGTAATGCGGCGTGTTTCCCCCTCCGTTCCACTGTGATTGACTGATGGTTAGATGGTTGCTGTTGCAGGCTGATGAGGTCCAGGGGGGAGTGGCCTCTGCTGAGATTTCGTCACCACCTGCTCCTGCTGGTGAGTTTGCTCCCCTGAACCATTGACATTGCGAAACAGAAATGGTAAAACATAACCTGTTTTTGAATGGTGATGGATTTTTGGTCTTACCATCTGTCTGTCTGTCTGTTACCTACAGTTCCTGGAAGCACAGTGCGTGTCAGATTTGTGCTAAAAGAGCGGTGCACCTTTGGCCAAAGCTTCCATCTGGTCGGTGACGTCCCAGCACTCGGCCTCTGGGAACCGACGAACGCGGTCGCTATGGATTGGTTGGAAGGCCACGACTGGACAGTAGAGAAAGTGAGACTCCGGTTATGCACAATGTTAAATGATTTAGCCTCTTTTGAGTAACTTCATCATCTGTTTTCTGTTTTCAACAGGATTTGCCTGCCAACAGGTTGATTGAGTTCAAGTTCTTGCTCCAAGATTCCTTGGGAAAGTTCCATTGGCAGAATGGGCCTAATAGAAGCCTGCAGACAGGTGAAACCACAAAGACGTTGGTGGTCTACGAAGATTGGGGTGATGCGAAGAATAAAAAAGTAGTAGAGGAGGGAGACACGCCAGTTGAAATGGCGGAGGCAGTTGTTGCCGATGATGATCGAGGCAGAAATGGTGTTGTTTCAGGAAATGAGCTACAAGTGCGTGACAATCAAGAGATCAAAGAGGACGAATCAACTATAAGCGATGGTGAGAATTCAATGGCTGCTGCTATTGCATCTGTTGGAGAGGAAACAATGAAGGCATATGAAGCTGATCAACCAGAGGTAATGGTTTAATTCAATATCCATCAGTACCTTTGTGTGGAAGCTAAACATTTATTTACTACTGAAATTCCAGAGGCATTTGTAGTCTTGCCACTTGTTCTGCTGAAAGTAAGTAGTTCAGTGTACCTTGTATGCTGCGATGCTTTGCCGAATGAAACGTGGCATCTATTGATTTGGTTAGTCACTACATTTCCGGGTACAGAGACCATACCTTCATTAGATTTGAGGGGGGAGGGGGGGGGGG
>LR738709.1:553519320-553545365 GCA_902687465.1 Secale cereale | reverse complement strand
GATGATGCAAGTTGCGCGTGGCTGATCTGAAGTATAGAAGTATAGATGACCTTACTCAAAATTGTGTGCTATTTTCCGGTTGTCTGAAAAATCGGTATTCTTAATGTGTAGTGTAAGCTGCATAAATCTCGTTCAATGATCATGGCTACCAGTTCATATTATTATATTTTTAGGGCTAGTTAATCATTTGTTAAGTTCCTCAAATTGTTATACTCACACGGTGCTTTTTGATTCTGAATCAGCTATTGATGGACGAACAGAAAACTCAAGATGAGCTTCGTGATGAAACATACACAGCGCCCCAGAATGGCAGAGCCATGAGGTATGCTGATGACGATTGCGATGAAACGACCGACGATGATAGTATCCTGCCCAAGAATGGTGCTCTCGTTAAGCATGGGCTGGCAGGAGCTTTTGAGCGCGAGTTGCTTTGGGGTTGGAAGGCCTTGCAGCAGCTCGTGGGCTTCAAAACGGACACATGAAAGATGATGCATCTGCTACTGCTTGCTATGTATGCACGGGCGCATGGCGGCTTACATCTTATGCTGTTCCTCTGAAGGATGTAGTGGGAAACACTTGCAGGTAGCAGCCACCGGGTATTTGCTGCGGCCCTCTGTTGTGTGTACATAAGTTTCTCTTGGAGAAACGCTATTTGTCAAGGGATTGTATCAACCTGTTATCAATAAGCCATGATCGGTCTGTCGACAGTTTGTAAAGCCCCGTTTTGACCCAGGGAAGATGATGTCCTCTGCAAGGATGTGAGCGAATCGTGCATATTCGTGTTTTGGAACAAAATTGCGCATAAACTGTTTGATTATTGTGCTTCCTTGCTCTGTTTAAATAATCAAATGCAATGTCATCTAGGGGCTTTCTCGCACATAGTGAATGTAGAGCTCAGCCGCAGGTTTCAGTTAATTTCTTGGAACACCCACCAAAGATTAAGTTAAGCTGATGACCATGTTACTGCTAATAAAGGGCCTACCACAGCTTCGTGTTTGAAAAAAAAAACATGCACCGTCCAGCTCTTGTGTGCATTAAATCGTCTTTTATTTATTTATTTATTTTGTAACACTTTGCTTTCTGTTCCCATTGCGACGTTAATGGAGCTCACGGTGGTTGGCCATATCGGCCATCGTTATCCCAAAAGATGCTTTGCACGTTGCAGGTGACGAATGACAGTACATAATTAGGAGGAGACGAGCCAATCGGAGGGCGAAAATGAGAAGTTGTAGGCATAATAAACTTCATTATGTTGCCTTTCACTTTGTGTACGCAAGACCATTGTTGAACTTGAACCCATGTGAGAAATGAAAGTAGGAACGTGGAACCAACTATCTTTGGTTTAAATTAAAGGAGAGAATTGTGGACTTCTAATCCATAAAGAAATGAGAATACGAGGGAGGAAGGTAGAAACTACCTGTCATGAAGATTTTGTGTTGTGTGTGTTCAGATTTGAATCCTTCATCTCATTGACTCGATCAAATAGAGGCTGTGCCTTACTGCCAAATTAGGGGTCTTATTAAGTCATATCTTAACCCTCCCCGCGGAAACTCTTTAAAACTAATAAAATGTCATGAAGATGAAGGTGTTGTTAAGTCCTACCTTAACCCTCCTAGCGAAAACACTTTCCCCCGCAAAAAAAGAAGAAATAACACTTTAAAAACTATTAAAATGTCATGAAGGTGAAGTTGTTTTTTCTTCTTAAAAGTTTGGGCTTTTAAAATCTGTCATTTTCTATCTTCTATACTTGGGAGATGTGGCTGTGATTTGGTAGCGGCGCTGGTGCGGTCATGACCTCACGAGGCTGAAAAAACATGTGCAGTATGTGTTTGCTAGAAATAATTGAAAGGGCCAACTTTAACACATAACCTATTTGCAGGGACAAAAGCTTTTAAGGCCTTGTACGACGTAAGATGCTTAGAAATGTACTCGTAGTAAAATAAATCGAGGTCTTGTTACACATTAGTGCTTATCTCTATGATGCTATAAATAAACATTGATACCCGCAAGCTTTTAAGGCCTTATACGATGTAAGATGCTTATAAATGTGTTTAGTAAAATGTAAATCGAGGTCTTGTTACGCATTAGTGCTTATCTCTATGATGCTATAAATAAATAAAAATGATACCCGCAGAAAAAAGATATTGATGCTTAAAGAAAAACTGCTTTATTCCTCTCTTCTTCTTTTTTTTAGAACTTTGCATTATATAAGGCCTACTCCTAGTAAAAACCCGCATGCAATGGTCAACTTTTCTTACTCTCAGCTAAAAAAATATCTTACCCTCAGATTTTTTTTTTTGTCGATGGGGAGTTCTTGTGTTTATTTATTTTATATAAAAAGCAAAAAAAAAAAAAATCTTATTCTCGGACGACTGATGACTAGTTCTGCTATAACAACGGGGCCAGTCCAGCAGCGGCAGAAAACCGTGTGACATCTACAGCCCAGCCCTACCAGACAGATCCGGGGACCCAACCAATCCGCCCAACCACATCGTACTCCGGCCCGGCGGCGGCGAAACCACCGCGCGGCGATGGCGGACGGCGCCAGCAGCAGCGGCGCCCGGGCCGGCGGACGCGGGGGAGGCGGCGGCGGCGAGTCGGTGGTGATTGACTATGGCCGGCGGCGCACGACCTGCGGCTACTGCCGATCCACCGGCCCCACGAGCATCTCCCACGGTACCAATCCCGGAATTCCCTTCCGATTTGAAATAGTAGCACCGGCTCTACTTCGGCCTGGATCAATCCTTGTTGCGTGTGGGATTGCTCGTCAGTTCTGGCTTCTGGAGCCGAGGCGTAGATCACCCCTGAATTGAGTTTCAGGCGTAGACGCTGTTGCTAAGGGAATCAAGCCACGAAGGCACGATGTTAGGAGGTCAAGATCACCCCGAGGTGAATCTTAGGCGTACATACATACCCCTGCTAAGGGAACCGAGACGCTCTCTAGTTGGGGTCGTGTAGAATCGTCGTTCTTTCTGCCTACACAGTCCGCACATTTAAAGAAAAGGCATGCCTAGGCTCTAGGCGATAGCAAAACGCCTATGCGCTTTGGTCAGAAAAGTGCAAGGCCGTGGCAAAACACACAATTAACGCCTAGCACGTTTTAATTTTTTTGATAATCCTAATGAAGTGGCTTATCCCTGCTAACTATAGGTTTGTGCAGTTAGGCTGTGAATGCTGGTCGTTACTTCTCTGACTTTCTTAATTTGTTAATATGTGAAAAGTTTCAGATTGATCGATTTGTGCCTCACCTTGTGTCACTTGTAAAGAGTCATCCCTCATCCAATTCCATTTTCGTAAGACGTAATGAAATGAAATACATGCTATTGTCATGCTGAGTGATAACTCTTAATGTTCTGTTTTTGACGATTAACAACTAAACAAGTTTAAATGGTCAATCTCCGTCCTCCCTTGCTGTTACCTTCTCCCCTTCTTTTTTCATTTCCTTATCAAGCATCTGTGTATATGTCTATGAGTCTACCACAACAGTTTGTGCTACCATGGTGTGGCTGCTGGAATGTCTGTCTAGTGGAATATTCTTAGGCCTTCAACAATGAGATACAAAACTTTTGTGCTTTCTTGGAGTAAAGTTATTGTGCTAGTTTCTTATCCTATTAATTTTACAGGTCTGTGGGCTAACAGTCTGAAAGCTGATGACTATCAAGGTGTGAAGATTTTTTTGGCTCTTACCTTTTCTGTAAAAATATCCATTTTTTGTACAGTTAGATGATTCATTGATATAGATTTAGAGGCTGGTTGTTTGTTCTGTTCGCGCATGTAATTTAATTTGCTTCTGATATTCGAAATATTAACCAGTAAATTAAAAATTAACGCAATACATATAGAATTGAATAATTGATAAAAAATCAGATGACATTTTGAGCAAGACCAAATAAGTCTTTAGATAAGGTCAAGGAAGTTCATGATACCTGATAGTAGATATATAGAACCATACATGAGAGTGCATACGATGGCATGCTTTTATATCTTCAGGATTTTGGGATATGAACATTTGGCAACACCAAGCTCCACCATGTTACATTTTCATCCATCTAATTTATCAGTTTATCACTGACTGTCCATTGTATTATGATCAGTGCACCTACCGAAAACGACAAACATGTCCTAAGTGTGATATATGGAAATAACAGCAGGTTACGTAAAATCAGATTACTTAACAAGCAAGGAAATTTGCATATTTTCATATCATAGCAATTTGCAACAAGGAAGAACATCTATACCATGAAATAAGTGTATTCACAAAGACGATGCATTTGTTAATTATGGATTTGACTAGAGGCTTTATAGAAAAGCAGAACGGAAGTGAGAGATGGAATAAGCTGACTTATTAGTATATTAAAACTTTTATTTTTTTAATTGTTCCACTTAATGTGACTCTTATTTTTCGTTGAGAAGAATTGCTTTTGTTGCCATGTTTTTTACCATGATCATAATGTTGATTGTCGTTTACAGCTCTTCTTGACCGTGGATGGAGGAGGTCTGGCAGTTTTCTCTACAAGCCTGAGATGGAACGGACATGCTGTCCGGCATATACTATACGTCTGAAGGCAAGTGATTTCATTTGTTCCAAAGAGCAAGACCGTGTACTTAAAAGGATGCAAAGGTACATGTTTGTTTGTGTATTTCCCCTCTTCTTTTTTGCATACGCCACATGAAGTTTATATAATGTATATTTTATAGTTGAGTCTTAAATTGTCTTATATCGTGTCTTCACCTTACCCCTGTGCAGGTTTCTTGATGGAGAGCTTGACCCACAGGTTGGAAGTCCACAGTGCAAGACTAACCCTACGAAACGTTCACTCAATGAACCTATGAATTCACCAACCTTGAAAGTATCCAGGGTATCAGCATATGAATTTCAAACAGCCACGGGTCCAAGTTCAGACAAAGAAGATGAGTTTATTAGTTTCCTGTCTAGCAAAATCAATGAGGCAATAGGTACGTGCTTCCAAGGTGGAATGGTAGGTTCTGATGTTGAACTCCCTAAAGCTGTTGTGAAGACTGTTAAACCTCAAGTAAAAAAGAAAGTAGGAGGAGCAGCACAAGAAAAGAAAGGAGGAGCAGTGCAAGACTTGGTTTACTCATGTAATGTAAGTTTCCAACTGGCTGCAGTAATTAAACGTGCATTGCCTGAAGAAAAACGTGCAGTATTAGGGGACCTTTCTCCAAATTGTATTGCAGAAAGGCTGGTGTTGGCAATGGAACATCATGGAGAAATAGCTGGTTTTGCAGTGAAAGCCTGTAATGGCCATCTGAACTTCTATTCAGCCACTATTCAGCCAGTTCAGAACCATACTAGCATTGATGCATGTGCACAAGCTTCAGATAGGTCGACTAGCTCAAAACAAAGCTCTGTGAACAAAAATGATGCAAGACATAATAAAAAAGCAAGAAAGCTGGAATTTAAGATGGCAAGATCGCATTTTGACCCTGAGGAGTTTGCTTTGTACCAAAGATATCAGACAAAAGTTCACAAGGAAAAGACAGTTACGGAAAGCTCATACAAGAGATTTCTGGTGGATACCCCAATCGTACCTATTCCCCCAAGGAGTGGTGATAGTTCAGTTCCGCCATGCGGTTTTGGTTCATTTCATCAGCAGTATAGAATTGATGGAAAACTTGTGGCAGTTGGTGTAGTTGATATCCTTCCGAAATGTCTCTCAAGCAAATATTTGTTCTGGGATCCTGACCTTGCTTTCCTATCTCTTGGGAAGTATACAGCTCTAAAGGAAATAGATTGGGTCAGGACAACACAGAAAAGTTGCCCCAGCCTTGAGTACTATTACCTTGGTTATTATATACATTCCTGCAATAAGATGAGATATAAAGCTGCATATCGACCATCAGAGCTTCTCTGTCCAGTCCGTTATGAGTAAGTTGTTTTTCCTCCTATTCTGCAAAAATACCCTATTCTCATGCAAATGCAATTGGAATAAGTCCATTTTACCCTCATCAGTTCTTTCCCAAGCCTGTAAGTCATTTGTCAACTCCTAAATCTTGGGCATTTGACAATCCTTATACCATGAAAACCGGTTTAGGCTGATGTGGGTACAGCTGAAGAGAGCAACCCGATCCTAGGTGCTCCCCACCATATTAATAATTGGGTTCATTGCTTTCCTGGTTGAGCCATTGTGACTTTCTCCACTGGCCCTGAGAAAATCCGTCGCTGGTGGCCTTGTCCCGCGTACCTCTTGAGTTGGGGAACAATCGGCAAGGGCTGGATCTAGATGCAACCTTTCCCAAGTCCGCTCCCTGGTCTCCACCCTCGATGCACTCGAGGAGAGAGAGAGAGAGAGAGAGGAAGAAATTGAGTTTGTAATTGCTCCATTGCTTATTGTAATGTAATTTGCTAATCCAGAAAGGGACGAAGTTGAGTGGTATCCTTGTGGCACCCATGTCAGCAAAATTTGAACATGTAGGTGCCACATTCCACATGAGCCAAAACCATGGTGATTTAGGCTTTAGGGTGAGATGCGTGTTCTGCATTGGTTTTAGGAGTTTCAGGGCGTCAAATGCCTGGTTTTGGAGTTAGGGGCTCGGTAAGAGTTGAGGGGGTAGGGTGCAATAACAAAATACTTGACAAAATACTATTAATATGCAGTTTATATGTGGCATAAAATTGGTGCCATTTGATTCATATTCAAATGTGCTTATCAAATGTGATTTTGTCACATAAACCACATATTAATGAGGTAATTATTGGCCAGAGCCTTTTTTAAGAAGATGCAAAAGGCTGGCATGTCATTAAACTAAGAATGAAAGAAGTTATGTTACAAGGGGTAATCTCCGCAGTCCGCACTAAGAACAGTAGATACAGTGACAACCATATCTACCTACAGACATGGAAAGAGCTACGTGATTCTCTCCCTGTCCCGCGGCCACTGGCCTACGTAGTAGAAGAGTTTCTCTGATTGTTGGACATTCTATCTTCCTAGTTCTAGTCTTTTCTCAAACACGTGATCATTCCTCTCCAACCAGATGTTGTGCATGCACAAGACTGCCATAGTACTTTGAAATGGAGGGAGTACTTTCTGGGTAAGGTATATACCGGAGTCGTAGGGAGTTCAAATGCGTAGAATTTATCTCCTTTTTAGAAGGTACGGTAAATTTCCTAAGTATTGGGACTTCACATCATATTACTTGGGCTGCTGAGCATAGATTTTGACGTGCTTAATATATTATCTGAAGTTCTATTCTGAAGTGGTGTGGGTTCGCTTTGTCTACTGATTTATTGACAGTCGCATTATCTTCAACTCTTGATGTTGCAGGTGGGTGCGCTATGATGCTGCGAAACCCTTACTAGATAGGAGCCTGTATTCTGTTCTATCTGATTTCTCCACCATGGCGCAAGATGAAATCCCCCAATCACACGCTTGTGGTCCTTGTGACGAATCTTCAGCAAAGAATGACCACAGTGAGACTCCTATTGACGAGGATGATGAGGACTCAGAGTCAGACTATGATGAATCAGACATGATGGTTGATGAAGAGATGGTTCATTCAGAGTCTAAAGGTGACACAGCCGAGGAATGTTCTGACGTAGATGTTGAAAACGTTATCATGGACCTGAGCGGCTCTCGGGTTAAATACAAGGTATATACACAAATTTGAGCTCCAGCCTAAAAAAAAATGATCTTAGTTGTAGCTGGTCGGTGCACTCGAATGTGGGCGTACAGTTAGGCTGGCATTTATTTTGCCTTCCTAGCACCCATTATCTTTGGTAAAAACTTCAACTTCTGTCGTGCTATTAATCCATCCATCCATCCATCCTTTCGTATGTCTTTTCCATGGAACATCTAACTGAAAGCTCTCTGTTTTGGGTTTACCTACTAGTTTGACATCCATTCATGTTGCTGCATATAATTGGTTAAAAGTGCACAATTGATGTCTAGGAAACTGTGTCCACAAGGTGTTCTTTTGAGCAGTCAGCTGTCATTTTCTGGCCGTTTGGGCTGTTGCGAAACAGTTTGTTGATAGATGTCCTAGGCTATAATCACTCACGAACTTCTTATCTTTCAGGAACTTCACAGCGTTGTAGGGCCGATCGACAGGAGACACCTGAGCGAGCTGGAGAGGCAGCTGAGCAGATACGCGAAAGTCGTCGGGAAGGAGCTGTCTGACCGTATCGTCTATTCCCTCAGCTGAGCAGCGAGGACAACGCAGCCGTCCGGAAACTCCACTCCAAGTGTTTGTTGTGCAAGTCAGTCATGTAGAAAACCAGATAGATAGATGGCTGGAAACCGATTGTGCTTTTCTTGTCAATCGATTCATAAAAAAGTCTCTCTTTTTGGCTCCGGTGGCAATCGCCCGGACAGCGACTTGTGCTGCGCCACAAGCGATTTGATTTGGACGCGTATATGGTTGTTGAGATTGTCACAGCGGAAAGCGCATGCGTACAAGTCTCTCTCTTGTTGTTCCCGCTGCAGTTGCCTGAATATGTAGTGCCGCGCACGCAGCACGCAATGCTGCCACGACCTACTGCGCGTGTGGTTTTATATATCGGAAAAAGTCTGTGCTGGGCTTGATGCGGCATCGCGTAAAAGGTGTGTCATCGGTAGGTGGGGCGTAGGGCCGTGCCCGCCCCCCCGCGCGCGGCTGCCGGCTGCCGCCTGGGGAGAAAGAAAGGGCAGGACGCGCGGCAACGACCCCGTGAACCGTGGCCGGGCGACGTGTTTGTCTGGTAGTGCCACCGTTCGTGGCTGCCCACTCACTAAATGCATGCTAAACGGGTGTCAGTCATGGCCACCCAACCCAATGAATGCATGGTCGGTCCTGCCATTTCTCTGCTGGTACTGCTGCAACGAGAGTGCATGCCACGAGATGAGCCGGGTATGGTTGAAGGGAACGCTGCTGGAAAATTCAGTACACCCCTTTTTAGTGATGATGGGAACAACAACGGTACAGCGTTAGCTATAGCGGAACTGTTGGTACGTACTGTACTGCGTCTTTGCGTTGTACGCGTGCGTACGGCATACGCTGTCCTCGTCCTTCTACTAGTACTTATTCTGAAACGGAAGAAGTACATGAAATAAAATTACGGTGCTATGTGTGTGTAGAACCGCTGGTGTATGGAACCAGTTTATCTCTCTCTAGAGGATACCAGTCTCGCCACAATCATTGGTGTCATGCGGCTCCAGTCCACTAGAAATAAAGGCACAGAGATGCTACAAGTGGTACACCTACGGACTGATTCTGACACAATCAAGCTACCGGGGGTCTAGCTTAAAAAAAAACTACTGGGGGTCTCAAAGTGAAAATGCGGGGAAGGGAGGTTTAGTAAGGGATTAGGGGGATAAACCTTTCGGTCAATTGGAATCTGTACGTATCGCCTACATTGCCTACATTTCTAAGAAAGGGAAGGGGTGGGGGATAGAGGGATAGGGGAAACAGCCTTGAAGAAGAGCTAAACACACATGAACATATATTTTGAACTAGCAACAAAATTATTAGAAACGCAGTAGAGGGCGGATATAATAGAAGTTACTCCCTCCGTTCCAAAATAGATGACCAAACTGTATAATAACTTTAGTACAAACGGGGCACGACTCTTAAAAAATGTATTAAGCAAAGGCAAGCGTCAAATCCAATCAGACAGCACAACGACAAGTGAGAGATTCATGGTAAAGATCCGTGAATGTGCGGGTGGTCTCGTATGTCCTCGACAGCAAAACGACAAAACCATGGAATGTTCGCCGCAGATCTGTGCATGTACGAGTGGTCTCGTCTAGCCTCGACAGCAAAACGACAAAACCATGAAATGTTCGTCGCAAAAGAAAATCTACGCCCTCGGCGAGGACCTGAACTAGATTGTTGGAAAAGAGAACAATTTGTTGTTACCGTATTGATTACTGTACGGCATTGTACGACCGTCGGCGAGAATTCATTATTGGGGACAGACAGACGGGTAAAACGGTTGTAACCCCGTATACCTCGACTCTTGCATATACTGATTATAATACTTACTCCCTCCGATCCAAAATAAGTATTTTGGCCTTAGTACAACTTTGTATTAGAGTTAGTACAAAGTTGAGACATTTATTTTGGGACGGAGGGAGTATTTATTACCATTGATATAGAAAAATAAAAATTATTCGAAGTCCGTACGGCATCTTTGTGCTAATCGAGCGATCAGTACTCTGCCACGAGCAAACCGGCCGTGAAGCGTGGCGTGTTTAGCTGGCAGTGCCACAGGCCGTTCCGGCACCAACAAACGCATGGTAAACGGGTGTCAGTCATGGCCACCTTACCCCAATGAATGCTTCGTCGGTTCTGCCATTTCTCTGCTGGTGCCGCCGTACCGAGTGCGTGCCACGAGCTGAACAGGAAAGATCACCCCTTTTTAGTTGGTGAGGCAACAGCTTTAACCATAGCATAACTGTTAGTACGTATTACTCCGTCTTTGAGTACGTCTGTACTCCTTCCGTTTCCAAATACATTTCAAATAAACTACTCCCTCGGTAAACTAATATAAGAGGGTTTAGATTACTACTTTAGTATTTTAAACACTTTTATATTAGTTTACGGAGGGAGTACAATATATGTAGATATATATTAGAGTGTAGATTTATTCATTTTGCTTCGTATTTAGTCATTTGCTGAAATATCTAGAAAAACAAATATTTAGAAACGAAGAAAGTAGTATATATATCCCTAGACTAGAGGTGTTTGGTTACCGGTTTTCCACCCGGTATCCGATTACACTGCAACTCTATACGTTAGTCATGTTTGCTTTGCTTTGCCTGTAAATGTAAATAGATCCTACGTAAACAGATCCCAGCGCTGTTTTAAGCTGATTCCGCTTTCGCTCACTCCTCATCTTACTCCCCCGTCTCATAATATAAAAACGTTTTGATAATATATTAATGTTAAAAAGCTTATATTATGGAACGGATGGGAGCAGAGATGTAGCTCTCATGTAAGCATTGGGGTCAATTGACCCTAAAGAAATTAGGTAGTCCTTGTCTTCGTCCATGGCCCACCGCAGCAGCATCACTCGGTCGTGGGCCTACGCCCAGGCCCACGACTTCTTACCCGGCGGTCTATATAAGAAGGCTCTGGTCAATGAAGTGACCTAGTTCAGTTCACTCACTCCCTCTCACGTAATCTAGCCGTTATCTACTTTTTCTTGCTCCGAGCTGCCTCCGGCGATCTCATTCCGACAACCGCATGCACGGTTGGTCGGGAGAGCTGGTGCCTCCGGAACCCTGTCGTTTGAGATCCTGCCCGGGAGAACGACAATAAGATTTTAGGGGAGCGTCTCGACGCGACTGCTCCCGCTCCGTCCCTGTCTTCGTCCGCCTTTGCTTCATCTGCTTCCTCTGCATCGACACCATGGTCGACGCCGCCGCCGCCAAGAAGAAGGCCACGGACGACGTCGAGGCTGCTGCTACCGCCGCCGCATTGGCCTGGCCAACCGGAGGGTATGATCTGTTCATCCCTCATTTACTCGTATTTGTGCTAACCGTATATGTACTGCTCGTAAATGGTTCACTTCTATTTACTGTACATGCTAGTATGCTTAGCTATCGGTATGAGATGCATACCGTATTTGCCATGCTTACTGTTTGCTCGTGGATTAGTCTAATCGAAAAAGTGCTAATATTTCCAACAGAAACCAGGAGGGAAGTACATCATTAACAAGACACATGTGGTATATGTAATTCAAAAAATTAACTTCCTCACGTGCTGCTATTTTGTACTACGACGTTGTACGACGGCGAGGCTAATGAGTGGACCATGATGGATGAGAGCACACCGCACTTAGGTAACATGTGTCTGGTTATCGTTGTTGTTCTGTCATGCGCATATATAAGCAACATCGTATTAGTTGTGACAAACGGTGGGAGTCTTAAACAATGCACTACACCAATGCGAACATCGAAACCTATCAGACGGCAAAACGGCAAAGAAGAGATCCGCGGCAATGAGCCGCACACGTGCCAGTGGTCTTGTCTGTCCTCGGCAGCGAAGCGACAAAACCACTGGCGGAGCTCCCCAGTGGGCAGGGTATGGCGCCTGCCATACCTTGATTTTGAGCAAAAAAAAAAGTTTTTACGTATGCATCGATACAGAGGCTGCACTGTCCATCGATCGCTAATAGAAAAGGCTGCATCGTCGTTCTTATGAGCCAACGCAGCCAGTGGCCTGATGGGCTGAGACAACTTCTAACTGTAGCTGTAGTTCCGGCCACTTCTGACTCCGGCGCAGTTCCGGCCAGATTGAAGCTGTAGCTGTAGCTTGAAGCAGATTTCAAGAAAAGGAAAAGAAAGGAAAGGGAATAAAGGAAAGCGGAGGAGGTAATTTCTGCATTTTTTTATAGCAAATTGAACAGTAGTTGTAGCTTGAAGCAGATTGTAGATTTGTAGTGACCGAATGGATGGTATTTTAACAGTAGCTTAAAGCAGATTTGTAGCAAAATTTAACAGTAGCTTGAAGCCTTAAATTCAAGCAGATTGTAGTGACATATTAGTGTTGTGAATTGCAGATTTGACAAGATATTTTGAAGTGCTTGATAGTGGCAGCAGCTCGAATAATTCGCATAAAAAAATTCTAGTGAGACTTCGCTCCACCTTCAATTTTTTTCGTGGTCCGCCTCTGGACAAAACCATGGAATGTTCGCCGCAAAAGCTGCTTGCTGACGTGATACACCACTCCTACGGACTGACTCAGACACAATCAAGCTACTAACTCACGTGTCAAAATCTGGTTGAAAATCAAGGAGCGGGGGGTCTCAAGGTGAAAATGCGGGGAAGGGAGAATTAGTGAGGGATTATGGGGATAAACCTTTCAGTTAATCAGAATCTGTAAGTATTGTCTACATTGCCTACATTTCTAAGAAAGAGGTGGGGGTAGAGGGATAGGGGAGACAGTTTTGAAGAAGAGCTAAACACACATAAACTAGCAACAAAATCTTTATCTTTATCTTTACCTAATAATAAAGAAAGTTGGGTTTCAGCCCGTCCGTCATGCCACTTTGCAGAAAAGCCCCTCTGTTTTCTGTAAATTAACCCGCACTACACGTTTAAGTCATACCGAACCGTTTTTTGGCAGTTTCGCATAAAAACCCCTCAGATTTCATGTAATCAACCCGCCATCCATACTTAAGTCAAACGAACGAACCGGTACAGCTGATAGAAAGAAAAAAAAAAGAATGCCCCCCTCCGCCCAATGATCCAAGATCTGGCCTCCCAATCCCGTCTCCGCCTCCGGTGGGCCGCCACCCCCTGCCCCGCCGCCGCGCACCGGACTGGCGCGCGTTGACGTGGTGCCTCGCGGGGGAGGGGAGTGCCGGCGGGCTGCGCGCTCCTCGTGCGACTGGTGGCGGCGTGGCTGCTCGATGCAGAACGAAGGCGGCGGCCGAAGCTTGCAGGGGATGGATTCGTGTGTGGCAGGGGCTGGGAAGGCGGATCCGGAGGCGTTCAGCGAGGCGGGGTTCGCCGGTGACGCGGAGGAAGGCCGAAGCGTGGCTTCCCGAGAGGATCCATAGCATCCGCGACTCCTGGGCAGAAAGAAGACACGGAGGTGAGGAGAGCAGAAGGGAGAAAGGAGGGGCGGTGCGGTGACCTAGGCCGGAGCTCACCGGTGCCGGGCAACAGAAGACGGGCACCACTCCTACTACCTCCCTGGTATTCCTCCTCTCACCTCTCCCGCCTTAACGACATCTACTGCATCGCCAGAGCCTCGGCCGCACATCACCACCATCTCCGGCCTCGAATACTCCAGCCACTGCTTGGCACATGTGCTATTTTACTCGGAAAAGCCATTGCTCACATTTTGAATTTTGGCATCAGCTCTGTTGTCGTGCTTCAGTTCTTTGCTGGAAGAACCTCAATTGTTTCTTTGCTTTAGTATTCTTCGATCATAGCTCTCAGGTCTCAACATATGCATTACAATATATTTGTTGTCTGTAGGGATGGAGTGAAGAAATTGGTAGGGTCATGGAATAAATCAAAATCGAGGATGCAACTCATGTTCTTGTAGGTAGTCATTCAGACATTTCTTAACCTGTTGCAAAATCAGCTGCCACAACTCTGCTCTTGTCGCTTCTCTCCAGCAGCGTCTCCATGCCGTGGCAGCGGCGCTCCAGCACCGACGATCGTAGCTGCTGCTCCCGATCTGTTGTGTCTGGGCAGTCCCAGCCACTCCTCCCTAGCAAACTTGTGCTCTTCCTTCAGCTTGCCTTCCAGAGGGTCTGCACTGCTTCAATTATAATTTGCAGGACATACGCAAGTTGCAGACAAATCAATTGAAATAGTGTGCCAAGCCTTGTGCTCCATTGCCACTTTGTCAGCTTGTTGATATTAGAGGGAGGATCAAAGGGGTGATTGGTACTTTCCCTTACAGCACCTGACGAAAAGCAACGAATTTTCTCAACCAATGAAGCTTTCTCTATAGGGTCGAGGTTATGAACTCCTACAATTTCATGTGTACTGCAATCCAGGAATGCAGCAGGCCAGAACAATGGACAATGATGGTACTGTGAGTGGCTAGGTATTGGCCTATTGTGGCAAGATGCCGGTGACTCTATGAGGTGTGTAAAATCTGGATCTGTAAATGTCCCAGGTTGCCTTGGGGACCAAATGCTGCAAACAGGTCAAGGTTAGTCATATTTCTCCTTCGCAGTTTATCTGGATAATCCTCTCTAGCAAGATCACTTAGGATGGTACATTCTGCTATTTACTTTCTATATGGTTTCAATATGAGAAGATCACTTTAGGACAATATAATCAGCTACCCATGTGATATTTACTTTCACTGCATTTCAGCATGTTCAAACTCTGTACAAGCGTGCAAATGGACATATTTTGATTTGGCGACTTGGTGTTTTAATTGTTCTTACTGAATATTGGATCATGGCCCTTATGTTACCTACCTGTAGTATGTTTCTAGCTCGATGTCTACTGCTTCTCTTAAGGCCACAGTAGTTTCGCTCGACATTATGTTTATCTAAATAACAATTTCATTTGGATCACATAACATTCTTTTTCCTGAAAAATCACATGGTTTATTGGACTTGAATTAGTAGTGTGGTTCATGTCCACAATGTGCTTAGTTATCCTTTCTGTTATCACAAGTCGATGTGATAAACACGAAGTATGCACTTCCATCTATACTTCCGATAATATTGGTGTCAAGTGGTATTAAAAGTCTGAAACTGCAATCGCATAGTTTAGGTTGTTCATACAAATCTGCATTTGGGTGTGTTTGTAAAATTGTACGAGAAGTAACTTTGTAGAAGGAATGCAGTCCCTTAATCTAATAGCGATTTAACTTTTTTATGTGACATAGAAAGTCCTGTAACTTCGAAGACACCTCCAGATGTTCTGATTCTGCATATTATCTGGTACTTGCTCCTGCTTTTGCAATAGCTCTCTGATTGTCTATCAAGCTGCAAAAATGTTATGTGCTAAACATTTAATGTTTGGTAGTTAACTCTAAACGTGATATCACTACCGTTCTACACATGCATGTTTCTTTCATAAAAATAAAAATAATTTAAAAAAATTGCATGTGATATGTTGTATTGGAAAGCAAAGCAAGTTTCTGCCAGGGAAGAAAACATTCTAAAGCTTCTGTTTTTCTTAAGTCAGTCAAAACACAAATATGTTTTCTGAGAATTATACTTTTATTTATTTTGGTAAAAGGACGTTCATGACGCATGCATGCTAAATATGAGTTGGATGTCGATGATTTGATTTTAACAGTTGTTCAGAAGAATAATGACAATAGTTGTCTTACTCCAATTCATGAAGTACAATTTGTCATATAGGATCTTCTTATATGACAGAAGCTAAGGTCCATTGTCACTCGACACAGTCTCCCTGAAAGACAAATTCCATCTTTAGAGTGTGACAATGATGCAAATTCCTTGCTGCAATCAAAGGAGATCCAGTCAGGCTACAAAATTTTCCTATGCCTCTAGGTTCTGGGTTTTTCTTGGTCGGTCTTTGGGAGGTTTGTCATCATGAAATTGGCTCAATGAAAAAAGGTGGAAGAAACTATGGTCGATTGCAAACAAAATGAAAATCACCTTATGGAGCAGCTGCACCGTTCATCCATTCCGGTTGATGAGGAATACGGTTTCTGATGCAGGGCCGAATCTGCCAAGCATTCCTTCCTCCAGTACCAAATTGCCAAGGAGATCTGGCCATAGCTCAGTGTTCTCAGGCATGAGTCTAAAAAACCAAGGAGCTTCAATAATATCAGGCAGTGGACACTTGACTTTGACTGTATCACCTCTACAACGGATGTAAACGCCACCTTATTGATGTCGCCGTCCATGATATCAAGAAGATTGCCCCAAGTTTTATTTCTATCAGTTTTGTTCAAGATCTTATGATAGGGAAGCTCATGTGCTGCCTCGCGCAACAATGCATGACTTCGATGTTGTATGGCTGAATGAGGTTCCGGAGGACGTAGGTGATCCGGACCATTATATGTAATGAGTTCTCTTATGTTTGATCAATGAGAGCTGCCCATTACCTCAAATAAATCTTTGTGTATTTATAGTCAGAAAGCAATATGAAGTGCCAGCCTATCATGCCTCCACTAATTATCTATAGAGCCAATGCAAAATTACCAAGCACTTTCCATTCAGACCTGACATGTAAATCCATAGATGGAGAGAGAACAACCATGCATGGTTGACAGTAGAGGAGCAACCCAGATTATGCATTATTATTTGAACCTAGCATTTTTGGTTTTGTCTCTTGGAACCGCAATAATTTATTTTCCAAAAGCTTTTATTAATAAACTGCGTATGGAGTTTGCAGGGAAAACACAGGCTTACAAAATCATTTTTGAAGCGTGCATATATGCATGCTGCAATTTTCTATACTAGATTTTTTTTATACTAGATTTAGAAGGAACTATCTGATTTTTCTTTTATGTATTTAAAACATTTACTGGGATCTACCTTTTATATTAGCACTGTAATATTTGAACGTATATTTCAGATATCTCATTTTTTTTCATGAACTAAGGCACAATTTTTCGCATGATGTTTCGTGTGTCTGAATTGCATACAGCTCAAAAAAAAAGATGAGGGCATAGGGAAAATCTGTGCTTGTCAATCATTACATCGTCTTCCAAAATCTAACCGATAAGCAGAATGGCTCTTTTTATACTATTAGCTATCATCTTCTTCTACATCGTTTGTCCTCAGGATGGCTTGTTTTGTCCTATTTGCTATAATTCCTCCTTGCTGCCTAATTACATTGTGTGCCGGATACGCCATCCCCGACAATGGGTGCTTGAAATGGGAGGCGGAAAAAGAGTGGACGAAGTAGAATATAAGGGTACAAAGAGAAGTCAACAATGATGCGTGACATCAAGATTCTCGGCTTAGGTGATTTTAATCGTATGTCGCTGACACATCTAAAAAAGGGACGGAATTGAGAAAACGACTAAGGAAGGAAAGTAATTGAGCAGAATAAGGAAGGGAAGGAAAAGGAATGAAGATAAAATAAGAAGGAAGGACAAAATTCTATTGAGAGGAATAAAGAAGGAAAGCTCTCTAATCTAATTAAATGAAATTATATGGAGCGCAGAAGAAAAATGCCATCTCAAAGATTTTTTTTTTGCGGGATAAACTTCAGGTCTGTTCATCTTCAATCGTGGTAGTACATGGATTAATTTTACCTTTGCCGAGTCTTAAATTATACGGATCCTATTTTTTTTTACAAATATCATAGGAACGCGAGGACTTATTATCCCAATGCAACACACGGCGTGTACGGACTGACACGAGGAGACAATGCCGGACAAAAATGAGTGAGGCATGACACATGTAACAAATGTTTCCCGTTGCAATAAAAATGAGTGAGGCATGACACATGTAACAATGTCTCCCGTTGCAACGCACGGGCATTTGTGCTAGTTATTAAAAACGCAGTAGAGGGTGGATATAATAGAAGTTACTTCCTTCGTTTTTATTTACTCTGCATATTAGATTTGACTAAACTTAAACTTTATAAAGTTTGTCCAAGTTTATGAAAACAATATAAACATTTACCATAACAAATCTATATGATGTGAAAGTACATTCAATAATGAATCTAATGGTATTGATTTATTATTGTATATGTTAATATTTTTGTCTATAATCTTTGTCAAAGTTTACAAAGTTTGATTTTGACCAAACCTAATACATAGAGTAAATAAAACGAAGGATGCACGTACAAATGCGCGTCGAGACTCTTAAATAATGTATTAAGCCGATGCAGACGTCAAATCCATTCAAACGGCACAACAAGGCCGAAATCACTGTCAGACCTTGTGAGAGAACCATCGCACAAAATAAACTCGAAACAAAACTATTTCACAATCTAACCTTTTAGGAACGTCACAGGCCGGGGCGTTGCCTTCTCCACATAGAAACGTCGAGCCAGCTTGCATTGCTGCAACACATGGAAACGCCGAGCTAGCTCGCGCTAACGTGGCAGAGCAGGAAACGCCACAGGCAATGGTGTTTCCACTGCTTACACCAACGCCAACGTACCTGACGTTTGATTCGAAAGCTTACTCTCTACCTTGTTTATTTTAGGATGCCAATATCCACCACACGTGTGTCATCTAGGAGTATGTGCTGCACGCTCCGTGTGGCATCGACACAGGCCCACCCGCACGAGCACGTACGGGCACACCCCGTCACAGCCCGCACGTCCGGTGTGCGGCGCGATCGCCCACACGTCTCGGCGCGAGCGACCCCGCAGCCCGCACGACCAAAATTCGTCTCTCGGTCGTCGTCCCTCCTCGCCTGCGAGCCAGAGTAGCCACCGTCGGTCATCTCCAACCTTCATATTTGAAAATAGATGACATTGGCATTTGTGGCTCATAGAAATAAAAAAAACGAGCACCTGCCAATCCTGGTCATCTGTATTTGCCATATGTGGACAACTGCATGTACCAAATTAAATGTATGACTGCCATCCGCCATACGTGATTGTACGCAGTTGCCATGTCTGAACAACTGCAGTTGCCATGACTGAACAACTGCGGTTGCCATGAGTGAACAACTACATACGTGATTGCACGCAGTTGCCATGACTGAACAACTGCAGTTGCCATGTCTGAACAAACTGCAGTTGCCATGTCTGAACAACCACACCACCAGAGGTCTCGTGGCAAGTTGCACCATTGCTATCTGTGTGTATTTGTCATTTGTGATTATCTGCAGTTGCCTTGTGTGCTCATACCTAGAGTGTGTTAGATGTTAAGATGTTGATTTCCATGACTTGGGAGACGTGTGAGACGATGAATAGGAGTCGTGCGTGGCGTGCGGGCGCGACGGCAGTTCCACCGCACGCCCGAGTTGCAACCGCTGCCTCTTCCTGCGAGAAACCAGCGTCCGGGCAAACTGCCAAACGCCCACACACCAGCCTCGTCCTACGTGGCACGCGAAAACTGCCTCAATGTGTCAAGATTCATGCAAACTTAAATGGGCGGTGATCCACGCGTGTGGGCGACTTGCAAAACTGTCACACGTGTGGGCGTTAGTATTTTTGTTATTTTATTCCACTGACACATGCCGGCGTTTCCATTGGTCACAACAACCCCAAAGTGTCTAGGGTTTGATGTGTACAAAGCTTAGTCTGGCGTGTCCTACATGGGACTCCTTCTAGTGATTGTCTTGTCTCTTCTTCGGGTTTATATTATTTCTTTTATTCCACCAGCCCAACCACATTCAGCATGCACGCATTTTTGCTCCTTTCACATATATACTAGATCGGGATCGCGCCTTGGCGCGAGGATGCCAGTCCCAACGTTTTGGTCAAGTAGTTAATGCGAAGATCGGAAGCAAGCTCGAGGGTGCCAGTCCGAACATTTGGTCTAATGCTAAGATCGGAAGCGCACCTTACGGGTGTTGCCTCATAGTGACCCAGCGACTAAAACTTTAATATCACAAAGCGTTTAGAACATCCAAAAAAAATTAAAATAATCGCCCAGAATAATTTGTTCAGTATATATCACAAACACTACAAAGATGCATCAAGAGCAAGCTGTAGTTGTTGCCCAGGATAACTAAATCTAGGGCATATAGATTAAATATATACCAAAATCAAAGTGTAGTTGTTGCCCAGGATAACCACAAAACTAAAGATCATAGAAGCAAAATTTGTACCAAAACCAAGCCACAATGTTTGCCGAGGACCATTGATTTGTATCGAGTAGTATAAACAGAAAGACATACATTCTATAAATATTGCCAAGTAGTTTATATCGGCAAGTGTGAGACTAAGTCTCACAGGAGATGTTGTATCTGCTCATAAACACAATGAGATAACAGACAATTGGAAACGATGCTCTGGAAACATCGATATCTACAGTAGTATTGATAACTCTACTTCCTCTTTCCACATTCTGAGGCGAAGCTAATGCAATCAGTAGTGGACAATAATTGACAGGCTCCATCCTCCTAATGATAATGTGAAAGCTCTATAAATAATATTAGAATTGGCTCATGATATTAAGCACTATGAAAGCGATACGAAATTCGGATAGATGGCATACTGAGATTGAAAACAAATCAATAACAGTGTGCCTGCAAAGTACAAGTAGAAAACATGGCACTTCACAACTAAAAGATCTAAATAAATATTTTTGTGAGTTTATCTACCCTAACCCTTGACTGTAAGATGATTAGAACATCTTCCATCATATGAGAATCCTGGAAAAGGAAACGATTCGGTTATTAGCTAAAAGTTTAACTCCACAAGATGAGCATATACCAAACATCTTGACCTAAAGCACCATGAAGCAAGCATATAATTATACTCCGATTACAATCAATGATGTAATAAAGCTCCATGAAAATTACTAATGCAATAGTAGAGTGGAAGTCTCATGAATATACAAAAATAACATATATAAGCCTATGATGGAGTAATAAGAATGATAAAATACCAAGTAATGTTATAAGTCATCAAGCTCTTTATGATATTTTCTAATTCAGATTCCAAGTGTCATTAAATGAGTGCGCTGATGGAAATATGCCCTAGAGGCAATAATAAAATGGTTATTATTATATTTCCTTAATCATGATAAAAATTTATTATTCATGCTAGAATTGTATTGACCGAAAACCTAAATACATGTGTGAATACATAAACAAATATCACGTCCCTAGTAAGCCTATACTAGACTAGCTCGTTAATCAAAGATGGTTAAGATTTCCTAACTACGGACATGAGTTGTCATTTGATAACGGGATCACATCATTGTGAGAATGATGTGATGGACAAGACCCATCCGTTAGCTTAGCATTTGATCGTACAGTTTATTGCTACTGCTTTCATGTATGTCAAATACATATTCCTTGGACTATGAGATCATGCAACTTTGGATACCAGAGGAATACCTTGTGTGCCATCAAACGTCACAACGTAACTGGGTGATTATAAATATGCTCTATAGGTATCTCTGAATGTGTTTTGTTGGGGTTGGCGTGAATCGAGGTTAGGATTTATCACTCCAAGTATTGGAGAGCTATCTCTGGGCCCTCTTGGTAATGCACATCATAGTAAGCCTTGCAAGCAAATGACTAATGAGTTAGCTAAGGGATGTATTACGGAACGAGTAAAGAGACTTGCCGGTAACGAGATTGAACTAGGTATAGTGATACCGATGATCGAATCTCGGGCAAGTAACATACCGGCGGACAAAGGGAATTGTGTATATTGCCATAACGGTTTGACCGATAAAGATCTTCGTAGAGTATGTAGGAGCCAATATGGGCATCCAGGTTCCGCTATTGGTTATTGATCCGAGAGGTGTCTCGGTCATTTCTACATAGTTCTCGAACCCGTAGGGTCCGCACGCTTAACGTTCGTTGACAATATAGTATTATTGAGTTATGTGCTTTGATGACCGAATGTTGTTCGGAGTACCGGATGAGATCACAGACATGACGAGGAGTGTCTAAATGGTCGAGAGGTAAAGATTGATATATAGGACGATGGTATTCGGACACCGGAAGTGTTTCAGAGGACATCGGGTACTTATCGGGTCACCGGAAGGAGATTCGGGCACCCCCGACAAAAGATATGGGCCTTATGGGCCAAGAAGGGAAACGCACCAGCCACAAGGGGCTGGTGCAACCCCTGTTGGGGAACGTAGTATTTCAAAATTTTCCTACGATCACACAAGATCTATCTACTAGAAGCATAGCAACGAATGGGGAGAGTGTGTCTACGTACCCTCGTAGACCGAAAGCGGAAGCGTCTAGTGATGTGGTTGATGTAGTCGAACGTCTTCGCGATCCAACCGATCCAAGCACCGAACGTATGGCACCTCCGCATTCAGCACACATTCAGCTTGATGACGTCCCACAAGCTTATGATCCAGTTGAGTGTCACGGGAGAGTTTCGTCACCATGACGGCGTGGTGACGGTGATGATGAAGCTACCGACGCATGGGCTTTGCCTAAGCACTGCAACGATATGACTAAGGTGTGTATCTGTGGAGGGGGGCACCGCACACGGCTAAAACTGATGTTCAATTGTGTGTCCTAGGGTGCCCCCTGCCCCCGTATATAAAGGAGCAAGGGGGAGGCCGGCCGGCCCTAGGGCGCGCGGGAGAGAGAGGAGGAGTCCTCCTCCTAGTAGGAAAGGACTCCCCTTTCCTACTCCTACTCGGAGGGGGAAAGGAAGGAGGAGAGGGAGAAGGAAAGGGGGGCACCGCCCCCCTTACCTACTCCAATTCGGACTAGAGGGGGAGGTGATACGTCTCCAACGTATCTATAATTTTTGATTGTTCCATGCTAGTATATATATTCCGTTTTGGATGTTTAATGGTCTTTATTATACACTTTTATATTATTTTTGGGACTAACCTACTAATCCAAGGCCCAGTGCAAATTGATGTTTTTTTGCCTATTCCAGTGTTTCGCAGAAAAGGAATATCAAACGGAGTCCAAACGGAATGAAACCTTCGGGAGAGTTATTTTTGGAACAATATCAATGCGAAAGACTTGGAGCACACGCGAGGAAGCGAAGGAGGTGGCCATGAGGGCAGGGGCGCGCCCAGGGGGGTAGGCGCGCCCCCCACCCTCGTGGGCCACCTGTTGACCCCCCGACGTGCCTCTTCAGCCCATATATACTCTCATACCCTCAAAACATCGAGGCAATAGACGAAACCCTAATTCCACCACCGCAACCTTCTGTTCCCGTGAGATCCCATCTTGGGGCCTGTTCCGGAGCTCCGCCGGAGGGGGCATCGATCATGGAGGGCTTCTACATCAACACCATAGCCTCTCCGATGAGTTGTGAGTAGTTTATCACAGACCTTCTGGTCCATAGTTATTAGCTAGATGGCTTCTTCTCTCTCTTTGGATCTCAATACAAAGTTCTCCTCGATCTTCGAGGAGATCTATTCGATGTAATCTTTTTGCGATGTGTTTGTCGAGATCCGATGAATTGTGTGTTTATGATCAAGATTATCTTTGAACAATATTGGATTCTTTTATGAAATCTTTTATGTATGACTATAATATCCTTACAAGTCTCTTCGAATTATCGGTTTGGTTTGGCATACTAGATCTATAGTTCTTGCAATGTGAGAAGTGCTTAGCTTTGGGTTCAATCTTGCGGTGTCCTTTCCCAGTGACAACAGGGGCAACAAGGCACGCATAGTATTGTTGCCATCGAGGATAAAAAGATGGGGTTTATATCATATTGCTTGAGTTTATCCCTCTACATCATGTCATCTTGCTTAAGGCGTTACTCTGTTCTTATGAACTTAATACTCTAGATGCATGCTGGATAGCGGTCGATGTGTGGAGTAATAGTAGTAGATGCAGAATCGTTTCGGTCTACTTGTCACAGACGTGATACCTATATATAATGATCATGCCTATATATTCTCATAACTATGCGCTTTTCAATCAATTGCTCAACAGTAATTTGTTCACCCACCGTAGAATTCTGCTATCATGAGAGAAGCCACTTGTGAAACCTGTGGCCCCCGGGTCTATTCTCATCATATTAATCTTCCATCAACTATTTACTTTACTTTGCTTTATTTACTTTCAATCTCTATACCAAGAATACCAAAAATATTATCTTATCATATCTATCAGATCTCACTCTCGTAAGTGATCGGGAAGGGATTGACAACCCCTTTTATCACGTTGGCTGTGAGGTTCTTATTTGTTTGTGCAGGTGCGAGGGACTTGCGTGTGGTCTCCTACTGGATTGATACCTTGGTTCTGAATAATTGAGGGAAATACTTACGCTACTGTGCTGCATCACCCTTTCCTCTTTGAGGGAATACAACGCAAGCTCGAGAAGTAGCAAGAAAAATTTCGGGCGCCGTTGCCGGGGAGACTCACGCCAAGTCAAGTTATGATTTGATCCCCCGACAACTAGCCAATTTCTGGCACCGTTGCTGGGGAGATCTACGCAAAAGTCATATACCAAGTACATATCACAAACCTTTATCCCTCGCATTACATTATTTTCCTCTCATTTTCCTCTCCCCCACTTCACCCTTGCCGTTTTATTCGCCCTTCTTCTTCCGTGTGTTTTATCGTTTGTCTTGCCATCATGGATAGCTCGCCTATCATTATCAACACTCCCGAGAGTAGGGTTCTTAATTTTAAACAAAGGGAGGAAGGAAATCTAAAATATGCTTTGATGACCCACAAGTGTAGGGGATGATAAGTAAGAGTGTCGAACCCAACGAGGAGCAGAAGGAAATGATAGGCAGTTTTCAGTAAGGTATTTTCTGCAAGCACTGAAATTATAGGTAACAGATAGTTTTGTGATAAGGTAATTGGTAGCAAGTGACAAAAGGTAAAAGTAAATAAGGTGCAGCAAGGTGGCCCAATTCTTTTTGTAGCAAAGGACACGCCTGGAAAAACTCTTATATAAAGGAAAGCGCTCCCGAGGACACATGGGAATTATCGTCAAGCTAGTTTTCATCACGATCATCTGATTGGCGTTCGGTACTTTGATAATTTGGTTTGTGGGTGGACCGGTGCTTGGGTGTTGTCCTTACTTGGACAAGCCTCCCACTTATGATTAACCTCTAATGCAAGCATCCGCAACTACAAAAGAAGTATTAAGGTAAACCTAACCATAGCATGAAACATATGGATCCAAATCAGCCCCTTACGAAGCAACGCATAAACTAGGGTTTAAGCTTATGTCACTCTAGCAACCCATCATCTACTTATTACTTCCCAATGCCTTCCTTTAGGCCCAAATAATGGTGAAGTGTCATGTAGTCGACGTTCGCATGACACCACTAGAGGAGAGACAACATACATCTCATCAAAATATCGAACGAAGACCAAATTCACATGACTACTAATAGCAAGACTTCTCCCATGTCCTCAGGAACAAAAGTAACTACTCACAAGACATAATATGGTTCATGATCAGAGGGGTATTAATATGCATAATCGATCTGAACATATGATCTTCCACCAAATAAACCAACTAGCATCAACTACAAGGAGTAATCAACACTACTAGCAACCCACAGGTACCAATATGAGGTTTGGGTACAAAGATTGGATACAAGAGATGAACTAGGGTTTGAGAGGAGATGGTGCTGGTGAAGATGTTGATGAAGATAGCCCTCCCCAAGATGGGAGAGTTGTTGGTGATGACGGCGGTGAGGATTTCCCCCTCCCGGAGGGAAGTATCCCCGGCAGAACAACTCTGTCGGAGCCCTAGATTTGTTTCCGCATCGGTTCCGCCTCGAGAAGGCGGCGTCTGGTCCCGAAAGCCTTCTTATGATTTTTTCCAGGTCAAAACACCTCATATAGGAGAAGATGGGCATCGGGGGGTGATACGTCCAAAACGTATCTATAATTTCTGCTTGCTCCATGCCTCTTTTGGGTGATATTGCTATGATATTTATACACTTCCATGCACTTTTGATCATATTTGGACTAACCTATTAACTCAGTGCACCCCAGTGCCAGTTTCTGTTTTCGGCTGTTTTTGTATTTCAGGTTTTCACGTTACGAGAACTGCCAGGAAAAATCCAGAAAAATTATATAAAAAATCAGCGTTCCAGAA
>LR738709.1:553497790-553515212 GCA_902687465.1 Secale cereale | reverse complement strand
AGCTAATTAGGACAAGGTGCGAGCACTATTGGTATTCGATGCATGAGGCTTGCAACCTATAGGATGTCTTATGCATAACACATATGAAGTACTACTACCGTTGACAAAATTGTTTCTATGTTTTCAAAATAAAAAGCTCTAGCACATGAGTAATCCCTGCTTCCCTCTGCGAAGGGCCATTCTTTTACTTTTATATTGAGTCTCCACCTTCTTTCTTCAAAGCACCAACTATTGAGAGCATGATTGTCATTCTGAGTGTAATGTGCATTGTCCCAAAGTAGCATTGTCTTTTGCATGATTGTGATATCGTTTATTTTGAAATCATTGTATCTAGTCATCACTTAAACCTTGAAGGTGCCCCTACATTTATGTTTTGCTTCACTAAAGGGGGCAAGCTAGATATCACTTTATCATATTTGCACATCATATTCATTGCAAATCTATTTGATGTTTCAGTATCATATTGTAAAACTTTCAGTTCTTTGTGATTTTCTCATGAGGCAACTTAATTACTACAGATTCATTATCTCAGTAAGCTTTTGTCATATGACTATGAGTAAGTCCTATATGGTTAATAGCATGTCACCACAGATATTATTCTTGTTATCATTTACCTACTCGAGGACGAGCAGGAATTAAGCTTGGGGATGTTGATACGTCCAAAACGTATCTATAATTTCTGCTTGCTCCATGCCTCTTTTGGGTGATATTGCTATGATATTTATACACTTCCATACACTTTTGATCATATTTGGACTAACCTATTAACTCAGTGCACCCCAGTGCCAGTTTCTGTTTTCGGCTGTTTTTGTATTTCAGGTTTTCACGTTACGAGAACTGCCAGGAAAAATCCAGAAAAATTATATAAAAAATCAGCGTTCCAGAAACTACCGTGCGCCCGAAGGACAGCCGGGGGGGGGGGGGCACCAGGGCTCCAGGCGCCCTGGCGGCGCGCCCCCCCTGGGCCGCGCCGGGGGGGGCGCCTGGGCCCCCCGAGGCTCCTCCGATGCCCCCTTTGGCATATATTTAAAGCGTCTCCCGAAACCCTCGAAAGAGGAACTCTTTTTCGCGATCTCATCTCTGTTCCGCCGCCGCCGCTTCCAAGATCGGGAGCACCAGGAGAACTCTTCCCGGCACCCTGCCGGAGGGGAGGATCACCACCGGGAGCTTCTCCACCACCATGGACGCCTCCCGGATGAGTTGTGAGTAGTCTCCCTTAGACCATGGGTCCATGACCAGTAGCTATGTGATGTTCTCCTCCCGTTCTTGTGCTTCACTAATTAGTCCTCGTGAGCTGCCCTACATGATCGAGGCACATATGTAATCCTTATGCTGTTGCTATGATGAGTTTGCTGGGATCCGATGGATTATGAGATTATGTTCAGATTGTGTTTGAGTAATATATTTGATTCACCTCTTTTATATTTATGTTCGTAAGTAATTCTTGCATGTTCTCCGTTGTTATTTATTGCTTTGGCCAAGTAGTAGGTAGTGACTCCAAGAGGGAACGTTATGCTTGATTGTGGGTTCATGCCCCTCGATGACTAGCTTGAGTGACAGAAACATGAGTCTAGGGGATGTGCTGTTGCCACAAAGGGGAAAACAACGGTGCTTGTGCCCGCGGGTGCAAGGATTGTTTACTTTACGCAAAGTTCTTTTAATGCAGTTGTCTGTTGCTTTGAGTTTACACTATGGGTGGGGCTCGCAACTTAATACCAGCGAGATGTTCTGGATAGATATCTCAAGGTGGATGATTAGTAGTAGATATTGATGGATTTCGGTCTACTTACTTTGGCGTACCGCCCATGCTTTGAACCTCTACCTTTCTTGCAATGTAGTCAGCATTGGTTTGCGCACATGGTCCTGTCAATTGCCCAGCTGTAATTCGTTTACCTCACATAGCTGTTTTATCGTCTTTTGGGAGAGAGACATCACTAGTGAACATCATGAGACTCCGGTCCATATTACCATCATTGACCACATCCGCTATTTACTTTTCCGCTATTTACTTACTATTGCAATTATACCTATCACTATTATCACTTGCGTTTAATCCTTTGTAAACTACAAGGCCGGAGGGATTGACAACCTCTCTGTACTCGTTGGGAGCAAAGTTATTTGTATCTGTGTGCAGGTCCACGTTGATTGCTAATATCTGGCGCCGTTAGCAGTTGACACCTTCTTGTTGAAACTGGGAGTCTCTGGGAAATCGATCCTTGGTATTACCAAGGGAAAACTTCTGCTACACTGCATCTCAAACCTTACACTTGGGGTAACCAACGAGGGGTGAGAAGCCACCTAGCAGGGGGCCTTTGGGGGGCCCACAAAACACGGGGCGCGCCCCCCACCCTCGTGGACAGCCGGTGGCCCCCCTCGTGAACTTCTTTCGCCATATATTTTTTATATTTTCTGAAACAGAGTTCTGTGGAGTTTCGGGGCTTTTGGAGTTGTACAGAATAGGTTTCCAGAGTTTGCTCCTTTTCCAGCCGAGAATTCCAGCTGCCGGCATTCTCCCTCTTCTTGTAAACCTTGTAAAATAAGAGAGAAAAGGCATAAGTATTGTGACAAAACAAGTAATAACAGCCCATAATGCAATAAGTATCAACATTTAAGCATGATGCAAAATGGACGTATCAACTCCCCCAAACTTAGACCTCGCTTGTCCTCAAGCGAAGGCCGATATTGAAAAATATGTCCACATGTTTAGAGATAGAGGTGTCGATAAAAAAAATACGGACATGAGGGCATCATGATCATTCTTATAACAGCAACATATATGTTGCTGTTATAAGAATGATCATGATGACTCATGCTTGATATGGTGTTGCCTCCCAACCTTTTACCTCAAGGGTAATGTCAATAGTAATAGACCATGAAAACTTACATCCAAGTGGGTATATATGTCAGGATCTTTCCAACACAGTGTGCTTGCCAAAGGATAAAAATGTAAAAAGGTGAATTTCACCTTGACTCTTATAAGGCAAGAATAATAGATAGGCCCTTGGCAGAGGGAAGCAGAGGTTGTCATGTGTTTTTATGATTGGATGCACAAAGTCTTAGCATAGAAGATCTTCACTTTATATTGCCACTTGTGATAAGGACCTTTATTATGCAGTCCGTCGCTTTTATTACTTCCATATCACAAGATCGTATAAAGCTAATTTCCTCCACACTAATAAATCATACATATTTTAGCGAGTTTGCAACATGACAACTTACTTGGAAGGATCTTTCTCAATCCATAGGTAGGTATGGTGGACTCTCATGGCAAAACTGGGTTTAAGGATATATGGAAGCACAAGTAGTATCTCTACTTAGTGCGAGGAGTTTTGGCTAGCATGAGGGGGGAAAGGCAAGCTCAACATGTTGGATGATCCATGACAATATACCTTATTTCGGATATAAGAAGACATAACCCATTATGTTGTCTTGCTTGTCCAACATCAACTCTTTAGCATGTCATACTTTAATGAGTGCTCACAATCATAAAAGATGTCCAAGATACTATATTTGTATGTGAAGCCTCTCTTCTTTTATTACTTCCTATTAATTGCAACGATGACCAAAACTATGTTTGTTAACTCCCAACAACTTTTATTCATCATACTCTTATATGTGAAGTCATTACTTCCCATAAGATCAATATGATCTCTTGGATACTCTTTAGGTTTTCTTTCTTTTTATCATGACCAAAGTGAGGAAATCAAGCCCTTGACTCAACACTAATCTTTATTATATAGCTCACGGACTCGATTACAAAGGGTAAAGATCATAAGGCAAAAGCTCACAACTAGATCAAGATACTACCAAAAGGATCGAATTAGGAAAAATGGTAAAGATAGGAGTGATGGTGATATGATACCGGGGTCACTCCCCCAAGCTTGGATGTTGCCAAGGGGAGTGCCCATACCTATATGATTATGTCTCCTTCTTCGGAGGTGGTGATGAAGGCTTCTTCCTTAACTTGCGCTTAAGGGCAGAATTTTGCTCCCATAGGTCATTGATCTCTTGCTCAAGATTTAATATCTTCTTGCATAGTGTCAGCTTGTTTTCGTGCAAGAGGTTAAAAGGGATAAATCCGATCTTAGGTTTCTTTACTTTGTCGGGGAGGCTTGACTTTTTGAACTCCACATGCATGTCCCCCGGTTGAGGTAGTGGGGCTTCGTCTTCGTCTGATCTAGTCCAATCCTTCCCCTTTGAATCATGATCCTCTTCTTCCTCCGTGGTCCAGCCATAATGCTCCCAATCCCCATAGACCTTAGGGTCAGCAAGGGAATCAGCCACATAGCTTTCTCCCTCCAAATCCTGGGACGACATGTTGCTTTATCTGCGACAGAAATAGCTCGAAACGAAAACAGAGGATTTTTGTGTGATACAGAGGTCAAAACCTTCGGGAGTACATATAATGAATTCTTACCGACAAAAAGGAGTAACATACAAGAAATTGGAGTCCGGGAGGGACACGAGCTGCCCACAAGACAGAGGGGCGTGCCCAGGGAAGGGGGCACACCCTCCACCCTCGTGGATGCCTCGTGTCTCTTCCGGACTGCTACTTATTTTTCTATTTTTCTAAATATTCCAAAACAGAGAAAAAATGCCTTTAGAACTGTTTTGGAGTCGGTTCACTTACCGTACCACATACCTCTTCCTTTTCGGAGTCTGGATCGTTCTGGAAAGTGTCCCTTATGTATTATTCCGGGGTTACGGTTTCAATAACATTGGTTTTAACATTTAGAGGATTACCTGAGATATAATGTTTGATTCTTTGACCGTTCACCACCTTCGGATTTGTGCCTTCGAAGTTGTTGATTTTTATGGCACCGGAACGATAGACCTCCTCGATAACGTAAGGTCCTTCCCACTTGGAAAGAAGTTTTCCTGCAAAAAATCTTAAACGAGAGTTGAATAGCAAGACATAATCACCTATGTTAAACTCACGCTTTTGTATTCTTTTGTCATGCCATCTTTTAACTTTTTCTATAAACAGCTTGGCATTCTCATAGGCCTGGGTTCTCCATTCATCAAGGCAGCAAATGTCAAATAACCTCTTTTCACCGGCAAGTTTGCAATCATAATTGAGCTCTTTAATATCCCAATATGCCTTATGTTCTAGCTCAAGAGGTAAGTGACAAGCTTTTCCATATACCATCTTATATGGAGATATACCCATAGTGTTTTTGTATGCAGTTCTATAGGCCCATAATGCATCATCAAGTTTCTTGGACCAATTTTTTCTAGACCTATTAACTGTCTTTTGCAAAATTAATTTCAAGTCTCTATTACTTAGTTCTAAATGACCACTAGTCTGTGGGTGATAAGGGGATGCAATTCTATGGTTCACATCATACTTTGCAATTATTTTACGGAAAGCACCATGAATAAAGTGTGAACCACCATCAGTCATTAGATATCTAGGGACTCCAAACCTTGGGAAAATAACTTCTTTAGACATCTTAATAGAGGTGTTGTGATCAGCACTACAAGTTGGAATAGCTTCTACCCACTTAGTAACACAATCAACAACAACTAAAATATGTATGTCCCATTAGAGGCAGGAAACGGTCCCATATAATCAAAGCCCCAAACATCAAATGGTTCAATAACAAGTGAATAATTCATGGGCATTTCTTGACGTCTACTGATATTACCAATTCTTTGACATTCATCACAAGATAAGACAAGCTTACGGGCATCCTTAAAGATAGTAGGCTAATAAAAACCGGATTGCAATACCTTGTGTGCAGTTCTATCTCCCGCATGGTGTCCTCCATAAGCTTCGGAGTGGCACTTGCATAGGATCTGTTCCTGTTCATGCTCAGGTACACAACGTCTAATAATACCATCTACTCCTTCTTTATAAAGATGTGGGTCATCCCAGAAGTAATGTCTCAAATCATAGAAGAACTTTTTCTTTTGCTGGTATGTGAAGCTAGGAGGTATAAACTTAGCAACAATATAATTAGCATAACCAGCATATCATGGATCAGTACGAGAAGTATTTATGACAGCTAATTGTTCATCGGAAAAGCTATCATAAATAGGTTGTGGGTCATCAAGTATATTCTCTAGCCTAGACAAGTTATCTGCAACGGGGTTCTCAGCTCCCTTTCTATCAATAATATGCAAGTCAAATTCTTGCAGCAAGAGAACCCATCTAATAAGTCTAGGTTTAACATCTTTCTTTTCCATAAGGTATTTGATAGCAGCATGATCAGTGTGAATAGTTACTTTAGAATCAACGATATAGGGTCTAAACTTATCACAAGCAAATACAAATGCTATAAATTCTTTCTCAGTAGTAGCATAACTTCTTTGGGCACTGTCTAGAGTTTTACTAGCATAGTGGATAACATTTAATTTCTTATCAACTCTTTGCCCTAGAACAACACCTACAACATAATCACTAGCATCGCACATAACCTCAAAGAATAAATTCTAGTCAGGAGGATGGACAATAGGTGCAGAGATCAATGCTTTCTTAAGTATTTCAAATGCCTCTAGACAATCATCATCAAAGACAATAGGAATATCTTTTTGTAAAAGATTGGTCAGATGCCTGGAGACGTTGGAGAAGTCCTTTATGAACCTCCTATAAAACCTGACAGGACCAAGGAAACTTCGTATACCTTTGATGTCCTTAGGGCATGGCATCTTTTCAATAGCATCAACTTTAGCTTTGTCAACTTCAATACCTCTTTCAAAAAATTTATGTCCCAAAACAATGCCTTCATTAACCATAAAGTGGCACTTCTCCCAATTCAACAAGATTAGTGTCTTCACATCTCTGCAAAACTCGATCAAGGTTGCTTAAGCAATCATCAAAAGAAGTTCCGTAAACGGAGAAATCATCCATGAAAACCTCAACAATCTTTTCACAAAAATCAGAGAATATAGCCATCATGCATCTTTGAAAGGTAGCAGGTGCATTACATAAACCAAAAGGCATACGTCTATAAGCAAAGGTACCGAAAGGACAAGTAAAAGTGGTCTTTTCTTGATCCCCTTTTGACACATGTATTTGAGAGAAATCAGAATAACCATCTAGAAAGCAAAAATGAGTATGTTTGGATAACCTTTCTAGCATTTGATCAATAAAAGGCAAGCGGTAATGATCTTTCTTAGTGGCTTTATTTAACTTACGAAAATCAATTACCATCCTATAACCTGTAACTATTCTTTGCGGGATCAATTCATCTTTATCATTAGGAACGACAGTCATACCTCCTTTCTTAGGGACACAATGGAAAGGACTTACCCACTAGCTATCACCAACTGGATAGATAATACCTGCCTCTAGAAGCTTTAGTATTTCCTTCCTTACCACTTATTTCATCTTAGGATTTAACCGTTGCTGATGATCAATGACCGGTTTAGCATTTTCTTCCAATTTTATCTTATGTTGGCATATAGTGGGACTAATGCCCTTAAGATCATCCAGAGTATATCCAATAGCAGCACGGTGCTTCTTCAGAGTTTTCAATAGTTTTTCTTCTTCCTGCTCTGAAAGGTTAGCACTAATAATAACAGGATATATATTATTTTCATCAAGATAAACATACTAAAGATTATCAGGTAAGGGTTTAAGTTCAAACAAGGGATCACCCTTGGGTGGAGGAGGACCTCCTAGGATTTCAACAGGCAAGTTGTTTTTCAATACGGGTCCCTGTTTAATGAATATTTCATCTATTTCCCTTCTCTCATTCATATGCATATCATTTTCATGGTCTAGCAAGTATTGTTCTAAAGGATCATTAGGAGGCACAACAATAGAAGCAAGACCAATAATTTCATCCTTACTAGGTAGTTCTTTATCAAGGGTTTGTCTACAGAATTTAGCAAAGTTAAAATCATGAGACATATCCCCTAATCCAACAGTGACAATATCTTTCACGCAGTCTATCTTAGCATTAACAGTATTCAAGAAGGGTCTACCAAATATAATGGGACATAATTCATCTTGTCGGGAACTAAGTACAAGAAAATCAACAGGGTATTTAACCTTCCCACACAAGACTTCAACATCTCTAACAATCCCAACTCGTGAAATAGTGTCTCTATTAGCTAGCTTAATAGTAACATCAATCCCTTCTAGTTCAACAGGTGCAATGTCATGCATAATTTCTTGATATAAGGTATGAGGGATAATACTCGCACTAGCACCCACGTCACATAGACCATTATAACAATGATCTCATATCTTAACAGAGATGACATGCAAGCCTACAATAGGTCCATGTTTATTCCTAGCATTGGGTTTGGCCATTCTAGCAGACTCTTCTTGGAGGTAAATAACATGTCCATCTAAATCTTCCACCAGGAGATCTTTAGCCATAGCAACACTAGGTTCAACTTTAATTTGCTCAGAGGGTGTAGGTGTTCTAGTATTACTCTTACGAACTACAGTTGAAGCTTGAGCATGATCCTTTATCCAAACAGGGAAAGGTGGTTTCTCAATATAAGCAGTAGGAATAATAGGATCAACATTCTAAGTAATATTCTTTTCTTCAACTTTAATAGGTTCAACTACTTTTACTTCAATAGGGGGATGGTATTTAAACCACTTCTCTTTGGGGAGATCAACATGAGTAGCAAAAGATTCACAGAAAGAAGCTACTATCTCAGAGTCAAGTCCATATTTAGTGCTAAACTCACGGAAAACATCGGTATCCATAAAAGCTTTAACATAATCAAACTTAGGGGTCATACCTGACTCCTTACCTTCGTCGAGATCCCAATCTTCAGCGTTGCGTTTAATTCTTTCCAATAAATCCCATTTGAATTCAACAGTCTTCATCATAAAAGAGCCAGAACAAGAATTATCGAGCATGGTGCGATTATTGAGAGAAAGCCGAGCATAAAAATTTTGAGTGATCATTTTTCTTGAGAGCTCATGATTGGGGCATGAATATAACATTGACTTAAGCCTCCCCCAAGCTTGAGCGATGCTTTCTCCTTCGCGAGGCCAGAAATTATAAATATAATTACTATCACGATGAACCTGGTGCATAGGGTAAAACTTCTAATGAAATTCCAACTTCAGACGATTATAGTTCCATGATCCAATATCATCACATAGCCTAAACCATGTCAATGCATCTCCCTTCAAAGATAAAAGGAATACCTTCTTCTTGATAACATCCTTGGGCATACCTGGAAGATTAAATAATCCACAAACTTCATCCACATAGATTAGGTGTAAATCTGGATGCAGTGTTCCGTCTCCTGTAAAAGGATTTTCAAGCAGTTTCTCTATCATACCCGAAGGAATCTCAAAGCAAACATTTTCAGTAGGTGCAATAGGTTGAGGAGCAACTCTTTGCTCTTCTGGTCGGGGTGAAGATACCCCGTACAAGCCCCTCAAAGGATTTTGAGCCATAGTAACAAGTGACAATAAATTTCAGCACACTATATAAAATTTTCCTTACCAAATTCCACTTACCAAAGGCGCTTCACTCCCCGGCAACGGCGCAAGAAAAGAGTCTTGATGACCCACAAGTGTAGGGGATCTATTGTAGTCCTTTCGATTGAAGGAAATATGCCCTAGAGGCAATAATAAAGCTATTACTTATTTCCTTATATCATGATAAATGTTTCTTATTCATGCTAGAATTGTATTAACCGAAAACTTAGTACATGTGTGAATACATAGACAAAACAGAGTGTCCCTTGTATGCCTCTACTAGACTAGCTCATTGATCAAAGATGGTTATGTTTCCTAACCATAGACATGAGTTGTCATTTGGTCAACGGGATCACATCATTAGGAGAATGATGTGATGGACAAGACCCATCCGTTAGCTTAGCAACTTGATCATTTAGTTTTACTGCTACTGCTTTCTTCATGACTTATACATGTTCCTATGACTATGAGATTATGCAACTCCCGAACGCTGGAGGAACACCTTGTGTGCTATCAAACGTCACAACATAACTGGGTGATTATAAAGATGCTCTATAGGTGTCTCCGAAAGTGTTCGTGGTGTTGGCATAGATCAAGAATAGGATTTGTCACTCCGAGTGTCAGATAGGTATCTCTGGGCCCTCTCGGTAATACACATCATAATAAGCCTTGCAAGCAAATGACTAATGAGTTAGTCACGGGATGATGTATTACGGAACGAGTAAAGAGACTTGCCGGTAACGAGATTGAACTAGGTATTGAGATACCGACGATCGAATCTCGGGCAAGTAACATACCGATGACAAAGGGAACAATGTATTTTGTTATGCGGTTTGACCGATAAAGATCTTCGTGGAATATCTAGGAGCCAATATGAGCATCCAGGTTCCGCTATTGGTTATTGACCGGAGATGAGTCTCGATCATGTCTACATAGTTCTCGAACCCGTAGGGTCCGCACGCTTAATGTTTGATGACGATCGGTATTATGAGTTTATGAGTTTTGATGTACCGAAGGTAGTTTGGAGTCCTGGATGAGATCACGGACATGACGAGGAGTCTCGGAATGTCTCATACGTAATGATTGATATATTGGACGACTATATTCGGACACCGGAAGTGTTCCGGAAAAGTTTCGGATTTAACCGGAGTGCCCGAGGGGGTTACCGAAGCCCCCCTCCCACCCATAGTGGGCCATTGAGGGAAAGAGAGAGGCAGCCCATAGGGCTGGCTGCACCCTCCTCCTAGGGATCCTTGTTGGACTAGGAAAGGGGGGAGGCGCCCCTCTTCTTCCTTCTTCTCTCCCCCTTCCTTTCCTACTCCTAGTAGGAATAGGAAAGGGGATTCCTATTCCTACTAGGAGTAGGAATCCTACTCCGGGCGCGCCCTAGAAGGCCAGATGCACCTCCTCCTTGCTCCTTTATATACGGGGGCAGGGGGCACACAAACACACAGAAGAAACATTGTTCTAGCCGTGTGCGGTGCCCCCCCTCCACAGAAACACACCTCGGTCATACTGTTGCAGTGCTTAGGCGAAGCCGTGCGCCGGTAGCTTCATCATATCCGTCACCATGCCGTAGTGCTGACGAAACTCTCACGTGAAGCTCAACTGGATCAAGAGCTCGTGAGACGTCATCAAGCTGAACGTGTGCTAAACGCGGAGGTGCCGTACGTTCGGTGCTTGATCGATTGGATCGCGCAGAAGTTCGACTACATCAAACCGCGTCACGACGCTTCCGCTTTCGGTCTACGAGGGTACGTAGACACACTCTCCCCTCTCGTTGCTATGCATCTGATAGATATATCTTGCGTGATCGTAGGATTTTTTTTGAAATACTACATTCCCCAACAGTGGCATCATGAGCCAGGTCTATGCGTAGATGATATGCACGAGTAGAACACAATGAGTTGTGCGCGATAATAGTCATACTGCTTACCAGCATGTCATACTTTGGTTTAGCGGCATTGTGAGATAAAGCGGCCCGGACCGACATTACGTGTACGCTTACGCGAGACTGGTTTCACCATTATGAGCACTCGTTGCTTAAAGGTAACTGGCGGGTGTCTGTCTCTCACTTTAGCTGAATCGAGTGTGGCTACGCCCGGTCCTTGTGAAGGTTAAAACAACACATACTTGATGAAAAATCGTTGTGGTTTTTGTATGCGTAGGTAAGAACCGTTCTTGCTAAGCCCGTAGTAGCCACATAAAACTTGCAACAACAAAGTAGAGGATGTCTAACTTGTTTTTGCAGGGCATGTTGTGATGTGATATGGTCAAGACATGATGAGTTATACGTTATTGTATGAGATGATCATGTTTTGTAAAGTTATCGGCAACTGGTAGGAGCCATATGGTTGTCGCTTTATTGTATGAAATACAATCTCCATGTAATTTCTTTACTTTATCACTAAGCGGTAGCGATAGTCGTGGAAGCAATAGTTGGCGAGACGACAACGATGCTACGATGGAGATCAAGGTGTCGCGCCAGTGATGAAGGTGATCATGACGGTGCTTTGGAGATGGAGATCAAAAGCACAAGATGATGATGGCCATATCATGTCACATATTTTGATTGCATGTGATGTTTACCTTATTATGCTTCTTATTTTGCTTAGTACGGCGGTATCATTATAAGATGACCCCTTACAAAATTTCAAGGTATAAGTGTTCTCCCTGAGTATGCACCGTTGCGAAAGTTCGTCGTGCAGAGACACCACGTGATGATCGGGTGTGATAAGCTCTACGTTCACATACAATGGGTGTAAGCCAGTTTTGCACACGCAGAATACTCGGGTTAAACTTGACGAGCCTAGCATGTACAGACATGGCCTCGGAACACTGGAGACCGAAAGGTCGAGCGTGAATCATACAGTAGATATGATCAACATAAGATGTTCACCATTGAAAACTACTCCATCTCACGTGATGATCGGACATGGTTTTGTTGATTTGGATCATGTGATCATTTAGATGACCAGAGGGATGTCTATCTAAGTTGGAGTTCTTTAGTAATATGATTAATTGAACTTTAATTTATCATGAACTTAGTCCTGGTAGTATTAGCATATCTATGTTGTAGATCAATAGCTCGCGATGTAGCTCCCCGTTTGTTTTATATGTTCCTAGAGAAAACTAAGTTGAAAGATGTTAGTAGCAATGATGCGGACTTGTTCCGTGATCTAAGGATTTTCCTCACTGCTCCACAGAAGAATTATGTCCTTGATGCACCGCAAGGTGACATACCTATTGCAGGAGCAGATGCAAACGTTATGAACGTTTTGACAAAAGCTCGGTATGATGACTACTTGATAGTTTAGTGCGCCATGCTTTACGGCGCCATGCTTTACGGCTAATAATTGGGATTTCAAAAAAAAAATTGAACACCGCGGAGCATATGAGATGTTCCAAGAGTTTTAATTAGTATTTCATACTCATGCCCGTGACGAGAGGTGTAAGACCTCTGACAGTACTTTGCCTACAAGATGGAGGAGAATAGCTCAACTAGTGAGCATGTGCTCAGATTGTCTGGGTACTACAATTGCTTGAATCAAGTGGGAGTTAATCTTCCAGATAAGATAGTAATTGACAAAGTTCTCTAGTCACTATCACAAAGTTAGTAGAACTTCGTGATGAACTATAATATGCAAGGGATGACAAAAGTAATTCTCGAGCTCTTCGCGATGCTGAAATCGGCGAAGGTAGAAATGAAGAAAGAGCATCAAGTGTTGATGGTTAACGAGAACACTTGTTTCAAGTAAAGGGAAAAGGGATAGAAGGGGAACTTCAAGAAGAATGACAAGCAAGTTGTCACTCCCGTGAAGAAACCAAAGCTAAACTCAAGCCTGAAACTAAGTGCTTCTACTGCAAAGGAAATGGTCACTGGAAGTGGAACTACCCTAGATACTTGGCAGATAATAAGGATGAAGTGAACAAAGGTATATTTGATATACAGATTATTGATGTGTACTTTACTAGTGTTCATAGCAACCCTTGGGGTATTTGATACCAGTTCAGTTGCTAAAATTAGTAACTTGAAACGAGAGTTGCAGAATGAACAGAGACTAGTTAAAGGTGAAGTGACGATGTGTGTTGGAAGTGGTTCCAAGATTGATATGATCATCATCGCACACTCCTTATACTTTCGGGATTAGTGTAGAACCTAAATAAATGTTATTTGGCATTTGCGTTGAGCATGAATATGATTTGATCATGTTTGCTGTAATACGGCTATTCATTTAAAGTCATACAATAATTGTTATTCTGTTTACATGAATAAAGCCTTCGATGGTCATACACCGAATGAAAATAGTTTGTTGGATCTCGATCGTAGTGATACACATATTCATAATATTGAAGCCAAAAGATGTAAAGTTAATAATGATAGTGCAACTTATTTGTGGCATTGCCGTTTAGGTCATATTGGTGTAAAACGCATGAAGAAACTCCATAGTGATGGACTTTTGGAATCACTTGATTATGAATCACTTGGTGCTTGCGAACCATGCCTCATGGGCAAGATGACTAAAACTCCGTTCTTCGAAACAATGGAGCGAGCAACAGATTTGTTGGAAATCATAGATACTAATGTATGTGGACCAATGAGTGTTGAAGGTCGCGGCGGGTATCGTTATTTTCTGACCTTCACTGATGATTTGAGCAGATATGGGTATATCTACTTGATGAAACACAAGTCTGAAACATTTGAAATGTTCAAAGAATTTCAGAGTGAAGTAGAGAATCATCGTAACAAGAAAATAAAGTGTCTACGATCTGATCGTGGAGGTGAATATTTGAGTTACGTGTTTGGTCTTCATTTGAAACAATGTGGAATTGTTTCACAACTCACTCCACCCGGAACACCACAGCGTAATGGTGTGTCTGAATGTCGTAACCATACTTTATTAGATATGGTGCGGTCTATGATGTCTATTACCGATTTACCACTATCGTTTTGGGTTATGCATCAGAGATAGCTGCATTCACGTTAAATAGAGAAACATCTAAATCCGTTGAGACGACGCATTATGAACTATGGTTTGGCAAGAAACCAAAGTTGTCGTTTTTTAAAGTTTGGGGCTGCGATGCTTATGTGAAAAAGCTTCAACCTGATAAGCTCGAACCCAAGTCGGAGAAATGTGTCTTCATAGGATACCCAAAAGAGACTGTTGGGTACACCTTCTATCACAGATCCGAAGGCAAGATATTCGTTGCTAAGAATGGATCCTTTCTAAAGAAGGAGTTTCTCTCGAAAGAAGTGAGTGGGACGAAAGTAGAACTTGATGAGGTAATTGTACCTTCTCCCGAATTGGAAAGTAGTACATCATAGAAACTAGTTCCAGTGATTCCTACACCAATTAGTGAGGAAGCTAATGATGATGATCATGAAACTTAGGATCAAGTTATTGCTGAACTTCGTAGATCAACCAGAGTATGTTCCGCGCCAGAGTGGTACGGCAACCCAGTTCTGGAAGTCATGTTACTAGACCATGATGAACCTACGAACTATGAGGAAGCGATGATGAGCCCATATTCCGCAAAATGGCTTGAGGCCATAAAATCTGAGATGGGATCCATGTATGAGAACAAAGTGTGGACTTTGGTTTACTTGCCCGATGATCGGCAAGCCATTGAAAATAAATGGAACTTCAAGAGGAAGACCGACGCCGACGGTAATGTTACTGTCTACAAAGCTCGACTTGTTGCGAAAGGTTTTTGACAAGTTCAAGGAGTTGACTACGATGAGACTTTCTCATCCGTAGCAATGTTTAAGTCTATCCGAATCATGTTAGCAATTGCCGCATTTTATGAACTCTGGCAAATGGACAACAAAATTGCATTCTTTAATGGATTTATTAAAGACGAGTTGTATATGATGCAGCCAGAAGGTTTTGTCAATCCTAAAGGTGCTAACAAAATATGCAAGCTCCAGCAATCCATCTATGGACTGGTGCAAGCATCTCAGAGTTGGAATATACGCTTTAATAAGTTGATCAAAGCATATAGTTTTATACAGACTTGCGGTGAAGCCTGTATTTATAAGAAAGTGAGTGGGAGCACTACAGCCTTTCTGATAAGTATATGTGAATTACATATTGTCGATCAGAAATGATGTAGAATTTTCTGGAAAGCATAAAGGAGTGTTTGAAAGGAGTTTTTTCAAAGAAAAACCTCGGTAAAGCTACTTACATATTGAGCCTCAAGATATATAGAGATAGATCGAGACGCTTGACAAGTTTTTTCAATGAGTACATACCTTGACAAGTTTTTGAAGTAGTTCAAAATGGATCAGTCAGAGAAGGAGTTCTTGCGTGAGTTGTATGGTATGAACTTGAGTAAGACTCATAGCCCGACCTCGGTAGAAGATAGAGAAAGAATGAAAGTCATTCCATATGCCTCAACCATAGGTTCTATACAGTATGCCATGTTGTGTACCAAACCAGTTGTATACCTTACCATGAGTTTGACAAGGAGGTACAAAAGTGATCCAGGAGTAGATCACTGGACAGCGGTCAAAATTATCCTTAGTTATCGGATGACTAAGGAAATGTTTCACGATTATGGAGGTGATAAAGAGTTCGTCGTAAAGAGTTACACTGATGCAAGCGTTACAGTAATCCAGATGACTCTAAGTATCAATCTGGATGCATATTGGAAGTGGGAGCAATTAGCTAGAGTAGCTCCATGCAGAGCATTGTAGACATAGAAATTTGCGAAATACATACATATCTGAATGTGAGAGACCCATTGACTAAACTTCTCTCACAAGCAATACATGATCACACCTTATTACTCTTGGGTGTTAATCACATAGCGATGTGAACTAGATTATTGACTCTAGTAAACCCTTTGGGTGTTGGTCACATGGCGATGCGAACAATGGGTGTTATTCACATAACGATGTGAACTATCGGTATTAAATCACATGGAGATGTGAACTAGATTATTGACTCTAGTGCAAGTGGGAGACTGAAGGAAATATGCCCTAGAGGCAATAATAAAGTTATTATTTATTTCCTTATATCATGATAAATGTTTATTATTCATGCTAGAATTGTATTAACCGGAAACTTAGTACATGTGTGAATACATAGACAAAACAGAGTGTCCCTAGTATGCCTCTACTAGACTAGCTCATTGATCAAAGATGGTTATGTTTCCTAACCATAGACATGAGTTGTCATTTGATCAACGGGATCACATCATTAGGAGAATGATGTGATGGACAAGACCCATCCGTTAGCTTAGCAACTTGATCGTTTAGTTTTACTGCTATTGCTTTCTTCATGACTTATACATGTTCCTATGACTATGAGATTATGCAACTCCCAAACGCCGAAGGAACACCTTGTGTGCTATCAAACGTCACAACGTAACTGGGTGATTATAAAGATGCTCTACAGGTGTCTCTGAAAGTGTTCGTGGTGTTGGCATAGATCAAGAATAGGATTTGTCACTCCGAGTGTCGGAGGGGTATCTCTGGGCCCTCTCGGTCATACACATCATAATAAGCCTTGCAAGCAAATGACTAATGAGTTAGTCATGGGATGATGTATTACGGAGCGAGTAAAGAGACTTGCCGGTAACGAGATTGATCTAGGTATTGAGATACCGACGATCGAATCTCGGGCAAGTAACATACCGATGACAAAGGGAACAACGTATGTTGTTATGCGGTTTGACCGATAAAGATCTTCGTAGAATATGTAGGATCCAATATGAGCATCCAGGTTCCGCTATTGGTTATTGACCGGAGATGAGTCTAGGCCATGTCTACATAGTTCTCGAACCCGTTGGGTCCGCACGCTTTATGTTTGATGACGATCGGTATTATGAGTTTTGATGTACCAAAGGTAGTTCGGAGTCCCGGATGAGATCACGGACATGACGAGGAGTCTCGGAATGTCCGAGATGTAAAGATTGATATATTGGACGACTATATTCGGACACCGGAAGTGTTCCGGAAAAGTTTCCTATTTAACCGGAGTGTCGGAGGGGGTTACCGGAACCACCCCCCCCCCCCCG
>LR738709.1:553402172-553497616 GCA_902687465.1 Secale cereale | reverse complement strand
TCCTTCTTCTCTCCCCCTTCCTTTCCTACTCCTAGTAGGAATAGGAAAGGGGATTCCTATTCCTACTAGGAGTAGGAATCCTACTCCTGGCGCGCCCTAGAAGGTCAGCCGCACCTCCCCCTTGCTCCTATATATACGGGGGTAGGGGGGCTCCCAAACACACAAAAGAAACATTGTTCTAGCCGTGTGCGGTGCCCCCCTCCACAGAAACACACCTCGGTCATACCGTTGAAGTGCTTAGGTGAAGCCCTGTGCCGGTAGCTTCATCATATCCGTCACCACGCCGTAGTGCTGACGAAACTCTCCCGTGAAGCTCAACTGGATCAAGAGCTCGTGGGAAGTCATCAAGTTGAATGTGTGCTGACCGCGGAGGTGCCATACGTTCGGTGCTTGATCGGTTGGATCGCGAAGAAGTTCGACTACATCAACCGCGTCACTAGACGCTTCCGCTTTCGGTCTACGAGGGTACGTAGACACACTCTCCCCTCTCGTTGCTATGCATCTAGTAGATAGATCTTGCGTGATCGTAGGATTTTTTTTTTGAAATACTACGTTCCCCAACATCGATAAGTAAGAGTGTCGAACCCAATGAGGAGCAGAAGGAAATGATAGGCAGTTTTCAGTAAGGTATTTTCTGCAAGCACTGAAATTATAGGTAACAGATAGTTTTGTGATAAGGTAATTGGTAGCAAGTGACAAAAGGTAAAAGTAAATAAGGTGCAGCAAGGTGGCCCAATCCTTTTTGTAGCAAAGGAAAAGCCTGGACAAACTCTTATATAAAGGAAAGCGCTCCCGAGAACACATGGGAATTATCATCAAGCTAGTTTTCATCACGATCATCTGATTCGCGTTCGGTACTTTGATAATTTGGTATGTGGGTGGATCGGTGCTTGGGTGCTGTCCTTACTTGGACAAGCCTCCAACTTATGATTAACCTCTAATGCAAGCATCCGCAACTACAAAAGAAGTATTAAGGTAAACCTAACCATAGCATGAAACATATGGATCCAAATCAGCCCCTTACGAAGCAACACATAAACTAGGGTTTAAGCTCCTGTCACTCTAGCAACCCATCATCTACTTATTACTTCCCAATGCCTTTCTCTAGGCCCAAATAATGGTGAAGTGTCATGTAGTCGACGTTCACATGACACCACTAGAGGAGAGACAACATACATCTCATCAAAATATCGAACGAAGACCAAATTCACATGACTACTAATAGCAAGACTTCTCCCATGTCCTCAGGAACAAAAGTAACTACTCACAAGACATAATATGGTTCATGATCAGAGGGGTATTAATATGCATAATGGATCTGAACATATGATCTTCCACCAAATAAACCAACTAGCATCAACTACAAGGAGTAATCAACACTACTAGCAACCCACACGTACCAATCTGAGGTTTGGGTACAAAGATTGGATACAAGAGATGAACTAGGGTTTGAGAGGAGATGGTGCTGGTGAAGATGTTGATGAAGATAGCCCTCCCCAAGATGGGAGAGTTGTTGGTGATGACGACGGTGACGATTTCCCCTTCCCGGAGGGAAGTATCCCCGGCAGAACAGCTCTGCCGGAGCCCTAGATTGGTTTCCGCCTCGGTTCCGCCTCGAAACGGCGGTGTTTGGTCACGAAAGCCTCCTTATGATTTTTTCCAGGTCAAAACACCTCATATAGGAGAAGATGGGCATCGGGGGGCCTTCGGGGGGCCCACGAGACAGGGGGCGCGCCCTGAGAGGGGCGGCGCGCCCCCACCCTCGTGGACAGCCGGTGGCCCCCCTCGTGAACTTCTTTTGCCAGATATTTTTTATATTTTCTGAAACGGAGTTCTCTGGAGTTTCGGGGCTTTGGAGTTGTGCATAATAGGTTTTCAGAGTTTGCACCTTTTCCAGCCCAGAATTCCAGCTGCTGGCATTCTCCTTCTTCATGTAAACCTAGTAAAATAAGAGAGAAAAGGCATAAGTATTGTGACAAAACATATAATAACAGCCCATAATGCAATAAATATCAACATATAAGCATGCTGCAAAATGGACGTATCAGTTACCTCCCAACAAGCGCTATTGTTTAACGCCCTAGCTAGACACGATACAAGAATAGATCTAGGTATTGCCATCTTTGGTAGGCAATTCTTCGATTAAACACTTATAATTCTTAGGAATTTCTTCCTTCCTATTAATAATCAAACTTCTAGACAAGAAATCAAGAAATTCGTTTGAAGCAAAAGGTTCCCTTACGAAAGTGAGAAAGTTGGGATCCGCAGCTTCCTTACTAGAAGATTCACCCTTATTTTTAGGAACATACATAAACTTGGCCATTTAAGTGATAGAGGGGTTTGAAGTATTTTTCACAGCAGAAAAAGCAGACCCTATATTAGAGATAATATCCTCAAGTTTATCAATTCTAGTGGAATCTTGATCTTCTCTCTTTAACTACGGGTTCTTTTTCTTTAAAAAATCAGAATAACTCCTACTTTAGATACATATTGGGTAATTTGGTTATGGATCTTTTTATCCAAACTCTCAACCAACTCCAAAGTGGCAACTTTATTTTCAATAATTTCTAGCCTTTGCATAACATGTTCCAAAGTCAAAACAGTTCCATTAACCAGAAGAGGTGGTGGGCCAAACAATTCTGTCATAGCATTATAAGAATCAAAAGTATGGCTACCCAAGAAATTCCTTCCGTTAATGGTATCAAGAATATATCTATTCCAAGGAGTGATGCCAACATAAAAATTGCGAAGAAGCAAGGAAGTGGAAAGCTTCCTAGTAGATCTATTTTGAGCATTGCAAATTCTATACCAAGCATGATACGTCCATTTTGCATCATGCTTATATGTTGATATTGATTGCATTATGAGCTGTTATTACTTGTTTTGTCACAATACTTATGCATTTTCTCTCTTATTTTACAAGGTTTACAAGAACAGGGAGAATGTTAGCAGCTGGAATTCCGGGCTGGAAAACTGCCTATCATTTCCTTCTGCTCCTCGTTGGGTTCGACACTCTTACTTATCAAAAGGACTACGATAGATCCCCTACACTTGTGGGTCATCAAGACTCTTTTCTGGCGCCGTTGCGGGGGAGTGAAGCGCCTTTGGTAAGTGGAGTTTGGTAAGGAAAAAATCATATAGTTTACTGAAATTTATTGTCACTTGTTACTATGGCTCAAAATCCTTTGAGGGGCTTGTTCGGGGTATCTTTACCCCGACCAGAAGAGCACAGAGTTGCTCCTCAACCTACTGCACCTACTGAAAATGTTTGCTTTGAGATTCCTTCGGGTATGATAGAGAAACTGCTTGAAAATCCTTTTACAAGAGACGGAACACTGCATCCCGATTTACACCTAATCTATGTGGATGAAGTTTGTGGATTATTTAAGCTTGCAGGTATGCCCGAGGATGTTATCAAGAAGAAGGTCTTCCCTTTATCTTTGAAGGGAGATGCATTGACATGGTTTAGGCTATGTGATGTTATTGGATCATGGAACTATAATAGTCTGAAGTTGGAATTTCATCAGAAGTTCTACCCTATGCACCAGGTTCATCGTGATCGTAATTATATTTATAATTTCTGGCCTCGCGAAGGAGAAAGCATCTCTCAAGCTTGGGGGAGGCTTAAGTCAATGTTATATTCATGCCCCAATCATGAGCTCTCAAGAAAAATGATCACTCAAAATTTTTATGCTCGGCTTTCTCTCAATAATCGAACCATGCTCGATAATTCTTGTTATGGCTCTTTTATGATGAAGAATGTTGAATACAAATGTGATTTTTTGGAAATAATTAAACGCAACGCTGAAGATTGAGATCTCGACGAAGGTAAGGAGTTAGGTATGACCCCTAAGTTTGATTGTGTTAAAGCTTTTATGGATACTGATGTTTTCCGTGAGTTTAGCACTAAATATGGACTTGACTCTGAGATAGTAGCTTCTTTCTGTGAATCTTTTGCTACTCATGTTGATCTCCCCAAAGAGAAGTGGTTTAAATACCATCCCCCCTATTGAAGTAAAAGTAGTTAAACCTATTAAAGTTGAAGAAAAGACTATTACTTATAATGTTGATCCTATTATTCCTACTGCTTATATTGAGAAACCACCTTTCCCTGTTAGGATAAAGGATCATGCTCAAGCTTCAACTGTAGTTCGTAAGAGTAATACTAGAACACCTACACCCTCTGAGCAAATTAAAGTTGAACCTAGTGTTGCTATGGTTAAAGATCTCCCGGTGGAAGATTTAGATGGACATGTTATTTACCTCCAAGAAGAGTCTGCTAGAATAGCCAAACCCAATGCTAGGAATAAACATGGACCTATTGTAGGCTTGCATGTCATCTCCGTTAAGATATGAGATCATTGTTATAATGGTCTATGTGACGTGGGTGCTAGTGCGAGTATTATCCCTCATACCTTATATCAAGAAATTATGCATGACATTGCACCTGTTGAACTAGAAGGGATTGATGTTACTATTAAGCTAGCTAATAGAGACACTATTTCACGAGTTGGGATTGTTAGAGATGTTGAAGTCTTGTGTGGGAAGGTTAAATACCCTGCTGATTTTCTTGTCCTTAGTTCCCGACAAGATGAATTATGTCCCATTATATTTGGTAGACCCTTCTTGAATACTGTTAATGCTAAGATAGACTGCGTGAAAGATATTGCCACTGTTGGATTAGGGGATATGTCTCATGATTTTAACTTTGCTAAATTCCATAGACAAACCCTTGATAAAGAACTACCTAGTAAGGATGAAATTATTGGTCTTGCTTCTATTGTTGTGCCTCCTAATGATCCTTTAGAACAATACTTGCTAGACCATGAAAATGATATGCATATGAATGAGAGAAGGGAAATAGATGAAATATTTGTTAAACAGGGACCCGTATTGAAAAACAACTTGCCTGTTGAAATCCTAGGGGATCCTCCTCCACCCAAGGGTGATCCCGTGTTTGAACTTAAACCCTTACCTGATAATCTTAAGTATGTTTATCTTGATGAAAATAATATATATCCTTTTATTATTAGTGCTAACCTTTCAGAGCAGGAAGAAGAAAAACTATTGAAAACTCTGAAGAAGCACCGTGCTGCTATTGGATATACTCTGGATGATATTAAGGGCATTAGTCCCACTATATGCCAACACAAGATAAAATTGGAAGAAAATGCTAAACCGGTCATTGATCATCAGCAACGGTTAAATCCTAAGATGAAAGAAGTGGTAAGGAAGGAAATACTAAAGCTTGTAGAGGCAGGTATTATCTATCCAGTTGTTAATAGCCAGTGGGTAAGTCCTTTCCATTGTGTCCCTAAGAAAGGAGGTATGACTGTCGTTCCTAATGATAAAGATGAATTGATCCCGCAAAGAATAGTTACAGGTTATAGGATGGTAATTGATTTCCGTAAGTTAAATAAAGCCACTAAGAAAGATCGTTACCCCTTGCCTTTTATTGATCAAATGCTAGAAAGATTATCCAAACATACTCATTTTTGCTTTCTAGATGGTTATTCTGGTTTCTCTCAAATACCTATGTCAAAAGGGGATTAAGAAAAGACCACTTTTACTTGTCCTTTCGGTACCTTTGCTTATAGACGTATGCCTTTTGGTTTATGTAATGCACCTGCTACCTTTCAAAGATGCATGATGACTATATTCTCTGATTTTTGTGAAAAGATTGTTGAGGTTTTCATGGATGATTTCTCCGTTTACGGAACTTCTTTTGATGATTGCTTAAGCAACCTTGATCGAGTTTTGCAGAGATGTGAAGACACTAATCTTGTCTTGAATTGGGAGAAGTGCCACTTTATGGTTAATGAAGGCATTGTTTTGGGACATAAAGTTTCTGAAAGAGGTATTGAAGTTGACAAAGCTAAAGTTGATGCTATTGAAAAGATGACATGCCCTAAGGACATCAAAGGTATACGAAGTTTCCTTGGTCCTGTCGGGTTTTATAGGAGGTTCATAAAGGACTTCTCCAAAATCTCCAGGCATCTGACCAATCTTTTACAAAAAGGTATTCCTATTGTCTTTGATGATGATTGTCTAGAGGCATTTGAAATACTTAAGAAAGCATTGATCTCTGTACCTATTATCCTGCCTCCTGACGAGAATTTACCCTTTGAGATTATGTGCGATGCTAGTGATTATGCTGTAGGTACTGTTCTAGGGCAAAGAGTTGATAAGAAATTAAATGTTATCCACTATGCTAGTAAAACTCTAGACAGTGCCCAAAGAAATTATGCTACTACTGTGAAAGAATTTATAGCAGTTGTATTTGCTTGTGATAAGTTTAGACCCTATATCGTTGATTCTAAAGTAACTATTCACACTAATCATGCTGCTATCAAATACCTTATGGAAAAGAAAGATGCTAAACCTAGACTTATTAGATGGGTTCTCTTTCTGCAAGAATTTGACTTGCATATTATTGATAGAAAGGGAGCTGAGAACCCCGTTGCAGATAACTTGTCTAGGAGAGAGTATATACTTGATGACCCACAACCTATTTATGATAGCTTTTCCGATGAACAATTAGCTATCATAAATACTTCTCATACTGATCCATGGTATGCTGATTATGCTAATTATATAGTTGCTAAGTTTATACCTCCTAGCTTCACATACCAGCAAAAGAAAAAGTTCTTCTATGATTTCAGACATTACTTATGGGATGACCCACATCTTTATAAAGAAGGAGTAGATGGTATTATTAGATGTTGTGTACCTGAGCATGAGCAGGAACAGATCCTATGCAAGTGCCACTCCGAAGCTTATGGAGGACACCATGCGGGAGATAGAACTGCACACAAGGTATTGCAATCCGGTTTTTATTAGCCTACTATCTTTAAGGATGCCCGTAAGTTTGTCTTATCTTGTGATGAATGTCAAAGAATTGGTAATATCAGTAGACGTCAAGAAATGCCTATGAATTAGTCACTTGTTATTGAACCATTTGATGTTTGGGGCTTTGATTATATGGGACTGTTTCCTGCCTCTAATGGGACACACATATTTTAGTTGCTGTTGATTGCGTTACTAAGTGGGTAGAAGCTATTCCAACTAGTAGTGCTGATCACAACACCTCTATTAAGATGCCTAAAGAAGTTATTTTCCCGAGGTTTGGAGTCCCTAGATATCTAATGACTGATGGTGGTTCACACTTTATTGATGGTGCTTTCCGTAAAATGCTTGCAAAGTATGATGTGAACCATAGAATTGCATCCCCTTATCACCCACAGACTAGCGGTCAAGTAGAACTAAGTAAGAGATAGTTGAAATTAATTTTGCAAAAGACAGTTAATAGGTCTAGAAAAAATTGGTCCAAGAAACTTGATGATGCATTATGGGCCTATAGGACTGCATACAAAAATCCTATGGGTATGTCTCCATATAAGATGGTATATGGAAAAGCTTGTCACTTACCTCTTGAGCTAGAACATAAGGCATATTGTGTTATTAAAGAGCTCAATTATGATTTCAAACTTGCCGGTGAAAATAGGTTATTTGACATTAGCTGCCTTGATGAATGGAGAACCCAGGCCTATGAGAATGCCAAGCTGTTTAAAGAAAAAGTTAAAAGATGGCATGAAAAAAGGATACAAAAGCGTGAGTTTAACGTAGGTGATTATGTCTTGCTATTCAACTCTCGTTTAAGATTTTTTGCAGGAAAACTTCTCTCCAAGTGGGAAGGACCTTACGTTATCGAGGAGGTCTATCGTTTCGGTGCCATAAAAATCAACAACTTCGAAGGCACAAATCCGAAGGAGGTGAACGGTCAAAGAATCAAACATTATATCTCAGGTAATCCTATAAATGTTGAAACCAATGTTATTGAAACCGTAACCCTGAAGGAATACATAAGGGACAATTTCCAGAACGATCCAGACTCCGAAAAGGAAGAGGTATGTGGTACGGTAAGTGAACCGACTCCAAATCAGTTATAAAGGCAATTTTTCTCCGTTTTGGAATATTTAGAAAAATAGAAAAATAAGTAGCAGTCCGAAAGGGACACGAGGCGTCCACGAGGGTGGAGGGCGCGCCCCCCTTCCCTGGGTGCACCCTCCTGTCTCATGGGCAGCTCGTGTGCCTCCCGGACTCCGATTTCTTGTATGTTACTCCTTTTTGTCGGTAAAAATTTATTATATATACTCCCGAAGGTTTTGACCTCTGTATCACGCAAAAAATCCTCTGTTTTCGTTTCGATCTGTTTCTGTCGCAGATAAAGCAACATGTCGTCCCACGATTCATAGGGAGAACGCTATGTGGCTGATTCCATTGCTGACCCTAAGGTCTATGGGGATTGGGAGCATTATAGCTGGACCACGGAGGAAGAAGAGGACCATGATTCCAAGGGGAAGGATTGGACTAGCTCAGGCGAAGACGATGCCCCACTACCTCAACCGGGGGACATGCATGTGCAGTTCAAAAAGTCAAGCCTCCCCGACGGAGTAAAGAAACCTAAGATCGAATTTATCCCTTTTAACCTCTTGCAGGAAAACAAGCAGACACTATGGAAGAAGATATTAAATCTTGAGCAAGAGATCAATGACCTAAGGGAGCAAAATTCTGCCCTTAAGCGCAAGTTAAGGAAGAAGCCTTCATCACCACCTCCGAAGAAGGAGACATAATCATATGGGTATGGGCACTCCACTTGGCAACAACCAAGCTTGGGGGTGTGACCCCGGTATCATATCACCATCACTCCTATCTTTACCGTTTTTCTTAGTTCGATCCTTTTGGTAGTATCTTGATCTAGTAGAATAAAGTAGCATGATCTAGTTGTGAGCTTTTGCCTTATGATCTTTACCCTTTGTAATCGAGTCCGTGAGCTATATAATAAAGATTAGTGTTGAGTCAAGGGCTTGATTTCCTCACTCTGGTCATGATAAAAAGAAAGAAAACCTAAAGAGTATCCAAGAGATCATATTGATCTTATGGGAAGTAATGACTTCACATATAAGAGTATGATGAATAAAAGTTGTTGGGAGTTAACAAACATAGTTTTGGTCATCGTTGCAATCAATAGGAAGTAATAAAAGAAGAGAGGCTTCACATACAAATATAGTATCTTGGACATCTTTTATGATTGTGAGCACTCATTAAAGTATGACATGCTAAAGAGTTGATGTTGGACAAGGAAGACAACATAATGGGTTATGTCTTCTTATATCCGAAATAAAGTATATTGTCATGGATCATCCAACATGTTGAGCTTGCCTTTCCCCCCTCATGCTAGCCAAAACTCCTCGCACTAAGTAGAGATACTACTTGTGCTTCCATATATCCTTAAACCCAGCTTTGCCATGAGAGTCCACCATACCTACCTATGGATTGAGAAAGATCCTTCCAAGTAAGTTGTCATGTTGCAAACTCGCTAAAATATGTATGATTTATTAGTGTGGAGGAAATTAGCTTTATACGATCTTGTGATATGGAAGTAATAAAAGCGACGGACTACATAATAAAGGTCCTTATCACAAGTGGCAATATAAAGTGAAGTTCTTCTATGCTAAGACTTTGTGCATCCAACCATAAAAACACATGACAACCTCTGCTTCCCTCTGCCAAGGGCCTATCTATTATTCTTGCCTTATAAGAGTCAAGGTGAAATTCACCTTTCCTTTTTACATTTTATCCTTTGGCAAGCACACTGTGTTGGAAAGATCCTGACATATATACCCACTTGGATGTAAGTTTTCATGGTCTATTACTATTGACATTACCCTTGAGGTAAAAGGTTGGGAGGCAACACCATAAGCCCCTATCTTTCTCTGTGTCCGATTAAAACTCCATAAACATAAGTATTGCGTGAGTGTGAACAATTGTGAAAGACTATTTGATAGTTGAGTATGTAGGCTTGCTGAAAAGCTCTTATATTGACTCTTTCCGATGTTACGATAAATTGCAATTGCTTCAATGTCCAAGATCAAAATTTGTTAGTTTTCAATGAAGTTTATGACTCATGCTTGATATTGTGATTGAATTGTTACTTTAGCATCAGAATCATATGACAATATTGTTGGGGAACGTAGTATTTCAAAAAAATTCCTACGATCATGCAAGATCTATCTACTAGATGCATAGCAACAAGAGGGGAGAGTGTGTCTACGTACCCTCGTAGACCGAAAGCGGAAGCGTTTATCAACGCGGTTGATGTAGTTGTGCACCTTCACGATCTGTCCCGATCTAGTACCGAACGTACGGCACCTCCTCGTTCAGCACACATTCAGCTCGATGACGTCCTCGCCTTGTTGATCCAGCAAGACGGGCAAAGTAGTAGATGAGTTCCGGCAGCACGACGGCGTGGTGACGGTTGTTGATGAAGAAAAATCTTTGCAGGGCTTCGCCAAGCACTACAGAAACTAGACGGAGGATAAACTAGAGGGTCGGGGTTGCCGGCACACGGCTTGGTGTATCTTGATGTGTTTTGGGTGCTAGCCCTACCCCTCTATTTATATGTTGAGCCTTGGGGTCGAAACTTGGAGTAAAAGCCTTCACAAAGTCGGTTTCACCCAAAAGGAAAGAGTCCTTCTCGGACTCTAGGGCCAGACGCCAGGGACCCTGGTGTCTGGCCCCTGGACTCCGCAAAACTTCCTTTTGCGCTTTCCAAAAACCTTGCGTGCTTTCCCTTTTGGCCCAAATAAAGTGTTCTCGTACCCAAACACTTCGGGAAACATCCGGAACCCCTTCCGGTGAATTCCGGAACCCTTCCGGAGGTCAAACACTATTATCCCATATATTAATCTTTATCTCCGGACCATTCCAGAGTTCCTCGTCATGTCCGTGATCACATCCGGGACTCCGAATAACATTCAGTCACCAACATACATAACTCATTAAATACTATATCGTCAACGAATGTTTAAGCGTGCGGACCCTACGGGTTCGAGAACTATGTAGACATGACCGAGACATCTCTCCGGTCAATAACCGATAGCGGAACCTGGATGCCCATATTGGCTCCTACATATTCAACGAAGATCTTTATCGGTCGAACCGCATAACAACATGCGTTGTTCCCTTTGTCATCGGTATGTTACTTGCCCGAGATTCGATCGTCGGTATCTCAATACCTAGTTCAATCTCGTTACCGGCAAGTCTCTTTACTCGTTCCGTAATACATCATCTCGTGACTAACTCATTAGTCATTTTCTTGCAAGGCTTATTATGATGTGCATTACCGAGAGGGCCCAGAGATACCTCTCCGACACTCGGAGTGACAAATCCTATTCTTGATCTATGCCAACACCACGAACACCTTCGGAGACACCTGTAGAGCATCTTTATAATCACCCAGTTACGTTGTGATGTTTGATAGCACACAAGGTGTTCCTCCGGTATTCGGGAGTTGCATAATCTCATAGTCATAGGAACATGTATAAGTCATGAAGAAAGCAATAGCAGTAAAACTAAACGATCATAGTGCTAAGCTAACGGATGGGTCTTGTCCATCACATCATTCTCCTAATGATGTGATCCCGTTGATCAAATGACAACTCATGTCTATGGTTAGGAAACATAACCATCTTTGATCAATGAGCTAGTCTAGTAGAGGCATACTAGGGACACTCTGTTTTTGTCTATGTATTCACACATGTACCAAGTTTCCGGTTAATAGAATTCTAGCATGAATAATAAACATTTATCATGATATAAGGAAATATAAAATAACAACTTTATTATTGCCTCTAGGGCATATTTACTTCAGTCTCCCACTTGCACTAGAGTCAATAATCTAGTTCACATCGCCATGTGATTTAACACCGATAGTTCACATCGTCATGTGATTAACACCCATAGTTCACATCGCCATGTGACCAACACCCAAAAGGTTTACTAGAGTCAATAATCTAGTTCACATCGCTATGTGATTAACACCCAAAGAGTACTAAGGTGTGATCATGTTTTGTTTCGTGGGAGAAGCTTAGTCAATGGGTCTGTCACATTCAGATCCGTATGTATTTCGCAAATTTCTATGTCTACAATGCTCTGCATGGAGCTACTCTAGCTAATTGCTCCCACTTTCAATACGCATCCAGATTGATACTTAGAGTCATATGGATTAGTGTCAACGCTTGCATCGGCGTAACCCTTTACGACGAACTCTTTATCACCTCCATAATCGAGAAACATTTCCTTAGTCATCCAGTTACTAAGGATAATTTTGACCGCTGCACAGTGATCTACTCCTGGATCACTATTGTACCTCCTTGTCAAACTCATGGCAAGGTACACAACAGGTTTGGTACACAGCATGGCATACTTTATAGAACCTATGGCTGAGGCATAGGGAATGACTTTCATTCTCTCTATATTTTTGCCGTGGTCGGGTTTTGAGTCTTACTCAACATCATACCTTACAAATTAGGCAAGAACTCCTTCTTTGACTGATCAATTTTGAACTACTTCAAAATCTTATCAAGGTATGTACTCATCGAAAGTCTTATCAAACGTCTTGATCTATCTCTCTAGATCTTGATGCCCAATATGTAAGCAGCTTCACCAAGGTCTTTCTTTGAAAAACTCCTTTCAAACACTCCTTTATGCTTTCCAGAAAATTCTACATCATTTTCGATCAACAATATGTCATTCACATATACTTATCAAAAATGTTGTAGTGCTCCCACTCACTTTCTTGTAAATACAGGCTTCACCGCAAGTCTGTATAAAACTATATGCTGTGATCAATTTACCAAAGCATATATTCCAACAATGAGATGCTTGCACCAGTCCATAGATGGATCACTCGATTTTGCACACTTTGTTAGCACCTTTAGGATCGACAAAACCTTCTGGTTAAATCATATACAACTCTCCTTTAAGATATCCATTCAGGAATGCAGTTTTGACATCCATTTGCCAGATTACATAATCATAAAACGCGGCAATTGTTAACATGATTCGGACAGACTTAAGCATCGCTACGGGTGAGAAAGTCTCATCGTAGTCAACTCCTTGAACTTGTCAAAACCCCTTCGCAACAATTCGAGCTTTGTAAACAGTAACATTACCATCTGCGTCGGTCTTCCTCTTGAAGATCCATTTATTTTCGATGGTTTGCTGATCATCGGGCAAGTCAACCAAAGTCCATACTTTGTTCTCATACATGGATCCCATCTCAGATTTCATGGCCTCAAGCCATTTTGCGGAATCTGGGCTCATCATCGCTTCCTCATAGTTTGTAGGTTCATCATGGTCTAGTAACATGACTTCCAGAGCTGGGTTGCCGTACCACTCTGGCGCGAAACGTACTCTGGTTGATCTACGAAGTTCAGCAGTAACTTGATCCGAAGTTTCATGATCATCATCATTAGCTTGCTCACTAATTGGTGTAGGAATCACTGGAACTAGTTTCTGTGATGTACTACTTTCCAATTCGGGAGAAGGTACAATTACCTTATCAAGTTCCACTTTCTTCCCACTCACTTCTTTCGAGAGAAACTCCTTCTCTAGAAAGGATTCATTCTTAGCAATGAATATCTTGCCTTCGGATCTGTGAAAGAAGGTGTACCCAATAGTCTCCTTTGGGTATCCTATGAAGACACATTTCTCCGACTTGGGTTCGAGCTTATCAGGTTGATGCTTTTTCACATAAGCATCGCAGCCCCAAACTTTAAGAAACAACAACTTTGGTTTCTTGCCAAACCACAGTTCATAAGGCGTCGTCTCAATGGATTTAGATGGTGCCCTTATTTAACGTGAATGCAGCTGTCTCTAATGCATAACCCAAAACGATAGTGGTAAATCGGTAAGAGACATCATAGATCGCACCATATCTAATAAAGTACAATTACGACGTTCGGACACATGATACGTCCAAAACGTATCTATAATTTCTGCTTGCTCCATGCCTCTTTTGGGTGATATTGCTATGTTATTTATACACTTCCATACACTTTTGATCATATTTGGACTAACCTATTAACTCAGTGCACCCCAGTGGCAGTTTCTGTTTTCGGCTGTTTTTGTATTTCAGGTTTTCACGTTACGAGAACTACCAGGAAAAATCCAGAAAAATTATATAAAAAATCAGCGTTCCAGAAGCTACCTTGCGCCCGAAGTACAGCCGGGGGGGGCACTAGGGCTCCAGGCGCCCTGGCGGCGCGCCCCCCCTGGGCCGCGCCGAGGGGGGCGCCTGGGCCCCCCGAGGCTCCGCTGATGCCCCCCTTTGGCATATATTTAAAGCATCTCCCGAAACCCTCGAGACGGGAACTCTTTTTCGCGATCTCATCTCTGTTCCGCCGCCGCCGCCGCTTCCAAGATCGGGAGCACCAGGAGAACTCTTCCTGGCACCCTGCCGGAGGGGAGGATCACCACCAGGAGCTTCTCCACCACCATGGACGCCTCCCGGATGAGTTGTGAGTAGTCTCCCTTGGACCATGAGTCCATGACCAGTAGCTATGTGATGTTCTCCTCCCGTTCTTGTGCTTCACTAATTAGTCCTCGTGAGCTGCCCTACTTGATCGTGGCACATATGTAATCCTTATGCTGTTGCTATGATGAGTTTGCTGGGATCCGATGGATTATGAGATTATGTTCAGATTGTGTTTGAGTAATATATTTGATCTACGTCTTTTATATTTATGTTCGTAAGTAATTCTTGCATGTTCTCCGTTGTTATTTATTGCTTTGGCCAAGTAATAGGTAGTGACTCCAAGAGGGAACGTTATGGTTGATTGTGGGTTCATGCCCCTCGATGACTAGCTTGAGTGACAGAAACATGAGTCTAGGGGATGTGCTGTTGCCACAAGGGGGAAAACAACGGTGCTTGTGCCCGCGGGTGCAAGGATTGTTTACTTTACGCAAAGTTCTTTTAATGCAGTTGTGTGTTGCTTTGAGTTTACACTCTGGGTGGGACTCGCAACTTAATACCAGCGATGTTCTGGATAGATATCTCAAGGTGGATGATTAGTAGTAGATATTGATGGATTTCGGTCTACTTACCTCGGCGTACCGCCCATGCTTTGAACCTCAACCTTTCTTGCAATGTAGTTAGCATTGGTTTGCGTTCATGGTTCTGTCAATTGCCCAGCTGTAATTCGTTTACCTCACATAGCAGTTTTATCGTCTTTTGGGAGAGAGACATCACTAGTGAACATCATGAGACTCCGGTCCATATTACCATCATTGATCACATCCGCTATTTACTTTACGCTTTTACTTACTATTGCAGCAATATCTATCACTACTATCACTTGCGTTTGATCCTTTGTAAACTACAAGGCCGGAGGGATTGACAACCTCTCTGTACTCGTTGGGAGCAAAGTTATTTGTATCTGTGTGCATGTCCACGTTGATTGCTAATATCTGGCGCCGTTAGCAATTGACACATTCTTGTTGAAACTGGGAGTCTCAGGGGAAATCGATCCTTGGTATCTTTGCCAAGGGAAAACTTCCGCTACACTGCATCTCACACCTTCCACTTGGGGTAACCAACGAGGGGCGAGAAGCCATCAACACACCATTACGCAGTGGTGTTCCGGGTGGCGTGAGTTGTGAAACTATTCCACATTGTTTTAAATGAAGGACAAACTTGTAACTTCAAATATTCGCCTCCGCGATCAGATCGTGGAACCTTTTATTTTCTTGTTACGATGATTCTCTACTTCACTCCGAAATTTCTTTGAACTTTTCAAATGTTTCAGACTTGTGTTTCATCAAGAAGATATAGCTATATCTACTCAAATCATCAGTGAAGTTCAGAAAATAACGATACTCACCATGAGCCTTAACACTAATCGGTCCACATACATCAGTATGTATGATTTCCAATAAATCAGTTGCTCGCTCCGTTGTTCTGGAGAACAGAGTTTTAGTCATCTTGCCCATGAGGCATGGTTCGCAAGCACAAAGTAATTCATAATCAAGTGATTCCAAAAGCCCATCACCATGGAGTTTCTTCATGCGCTTTACACCAATATGACCTAAACGGCAGTGCCACAAATAAGTTGCACTATCATCATCAACTTTGCATCTTTTGGCTTCAATATTATGAATATGTGTATCACTACGATCGAGATCCAACAAACTATTTTCATTGGGTGTATGACCATCGAAGGCTTTATTCATGTAAACAGAATAACAATTATTCTATGACTTTAAATGAATAACCGTATTGCAACAAACATGATCAAATCATATTCATGCTTAACGCAAATGCCAAATAACATTTATTTAGGTTCTACACTAATCCCGAAAGTATAGGGAGTGTGCGATGATGATCATATCAATCTTGGAACCACTTCCAACACACATCGTCACTTCACCTTTAACTAGTCTATGTTCATTCCGTAACTCTCGTTTCGAGTTACTAATTTTAGCAACTGAACCGGTATCAAATACCCAAGGGTTGCTATGAACACTAGTAAAGTAAACATCAATAATTGTATATCAAATATACCTTTGTTCACTTTGCCATCCTTCTTATCCGCCAAGTATCTAGGGCAGTTCCACTTCCAGTGACCTTTTCCTTTGCAGCAGAAGCACTTAGTTTCAGGCTTGAGTTTAGCTTTGGGTTTCTTCACGGGAGTGACAACTTGCTTGTCATTCTTCTTGAAGTTCCCCTTCTATCCATTTGCCCTTTACTTGAAACAAGTGGTCTTGTAAACCATCAACACTTGATGCTTTTTCTTGATCTCTACCTTCGCCAATTTCAGCATCGTGAAGAGCTCGGGAATTACTTTCGTCATCCCTTGCATATTATAGTTCATCACGAAGTTCTACTAACTTGGTTATAGTGACTAGAGAACTTTGTCAATTACTATCTTATCTGGAAGATTAACTCCCACTTGATTCAAGCAATTGTAGTACCCAGACAATCTGAGCACATGCTCACTGGTTGAGCTATTCTCCTCCATCTTGTAGGCAAAGTACTGTCAGAGGTCTCATACCTCTCGACACGGGCATGAGTATGAAATACTAATTTCAACTCTTGGAACATCTTATATGCTCCATGGCGTTCAAAATGTTTTTGAAGTCCGGGTTCTAAGACGTAAAGCATGGTGCACTTAAACTATCAAGTAGTCATCATACCGAGCTTTTGTCAAAATGTTCATAACGTCTACATCTGCTCCTGCAATAGGTCTGTCACCCAGCGGTGCATCAAGGACATAATTCTTCTGTGCAGCAATGAGGATAATCCTCAGATCACGGAACAATTCCGCATCATTGCTACTAACATCTTTCAACTTAGTTTTCTCTAGGAACATATAAAAAATAATAAACGGGGAGCAACATCGCGAGCTATTGATCTACAGCATAGATATGCTAATACTACCAGGACTAAGTTCAGGATAAATTAAAGTTCAATTAATCATATTACTTAAGAACTCCCACTTAGATTGACATCCCTCTAATCATTTAAGTGATCACGTGATCTAAATCAACTAAACCATGTCCGATCATCTCGTAAGATGGAGTAGTTTTCAATGGTGAACATCTTATGTTGATCATATCTACTATATGATTCACGCTCGACCTTTCGGTCTCCAGTGTTCCGAGGCCATATCTGCATATGCTAGGCTCGTCAAGTTTAACCCGAGTATTATGCGTGTGCAAAACTGGCTTACACCCGTTGTATTTGAACGTAGAGCTTATCACACCCGATCATCACGTGGTGTCTCAGCACGAAGAACTTTCGCAACGGTGCATACTCAGGGAGAACACTTGTACCTTGAAATTTTGTAAGGGATCATCTTATAATGCTACCATCGTACTAAGCAAAATAAGAAGCATAATAAGATAAACATCACAGGCAATCAAAATATGTGACATGATATGGCCATCATCATCTTGTGCTTTTGATCTTCATCTTGAAAGCACCGTCATGATCACCTTCGTCACCGGCGCGACACCTTGATCTCCATCGTAGCATTGTTGTCGTCTCGCAAACTATTGCTTCTACGACTATCGCTACCACTTAGTGATAAAGTAAAGCAATTACATGGCGATTGCATTTCAAATAATAAAGTGACAACCTTATGGCTCCTGCGAGTTGCCGATAACATTAAAAAACATGATCATCTCATACAAAACCGTATCTGTGACGCCCGGATAATTAAGCTACAGTGAACCCCTGCTAATGATGCCACGTCACCTCAGTTACTGTTGATAATCTCACGTTACTTCAAAACCGATTCGAAATTCAAATTCGAAATAAAGGCAAACAACAAAAGTTTTAAAACATTCAAACTAAAATGTTCGGATTGTGGCAAATAATCCATACAAAATATTGGTGAATAAACCACACTTCCGTAAAGAATTTAAATGCACTATGATAAGTAAAACATCAACAAAACTATTATTTAAATGCTCTTAGTATAATAAACAATTATAAACTACTTTAATTCATGTGCCAAAATATTTGTGGCGGTGGTATAATTACAACTACTAAATTAGGACAACATTTGTAATGGACAAAACAAAATTTAACTGGTAATTAAAAGAAAACAGAAACAGAAAAATAAGTAAAAAGAAAAGTGAAAACAAAACAAAAGTTAAAAAGGATTAAAGACCCCCCCATGGCGAACTGGGCCTTGGCCTAGCCATCTGGCCACTGCCTCCCCAGGCAGGCCGGCCCACCCCGCCACCTCCTGGCCCAAACCCGGAACCCTAAGTTACCCCCCACTCCTCACGCTCCCCTCACCCTTTCCCTCGCGCCGCCGCACGCACAGAGGCAAGAAGCCTCACGCCCGAAGCCCCACATCACAGCATCTCCTCCCTCTGCTCCCTCCTGCTCCACCCTCGTCGCCCCATGACCTCCAACGAGCAGCATGCAACTGTCGTCGTCCTCGCCGTTGCGGACCTCTCCCGCACCACGTCGTCGGCTCCCGCCTCTCCGTCCTCGTCCTCCCTGCCAGCGATGCAGCCGACGAACGGCCACACCCGAGGACCTCCGCCTCCGCCCCGCAACTCCTCCAACGGCGCCACCACGCCTCGCCGACCCCGTGCCTCGACAATCGGGGTGAGAACCCCTCCCTTCTCCTCTGCTCACCTCGTGACTTGGCCGCGCCGAGCCACACCCACGGCGCCCGTCGCGCCCGACCACGCCCTTGCCGTGGCCATCCTCGCTCGAGCTCACCGCACCGCGCCCCGCTAGCCTCCCCATCGCGCGTCCCTGGCCTCGCTCCATCTCGCGCGCGTTCGCTCCTTTCGCCGCTGCCTTCTGCTGCTTTGCCGCCGTCGCCGCGGCTTAATGCCGACGGACACCCGCGTTGGCTCGCGCTCGTGTCCGCCGGAGGTCGCGCCGGGGCTGCGCCCTGTCCGCGCCGGCGGCCGCCCTACCCTGTGCGCGTCGGCCCTCCTTCCGTTTCCCCCAGTTCCCCGCGGCCACCTCCGGCGCCGGCATCACGCCGGCGGGCGCTGGAGCAATCCCCGCCCGTGGCCTCGGGCGCACACGCCAAAAGCACGACCGGTCCGCCCCAGTTCACCCAGCGCCCGGTTGGCCCTTTGGGCCACTGAGCTGTGGGGCCCAGCCCCCATTCCTAAAAAAAGAATAATAATAAATAAAAGAATATATAAAAATTAAAATATATTATTAAAATTAATTAATTAATTAATTAAATGATAGATTAACTTAATTAATTAATCTTAGTTAACCTAATGAAGTAGATTAGTTAATCTAAATTGTAGTTAGTGAGATGAGCCGATGACAAGCGGCCCCACTTAACAGTTTGACCAGTCAACCGACTGGTTGACTGCTGATGTCATGATGACATCATGCTGATGTCATTACTCTTTTCTACCGAATTTAATAATTAATAATATTTGCAGAATATTGATTAAATCTTTGAAAATTCATAGAAAATATTATGTAACTCAGATGAAAAAGTGTTATATATGAAAATTTCTCAGAACGACGAGACGAATCCGAATACGCGGTCCGTTCGTGCGCCACACACCTCTATCATACCGAACCTGCAACTTTCCCCCTCCGTTTCATCAGTCCAAAAACGTGAAACACCGGGAATACTTTCCCGGATAATTGCCCCCTTCGTCGGTAACACCTCCTACCGCGTTAGGTCACACGTAGCACTGCGTATTGCCATGTTATGCTTTGTGGTGCGATGTTTGCTTTATATTTATTGTTTCTTCCCCCTCTTATCTCCGATAGACACCGGGACTGAGACCGCTAGCGGTGCCACTGTGATCGACTGCGTCGACGACGACCCCTCCTTCTTGCCAGAGCAACCAGGCAAGCCCCCCCCCCTTGATCAACCTGATATCGCCTATTCTTCTCTCTACTGCTTGCATTAGAGTAGTGTAGCATGTTACTGCTTTCGATACTCCTATTCTGCTGCATAGCCTGTCATTGTTGCTAGCACTTTTGATACTTTACCTGCAATCCTAAATGCTTAGTATAGGATGCTAGTATTCCATCAGTGGCCCTACACCCTTGTCCTTCTGCCCTGCTATTCTATCGGGCCGTGATCACTTGGGGGTGATCACGGGTATATACTACATACACTTATACATGATACATGTTGTGACTAAAGTCGGGTCGGCTCGTTGAGTACCCGTGGTTGATTCACGGATTGGGGGCTGAAAGGACATACTTTCCAGACGGCCCTCTGTGTGGATCTTTGTGGCGGAGCGACATGGCAGGTTGAGACACCCAGTGGAGAGGTGGCCTGGCCCTGGTCGTTGTCCGCGGTTATTTCATAATAACACGCTTAATGAGTTTGGATATTTGATCTGAGTCTGGCCGTTGGCCTATACGCACTAACCAGCTACGTGGGAATAGTTATGGGCACTCGACATCGTGGTATCAGCCGAAGCCTTCTTGACGTCAGCGATTGAGCGGCGCGCGCCGGGTTGGACCGCGTAACGTAACTTCCTTAGTAATGGAGGTTGCTAGGTCTGCTCACCGGCCGCGTACGCAACGTGCAGGTGTGCGTTGGGCGATGGGCCCGGACCCCTGCACGCCTAGGACTTAGACCGTCGTCCTGACCTCTCTGTTGTGCTTAGGTAGGGCTGCGACGTGTTGATCTTCCGAGGCCGGGCATGACCCTGGAAAGTGTGTCCGGCCAAATGGGATCGAGCGTGCTGGGTTATGTGGTGCACCCCTGCAGGGAAGTTAATCTATTCGAATAGCCGTGTCCCTCGGTAAAAGGACGACCCGGAGTTGTATTCCGACCTCATGACAACTAGAACCGGATACTTAATAAAACCCACCCTTACCAGTGCCAGATATAACTCGGTGGTTTCTCTCTCACAGGGTGATGTGCGGGAGGATCGCCGAGTAGGATTATGCTATACGTGTTACTTGGTGAACTTACCATCTACTCCCTTCTACTTCTGCAAGACGGAGGCTGCCAGAAGCGAGGATACTTGTTACTCTCCAGCTACCCTCATCTTCTGCTGCAAGATGGAGGTTACGAGAAGCGTATTCTTCGATTGGATTAGTTATCCCCCTCTTATTCTGGCATTCTGCAATTCAGTCCACATATATTACCCCTTTACACAGATACCATTGCATATGTAGTGTAGATCCTTGCTTGCGAGTACTTTTGATGAGTACTCACGGTTGCTTTTCTCCCTCTTTTCCCCTTTTGTCCCTACTTCTCGGATGACGCAACCAGATGGTGGAGTCCAGGAGCCAGAGGATCCCGATGATGTTTCTACATGGAGTTCGGCTTCGAGGAGTAGTTAGGAGGTCCCAGGCAGGAGGCCTTGCCTTTTTTATCGTTGCTATATTTGTGCTAGCCTTCTTAAAGCAAACTTGTTTAACTTATGTGTGTACTCAGATATTGTTGCTTCCGCCGACTCTTGTGTTTTCAAGCTTATGTATTCAAGCCCTCGAGGCCCCTGGCTTGTAATATAAAGCTTGTATTATTTTAATTTGTGTCTAGAGTTGTGTTGTGATATCTTCCAGTGAGTCCCTGATCTTGGTCGTACACATTTGCGTGCATGATTAGTGTACGGACAAATCGGGGGCGTCACAGTATCACTCATCATGTCTTGACCATATCACATCACAACATGCCCTGCAAAAACAAGTTAGACGTCCTCTACTTTGTTGTTGCAAGTTTTACGTGGCTGCTACGGGCTTAGCAAGAACCGTTCTTACCTACGCATACAAAACCACAACGATTTTTCGTCAAGTATGTGCTGTTTTAACCTTAACAAGGACCGGGCGTAGTCACACTCGATTCAACTAAAGTGAGAGAGATAGACACCCGCCAGTCACCTTTAAGCAACGAGTGCTCATAATAGTGAAACCAGTCTCGCGTAAGCGTACACGTAATGTCGGTCCGGGCTGCTTCATCTCACAATACCGTCGAACCAAAGTATGACATGCTGGTAAGCAGTATGACTATTATCGCCCACAACTCACTTGTGTTCTACTCGTGCATATCATCTACGCATAGACCTGGCTCATGATGCCACTGTTGGGGAACGTAGTATTTCAAAAAAATTCCTACGATCACGCAAGATCTATCTACTAGATGCGTGGCAACGATAGGGGAGAGTGTGTCTACGTACCCTCGTAGACCGAAAGCGGAAGCGTTTATCAACGCGGTTGATGTAGTCGTGCACCTTCACGATCCGTCCCGATCTAGTACCGAACGTACGACACCTCCGCGTTTAGCACACGTTCAGCTCGATGACGTCCTCGCCTTCTTGATCCAGCAGGACGGGCGAAGTAGTATATGAGTTCCGGCAGCACGACGGCGTGGTGACGGTTGTTGATGAAGAACAATCTCTGCAAGGCTTCACCAAGCACTACAGAAACTAGACGGAGGATAAACAAGAGGGTCGGGGTTGCCGGCACACGGCTTGGTGTATCTTGCTGTGTTTTGGGTGCTAGCCCTACCCCTCTATTTATATGTTGAGCCTTGGGGTCGAAACTTGGAGTAAAAGCCTTCACAAAGTCGGTTTCACCCAAAAGGCAAGAGTCCTTCTCGGAGTCCAGGGCCAGACGCCAGGGACCCTGGCTTCTGGCCCCTGGACTCCGCAAAACTTCCTTTTGCTCTTTCCAAAAACCTTGCGTGCTTTCCCTTTTGGCCCAAATAAAGTGTTCTCGTACCCAAACACTTCGGGAAACATCCGGAACCCCTTCCGGTGAATTCCGGAACCCTTCCGGAGGTCAAACACTATTATCCCATATATTAATCTTTATCTCCAGACCATTCTAGAGTTCCTCGTCATGTCCGTGATCACATCCGGGACTCCGAATAACATTCGGTCACCAACATACATAACTCATTAAATACTATATCGTCAACGAACGTTTAAGCGTGCGGACCCTACGGGTTCGAGAACTATGTAGACATGACCAGGACATATCTCTGGTCAATAACCAATAGCGGAACCTGGATGCCCATATTGGCTCCTACATATTCTACGAAGATCTTTATCGGTCGAACCGCATAACAACATACGTTGTTCCCTTTGTCATCGGTATGTTACTTGCCCGAGATTCGATCGTCGGTATCTCAATACCTAGTTCAATCTCGTTACCGGCAAGTCTCTTTACTCGTTTCGTAATACATCATCTCGTGACTAACTCATTAGTCATTTTCTTGCAAGGCTTATTATGATGTGCATTACCGAGAGGGCCCAGAGATACCTCTCCGACACTCGGAGTGACAAATCCTATTCTTGATCTATGCCAACACCACGAACAGCTTCGGAGACACCTGTAGAGCATCTTTATAATCACCCAGTTACGTTGTGACATTTGATAGCACACAAGGTGTTCCTCCGGTATTCGGGAGTTGCATAATCTCATAGTCATAGGAACATGTATAAGTCATGAAGAAAGCAATAGCAGTAAAACTAAACGATCATAGTGCTAAGCTAACGGATGGGTCTTGTCCATCACATCATTCTCCTAATGATGTGATCCCGTTGATCAAATGACAACTCATGTCTATGGTTAGGAAACATAACCATCTTTGATCAATGAGCTAGTCTAGTAGAGGCATACTAGGGACACTCTGTTTTTGTCTATGTATTCACACATGTACCAAGTTTCCGGTTAATAGAATTCTAGCATGAATAATAAACATTTATCATGATATAAGGAAATATAAAATAACAACTTTATTATTGCCTCTAGGGCATATTTCCTTCAGTCTCCCACTTGCAGTAGAGTCTATAATCTAGTTCTCCAAAATATATGTTGCTGCTATAAGAATGATCATGATGCCCTCATGTCCATATTTTCTTTGTATCGACACCTCTATCTCTAAACATGTGGACATCTTTTTCGATATCGGCTTTCGGTTGAGGATAAGCGAGGTCTATGATTGGGGGAGTTGATACGTCCATTTTGCATCATGCTTATATGTTGATATTTATTGCATTATGGGTTATTATTATATGTTTTGTCACAATACTTATGCCTTTTCTCTCTTATTTTACAAGGTTTACATGAAGAGGGAGGATGCCGGCAGCTGGAATTCTGGGCTGGAAAAGGAGCAAAATTTGGAAACCAATTCTACACAACTCGAAAACCCCCAAAACTCCACAGAACTCCGTTTCAGAAACTATAAAAAATATGTGGCGAAAGAAGTTCACGAGGGGGGCCACCGTCTATCCATGAGGGTGGGGGCGCGCCCCCTATCTCGTGGGCCCCCCGATGCCCATCTTCTCCTATATGAGGTGTTTTGACCTGGAAAAAATCATAAGAAGGCTTTCAGGACCAGACGCCGCCATCTCGAGGCTGTACCGAGGCGGAAACCAATCTAGGGCTCCGGCAGAGCTGTTCTGCCGGGGATACTTCCCTCCGGGAGGGGGAAATTGTCACCGCCGTCATCACGAACAACTCTCCCATCTTGGGGAGGGCTATCTTCATCGACATCTTCACCAGCACCATCTCCTCTCAAACCCTAGTTCATCTCTTGTATCCAATCTTTGTACCCAAACCTCAGATTGGTACCTGTGGGTTGCTAGTAGTGTTGATTACTCCTTGTAGTTGATGCTAGTTGGTTTATTTGGTGGAAGATCATATGTTCAGATCCATTATGCATATTAATACCCCTTTGTTCATGAACCATATTATGTCTTGTGAGTAGTTACTTTTGTTCCTGAGGACATGGGAGAAGTCTTGCTATTAGTAGTCATGTGAATTTGGTCTTCGTTCGATATTTTGATGAGATGTATGTTGTATCTCCTCTAGTGGTGTCATGTGAACGTCGACTACATGACACTTCACCATTATTTGGGCCTAGAGGAAGGCATTGGGAAGTAATAAGTAGTTGATGGGTTGCTAGAGTGACGGAAGCTTAAACCCTAGTTTATGTGTTGCTTCGTAAGGGGCTGATTTGGATCCATATGTTTCATGCTATGGTTAGGTTTACCTTAATACTTCTTTTGTAGTTGCGGATGCTTGCATTAGAGGTTAATCTTAAGTGGGAGGCTTGTCCAAGTAAGGACAGCACCCAAGCACAGGTCCACCCACATACCAAATTATCAAAGTACCGAACGCGAATTAGATGATCGTGATGAAAACTAGCTTGACGATAATTCCCATGTGTCCTCGGGAGCGCTTTCCTTTATATAAGAGTTTGTCCAGGCTTGTACTTTGCTACAAAAAGAATTGGGCCACCTTGTTGCACCTTATTTACTTTTACCTTTTGTCACTTGCTACCAATTACCTTATCACAAAACTATCTGTTACCTATAATTTCAGTGCTTGTAGAAAATACCTTACTGAAAACTGCCTATCATTTCCTTCTGCTCCTCGTTGGGTTCGACACTCTTACTTATCGAAAGGACTACGATAGATCCCCTACATTTGTGGGTCATCAGCAACCCAATTTTATTTTATTTGTTTTTTCTTTTGTTTAGGAATAAATATTGCATCTAGTTTCTGTTTAGATGTGATTTTGTGTTTTAATTAGTGTTTGTGCCAAGTAGAACCTTTGGGAAGACTTGTGTGAAGTTATGCGATCATGCTGTAAAAAACAGAAACTTTAGCGCTCACGAGATTAGCTACCATTTTTACTGGAGAGTGCTTTTTAGTTGATTATTTTTGCAAATGATTAATAGAAAAATTCCCCACGTCCACCAATTTATTTCAATTTTTTTAGAGTTACATAAGTATTCGAAAGTTACATCTTGCTACAAACTGTTCTGTTTTGGACAGATTCTATTTTTCGTGTGTTGTTTGCTTATTTTGATGAATCTATGAGTAGTATCGGGGGGTATTAATCATAGAGAAGTTGGAATACAGCAGGTTTAACACCAATATAAACAAAGAATGAGTTCATTACAGTACCTTTGAGTAGTGGTTTGTTTCTTATACTAACAGAGCTCACGAGATTTTTGGCTAAGTTTTGTGTTGTGTAGTTTTCAAGTTTTGAGTAAGGATTTGATGGACTATGGAACAAAAAGTGGGAAGAGCCTAAGCTTGGGGATTCCCAAGGCACCCCAAGGTTAAATTCAAGGACAACCAAAAGCCTAAGCTTGGGGATGCCCCGGGAAGGCATCCCCTCTTTCGTCTTCATCTATCGGTAACTTTACTTGAGACTATATTTTTATTCACCACATGATATGTGTTTTTCTTGGAGCGTCATGTATGATTTGAGTTTTTTCTTTTTAGTTCGCCACAATCATCCTTTCGGGACACATCTTGTGAGAGAGATACAAATGAATTGGAATTTATTAGAATACTCTATGTGCTTCACTTATATTTTTTGAGCTAGATAGTTTTGCTCTAGTGCCTCACTTATATCTTGTAGAGCACGGTGGTGGTTTTATTCTGAAGAAATTATTGATCTCTCATGCTTCTCCTATATCTTGTTGAGAGTCTCTTAGAACATCATGGTAATGTGCTTTGGTTATAAAACTAGTTCCAACATGATAGGCATCCATGATGAGTATAGTAAAAACTTTCATATAAAGTGCATTGGATATTATGAGAAGTTTGATACTTGATGATTGTTTTGAGATATGAGGATGGTGATATTAGAGTCATGCTAGTAGAGTAATTGTGAATTTGAGAAATACTTGTGTTAAAGTTTGCGATTCCCGTAGCATGCACGTATGGTGAACCGTTATGTGATGAAGTTGTAGCATGAATTATTTATTGAGTGACATCCTTTGTGTGGAGGTCGGGATCGCGCGATGGTTAACTCCTACCAACCCTTCCCCTAGGATCAGGCGTTGAATACTTTGTTTTGATAACTCGTAGATTTTTACAATAAGTATATGAGTTCTTTATGACTAATGTTGAGTCCATGGATTATATGCACTCTCACCCTTCCACCATTGCTAGCCTCTCTTGTACTGCGCAACTTTTGCCGGTACCATACACCCACCATATACCTTCCTCAAAACAGCCACCATACCTACCTATCATGGCATTTCCATAGCCATTCTGAGATATATTGCCATGCAACTTTCCACCGGTCCGTTCATATGACACGCTTCATCATTGTCATTCACATAGAGTCATATTTTGTTCTAGCTTCGAGTTGTAAGTAAATAAAAGTGTGATGATCTTCATTATTAGAGAATTGTCCCAGTGATAAAAGGATGATGGAGACTATGATTCCCCCACAAGTCGGGATGAGACTACAGACGTAAGAAGAAAAAAAGGGAGGCCATAAAAAAAGAGAAAAGGCCAAAAAAAGAGAAAAAAAAGAGAAAAGAAAAAATGAGAGAAAATGAGAGAAGGGACAATGTTACTATCCTTTTTCCACACTTGTGCCTCAAAATAGCACCATGATCTTCATGATAGAGAGTCTCTTGTTTTTTCACTTTCATATACTAGTGGGAATTTTCATTATATAACTTGGCTTGTATATTCCAATGATGGGCTTCCTCAAAATGCCCTAGGTCTTCGTGAGCAAGCAAGTTAGATGCACACCCACTTAGTTTATTTTGTTGAGCTTTCATACACTTATAGCTCTAGTGCATCCGTTGCATGGCAATCCCTACTCACTCACATTGATATCTATTGATGGGCATCTCCATAGCCCAGTGATACGCCTAGTTGATGTGAGACTATCTTCCTCTTTTGTCTTCTCCACAACCATCACTCTATTCCACATAGTGCTATATCCATGGCTCACGCTCATGTATTGCGTGAAAGTTGAAAGGTTTGAAAAAATTGAAGTGTAAAACAATTGCTTGGCTGAAACCGGGGTTGTGCATGATTTAAATATTTTGTGTGATGAAGATAGAGCATAGCCAGACTATATGACTTTATAGGGATAACTTTCTTTGGCCATGTTATTTTGAGAAGACATGATTGCTTGATTAGTATGCTTGAAGTATTATTATTCTTATGTCAATATAGACTTTTGTCTTGAATCTTTCGGATCTGAACATTCATGCCACAATAAAGAAAATTACATTGAGAATTATGTTGGTTAGCATTCCACATCAAAAATTATGTCATTATCATTTACCTACTCGAGGACGAGCAGGAATTAAGCTTGGGGATGCTTGATACGTCCCCAACGTATCTATAATTTTTTATTGTTCCCTGCTATTATATATTCTGTTTTGGATGTTTAATGGGATTTATTATACGCTTTTATATTATTTTTGGGAGTAACCTACTAATCCAAGGCCCAGTGCAAATTGCTGTTTTTTTTTTGCCTATTTCAGTGTTTCGCAGAAAAGGAATTTCAAGCAGAGTCCAACGGAATGAAACCTTCGGGAGAGTTTTTTTTGGAACAATATCAACGCGAAAGACTTGGAGTACACGCTAGGAAGCGAAGGAGGTGGCCACGAGGGCAGGGGCGCGCCCAGGGGGTAGGCGCGCCCCCACCCTCGTGGGCCACCTGTTGACCCCTCGACGTGCCTCTTCAGCCTATATATACTCTCATACACTGAAAACATCGAGGCAACAAACATAACCCAAATTCCACCACCGCAACCTTCTGTTCCCATGAGATCCCATCTTGGGGCCTGTTCCGGAGTTCCGCCGGAGGGGGCATCGATCACGGAGGGCTTCTACATCAACACCATAGCCTCTCCGATGAGTTGTGAGTAGTTTACGACAGACCTTCGGGTCCATAGTTGTTAGCTAGATGGCTTCTCCCCTCTATCTTTGGATCTCAATACAAAGTTCTCCTCGATCTTCGAGGAGATCTATTTGATGTAATCTTTTTGCGGTGTGTTTGTCGAGATCCGATGAATTGTGGGTTTATGATCAAGATTATCTTTGAAAAATATTGGATTCTTTTCTGAAATCTTTTATGTCGGATTATAATATCCTTGCAAGTCTCTTCGAATTATCTGTTTGGTTTGGCCTACTAGATCTATAGTCCTTGCAATGGGAGAAGTGCTTGGCTATGGGTTCAATCTCGCGGTGCCCTTTCCCAGTGACAGCAGGGGCAACAAGACACGTATAGTATTATTGCCATCGAGGATAAAAAAGATGGGGTTTATATCATATTGCTTGAGTTTATCCCTCTACATCATGTCATCTTGCTTAAGGTGTTATTCTATTCTTATGAACTTAATACTCTAGATGCATGCTGGATAGCGGTCGATGTGTGGAGTAATAGTAGTAGATGCAGATCATTTCGGTCTACTTGTCATGGACGTGATGCCTATATATAATGATCATGCCTAGATATTCTCATAACTATGCGCTTTTATATCAATTGCTCGACAGTAATTTGTTCACCCACCGTAGAATTCTGCTATCATGAGAGAAGCCACTAGTGAAACCTATGCCCCCCGAGTCTATTCTCATCATATTAATCTTCCACCAACTATTTACTTTACTTTGCTTTATTTACTTTCAATCTCTATACCAGAAATACCAAAAATATTATCTTATCAGATCTCACTCTCGTAAGTGACTGAGAAGGGATTGACAACCCCTTTTATCGTGTTGGCTGCGAGGTTCTTATTTGTTTGTGCAGGTGCGAGGGACTTGCGCGTGGTCTCCTACTGCATTGAGACCTTGGTTCTCAAAAACTAAGGGAAATACTTAAGCTACTATGTTGCATCACCCTTTCCTCTTTGAGGGAATACAACGCAAGCTCGAGAAGTAGCAGGAGGGGGTGCGCGGCCTGCCCTGGCCGGCCCTCTCTCTCTCCACTAAGGCCCGTTTGGCCCATTATCTTTCCCGGGGTGTTCCGGTAACCCTCTAGTACTCCGGTTTTCTCCGAAATCACCTGGAACACTTTTGGTGTCCGAATATAGCCGTCCAATATATCATTATTTATGTCTCGATCATTTCGAGACTCCTCGTCATGTACGTGGTCACATCCGGGACTCCGAACTACCTTCGTTACATCAAAACACATAAACTCATAATACCGATCGTCATTGAACGTTAAGCGTGCGGACCCTACGGGTTCGAGAACTATGTAGACATGACCGAGACTCATCTCCAGTCAATTACCAATAGCGGAACTAGGATGCTCATATTGGTTACCACATATTCTACAAAGATCTTTATCAGTCAAACCGCATAACAACATACATTGTTCCCTTTGTCACCGGTATGTTACTTGCCTGAGATTCGATTGTCGGTACCATCATACCTAGTTCAATATCGCTATCGGCAAGTCTCTTTACTCGTTCCGTAATACATCATCTCATGACTAACTCATTAGTCAATTGCTTGCTAGGCATATTATGATGTGTATCACCGAGAGGGCCCAGAGATACCTCTTCGACACTCGGAGTGAGAAATCCAATTCTCGATCTATGCCAACACCACAAACACCTTCGGAGACACCTATAGAGCATCTTTATAATCACCCAGTTATGTTGTGATGTTTGATAGCACACAAGGTGTTCCTCCGCTATTCGGGAGTTGCATAATCTCATAGTCATAGGACCATGTATAAGTCATGAAGAAAGCAATAACAGTAAAACTAAACGATCAAGTTGCTAAGCTAACGAATGGGTCTTGTCCATCACATCATTCTTTTAATGATGTGATCCCGTTGATCAAATGACAACTCATGTCTATGGCTAGGAAACATAACCATCTTTGATCAATGAGCTAGTCTAGTAGAGGCATACTAGGGACACTCTGTTTTGTCTATGTATTCACACATGTACTAAGTTTCCGGTTAATACAATTCCAGCATGAACAATAAATATTTATCACAATATAAGGAAATACAAATAATAACTTTATTATTGCCTCTAGGGCATATTTCCTTCAGTCTCCCACTTGAACTAGAGTCAATAATCATCATTACATAGTGATGATTGTAACACCCCTGGAGTCTTGGTGTTGATCCTGGTTTGCTCGTGGAAGAGGCTTAGTCAACGGGTCTGCGACATTCAGATCCGTATGTATCTTGCAAATTTCTATGTCTCCTTCCTTTACTTGATCGCGGATGGAATTGAAGCGTCTCTTGATGTGCTTGGTTCTCTTGTGAAACATGGATTCCGTCGCCAAGGCAATTGCTCCAGTGTTGTCACAAAATATTTTCATTGGACCAGATGCACTAGGTATTACACCTAGATCGGATATGAACTCCTTCATCTAGACTCCTTAATTTGCTGCTTCTGAAGCAGCTATGTACTCCGCTTCACACGTAGATCCCGCCACGACGCTCTGCTTGGAACTGTACCAACTAACAGCTCCACCGTTCAATAAAAATACATATGCAGTTTGTGACTTAGAGTCATCCAGATTAGTGTCAAAGCTTGAATCGACGTGACCGTTTACGATGAGCTCTTTGTCACCTCCATAAACGAGAAACATATCCTTTGTCCTTTTCAGGTACTTCAGGATGTTCTTGACCGCTGTCAAGTGATCCACTCCTGGATTACTTTGGTACATGTCGGTGTCAAAACCGGCGGATCTCGGGTAGGGGGTCCCGAACTGTGCGTCTAAGGTCGATGGTAGCAGGAGACGGGGGATGCGATGTTTACCCAGGTTCGGGCCCTCTCTATGGAGGTAATACCCTACTTCCTGCTTGATTGATCTTGATGAATATGAGTATTACAAGAGTTGATCTACCACGATATCGTAATGGCTAAACCCTAGAAGCCTAGCATGTATGACTATGGCATTGAGTCTGTCCTTTCCGGAGTACATCCTCCGGTTTATATAGACACCGGGGGGATCTAGGGTTACATAGAATCGGTTACATAAGAAGGAATCTTCATAGTTGGTCGCCAATCTTTGCTTCCACGCCAAGGAGAGTCCAATCCGGACACGGGTACAGTCTTCGGCCTTCATGTCTTCACAGCCCACCAGTCCGGCCCATTGATGATAGGCCGGATGCCCGAGGACCCCTTAGTACAGGACTCCCTCAGTAGCCCCTGAACCAGTCTTCAATAACGAGGTGTTCGGCACACAAATTGTCTTCGGCATTACAAGGCGGGTTCCTCCTCTGGTGACCTCTAAGTAATGTATTCGGCCGTTGATCCACTGTCGCTCCCCTCGCCTTCTGCGCGTCAAATAACTTCGTCTTCCACGTGTCGAGCGAATGTGGAAGGTCTGGGTATTTTTGCAAATAGCACCCCGTCCATGCAAGGATGAGCGCCTATTTAAAGAGATTGGTGATACGTCTCAAACGTATCTACTTTTCCAAACACTTTTGATATTGTTTTGGCCTCATTCTTGCATGATTTGGACTAAACTAACCCGGACTGACGCTGTTTTCAGCAGAGCTGCCTATATGGTTTATTTGTGTGCAGGAAAACAGATTTTTAGGTACCTCAGAAAAATCCACGAAAAATCACAGAAAATCCACGCACCCGAAGGAACCAGGAACCAGAAGTGGGGCCAGAGGGGGGCCAGGGGGTGCCCAGGCGCCCTGTGGGCGCGCCCCCCTGGACCGCGCCGGGGGGCCGCCTGGGTGGGTCCCACACCCCCTGGTGCCCTACTTTGCCTCGTATTTTTACTCCCGACGCAGAAACCCCAGATGAGAAGTTCTTTCACAGTTTTCCATCGCGGAGCCGCCGCCACCCTCTGTTCTTCCTCGGGAGGGCTAATCTGGAGGCTGAATTGGCCTCCGGAGAGGGGAGATCATCGCCATCGTCATCATCATCACCACTCCATCATCCCTCCATGACTTCCCCTTCATGTGTGAGTAATTCCCCTACTGTAGGCGAAGGGGATGGTAGGGATTGGATGAGTTAGATCATGTAATAGTTTGTCAGATCGTTGGGGGCATGTTGCCTATCATCTACTATGGTGTTTATCATCTTTGCTACAACTTGTTATTCTTAATGCTTGACACTTAGGGCCCGAGTGCCATGATTTCAGATCTGAACCATATGTGTCTGCATGAATATTTGTGTTCGTGATCCTATCTATGAGTTGTTTGCACCTGTTACGGTCCGGAACCGGCGATCCCAAAAGTGATAGCTTGGGACACCAAAGGGGATGGTCCGTAGTTTGAGGATTACATGTATCCATTGAGTTCATTGCTTTGTTCCGGTGCTCTTTGATAGGAGCACCTTAATTTCCATTAGTTCCTTTTGGCCCCGTTCGTAGCGGGATGGTAGGACAAAAGATGTTGTGCAAGTTCTTATTGCAAGCACGTACAACTACCTATGGGATACATGCCTAATGTTTGATATTTGCCTAGATGATCATTACTTTTCCGTGTGCCGTGCCCCAAGTTAGAGTCTATCTCATCCATGCAGCGCCCAACCATCCATCTCCCTAACCTACAGTGTTTTAAACCCTGCTTGTCATCAGTTGCTATTTTTGCCATTTACTACTTCTATTTACTTTTGCTGTTTACTTTTACTATTACTATCATCACTATCATATCACTGTTACCACTTATCTTTTGTTGCAAGTAAGTATATTTCAGGTGCGGTTGAATTGACAACTCAACTGTCAAAGCTTATAAATACTCTTTGGCTCCCCGTGTGTCGAATCAATAAATTGGGTTATTCTTACCCGCGAAGACTATCTCGATCCCTTACGGTTGAGGGTTATCAAGTACCGTTTTCTGGCGCCGTTGCCGAGGAGCATAGCAATATTTACAAGTCTACTTGAGGTATCCTACCTGCTGCACTTTATCTAATATGGGTAAGAAAGGAGACCCCAAGGTTCCGATCTTACTATCCACTACAAGAAGAGGTACTGCTCTGAGCACTAGTGCTACACTTGATTCACCTTCCGTTATGAGTAAGTTTGCCTCACCACCACCATATGATGCTCCTACTGAATCTGTTACTATGTCTGATACTCTTGATGATGCTTCTACTACTTTTGATGATATTAGTTCACTTGGTTATGCTCTTGAGAAACAAATTGCTGCTGCTGCAAAAAAGTCTTGAATTGAACTTCCTGTTACTCGCTACCCTATTGGTGAAACTTATGATTATCCTGATTTGAGTAAACTCAAAGATAGGCTCCTTGATGATGATTACTATATACTAGATGAAGATTTATGCAGGGAACTGACAGAGTTTTCCGGCTCTGACCCTGAAGCTATTAAGAAGTTATTTGAAAAACACTCTTTGAAGAACAAAACCGTTCCTAATCCTGAATTTGCTACATCTCCTATATGCATTGATGATCCTGATTATGATTTCTCTGTTGATCTTTCACTTATACCTATGGTTGAAGCTGACCCCTTTTATGGCAGAGAAAATGATGATGCTATTGCACACCTGACTAAACTCGGTGAGTTGGGTAGCCTGTTTACCACGGATGAGAAGATACGATACTTTTATGTGACCAAGCTTCTTCCTTTCTCCTTGAAGGAGGGTGCTAAAGCATGGTATGATTCACTCCCATGCAGTTCCATTAAGAGTCCTCAGGACCTAGCTCACTCTTTTGTTGATAAGTACTTTCCTGCTCACATGCAACATGCTGCTTTACAAAGAATTTATAACTTTAAACAGTTGCAGGATGAGTCCCTCCCTAAAGCTTGGGGGAGGTACTGCGGTCTGATTCGGGCTAGACCTGGACATGAAATCCCTAAGAATGAATTAATCGATATATTCTATGCTGGTTTAACTGATGAATCCAGGTCCTATTTGGATAGTTGTGCTGGTTGTGTTTTCAGGAAAAGAACACCGGACGATGCGGAAGATTTAATGGGCAGGATTGCCAAAAACCATGAAGATTGGTCCATCCCTGAACCACCTCCACCAACAAATAAGAGGGGCATGTTTGTTCAGAGCCCCGAGGATATGCGAGAAGCAAAGAAGTCTATTAAAGAGAAAGGTATTAAAGCTGAAGACGTGAAGAATCTACCCCCTATTGAGAAGCTGTGTGAGCCTACCACTCACCCTCCTATGGTAGAGGTACACTCTCTTTTAGATTTCAACGCAAGTGACATCCCTCATGGTAAGCCTCTTGATCAATGTTTAGATGAGTTTGATAATTTTATTATGAAACAGAATCATTTTAATGAGAGGATAGAAAGTCAGTTGCATGATAATTCCCTTGCTATCAAAAGACTGCTTGATGTTTTAGATAGAACAGTTAATGATGTTCAATGTCTTGTGAAGCATTTTCAAATGGTTCAAACTCAGCTTGACCAAATTTCTAATGTGCAAAGAGATGTGCTTGCTAACAATGCCAAACAAGATAATTTGCAGACTTTTGGGATTAAGACCCAAGGAGGAACTAGCACTCAAGATCCTCTTTATCCAGAGGGGCATCCGAAGAGAATCGAGCAAGATTCTCAAATGCAGGAAGAAGAAATTGTTGTCTCTCCAAAGAAGAAGAAGAAACATAAAGAGACTGACAATTCTAATGATCCTATTGCAGATGAAGAGCCAGCTATTGATCCCAACAGTGTATCTATCTCCGATGCTGAGACTGAAGACGGTGCTGAACCTGAAGGTAATGATAATGAGAAGAATGATCCGCCTGAAGTGCGAGAAGAAGAAGCACCTGACAAACGTAAGAGGTACACTAAAGAAGACTTCATCGCGAGAAAACATGGGAAGGAAAGAGAAACATGGGTACAGAAACCCATGCCCTTTCCAGGTAAGTCCATCAAATCTAAAGAAGAAGAGCATTACAATAAGTTTTGTGAGTGGATTAAACCTCTTTTTCTTCAAATCCCTTTGATTGATGCTATTAAGTTACTTCCTTATTCAAAATATATGAAAGATATTGTCACTAACAAAAGAGAAGTTCCTAATGATGAAATATCTACTATGCTTGCTAACTACTCTTTCAGTGGCAAGATTCCTGAGAAGCTCGGTGATCCAGGTATACCCACCATTCCTTGCTCCATAAAGAATAATTATGTCAAAACTGCTTTATGTGATCTTGGAGCAGGAGTGAGTGTTATGCCTCTCTCTCTTTACGAGAGGCTTTGTTTAGAGAAACTAATTCCTCTAGATATCTCCCTTCAGATGGCTGACAAGTCAACCGCTGTTCCGATAGGTATTTGTGAGGATGTTCCCGTAGAAGTTGCTAATTGTTTAATTCTTACTGATTTTGTTGTGCTTGACATGCCCGAGGATGGGAGCATGTCCATTATTCTTGGTAGACCTTTTCTTAACACCGCAGGTGCTATTATTTATTGCAATAAAGGGAAGGTTACCTTCCATGTGAATGATAAAGAACACACGGTATATTTTCCGAAGAAGATCGACAGGAGGCATGGCCTCAACTCTATAGAGAATATCGAGACCGTGAAAATTGGAGAATGGGACTGTCCACTACATGTGCCTCACAAATATAAAACTATCATGGTGGGGACAATGTCCATCAAAGTAAAGGTTTTTTTTTTCGAGGAACCGGCAGGAGCACTGCCTTTTTCTTAAAGAAGGGAAGGCGACAAAACGCAATTTACAGAGGGGCGAGCGTTTTTAGGGAACGTCACAGAAACCACGAGAAGAAACAAACTAGAAACTAGGTTAACTAATGCCTGCGGTTGGCAGGCTGCCCGCAAACGCCAGGTCTCGCTGATTGATTGCGTCTAGGGCTAGAGCCGCCACCTCACGATGCGTCAGCCTTTGACCAGTGAAAACCCGCCTATTTCGCTCCTTCCATATGGACCATATCGTGTAGATGATTCTTCCACTACGCCTCTTGCGCACCTGATTGGTCTGGGAATTGAGGGTCTTGTCCCACCAGTCTGCCATGTTTCCTGGCTCCGGGAGAAAGCCCGAGATGGGAACTCCTTCGTTAGTCCAAGTGTTCACCTGGTTCCAGACCGCGACCGTGAAGGGACAGTCTTTGCAGAGGTGAGTTGCCGTTTCAGGCTGCTGAAGACAAAGCAGGCATCTGGGCTCGTGAGGCCATCCCCTCACAGCCAGCATATCCGCAGTGAGGATTCTTCCATGTAGGACTAGCCAAGCAAAGAACTTGCACTTGGGCTCAGCGTTTGCGGACCAGACTTTGGACGTGTCGAAACGTGAGTAGGAGCCAAGGAACTGCGCACCGTAGGCAGAGGCGGCCGAGTATGTCCCCGAGGTGGTTAAATTCCAGTGAATGGTGTCCTCTTGGTCAGGGAGGATGGTGATTTGACTAATGCGATTGGAGAGAGACACTAATGGTGTCCTCAAAGTAAAGGTTTAGTAACTACTTCGTAGGAGGTGAGACTTTTTGCACTATATATCGCTTGTTTGTTGGTAAGACTTGATCAACCTTACAAGTGAGCATGTTTTATATGGATAAAAAGTTGAGCTTGTTATATTTCCATTTGTCTTTAGTTTTGCCCTACTTGTTGTACCAAGTATTTATGTTTTTGAAGCTTCACAATACTACTAACTGCTTCAAATTTTCAGAGAGTTTCGCAGCTTTTTGAACTTCGAAAAAATTTCAACAGTGAAGTTTTCAGAAAAATTCCAGAAAAATTATAATAAAAATTTCCACGTCGGGAGAGACCCAGAGGGGCCTGGGGCCAGCCAGGGGGGGCACCAGTGGCCCAGGCGGCCAGCTGGCGCGACCCAGCCCCTGGCCATGCCCATAGGGCGCCTGGGGCCCATGGGACCCCCCTCCAGGTATGTCTTCTTCCTCCCTCTCTCTCTTTCTCCAAAAACACGAGTTCTGCTCTTGTTCTTGTGTTCTTGCTGTTCTTGGAGGCGATTCTTCGACCTATCTCTACAGCCCATCATTTGAGTTGAAATCTTGAGCAAATACTCCCTGGTATGTGACTCCTCCACCCCTCCAATTAGATTTTTGATTGGTGGCCTCATTTGTGAGTATTTAGTAGTTCTTGGTGATGTAGAGATGAGCTTGCATGCATGTGTAGAAAGTTATTTTCCAAGTTTTGATGCAAGTTTATGCCTTGGGCAAGTGAGTTGAGTAGTTTGCCTTAGCTCACTTTGTTTTAATCCTCGTTTTTGTAAATTGTAAAAAAAATTCAGAAATGAGTTTGTTAGGAAGGGCAAAAGGGTGGCTTGAGAAGAGGAGGCCCGCACACTCCGATCGAGTTACTAGAGCCGCAGCTTCACCATCGACTGCTAGGGTGAGCTATAATGAAGATCATGTGCCCCTGGAGTTGTTGGAAGATACAAGTCCAGCACGCGCGATGACATTTCCATGTGATGAATTCATGGAAGCTGCGGGAATCAAGGATGAGTTTTATAATCTTTGTGCTAATGCAGGTTTGACACGACTCGTCACGAGCCGTGTTACTCAGTATCAAAAACTCACCTCCAGTTTCATTAACAGTTTTAGATATAATCCTGATTCAGGTGCTATTGAGTTTAAAATTTATAATGATCTTATCACCATGACTTTGGGAAATTTTTGTGAAATAATAGGTGTGCCGAACGTTGGGAGGACGGCTAGGATGGCCACTCAGCCCTCCGAGCTGAAAACCGTCATCAACTCTCTTTGCAGCATGGGTACGAGGGATATTCATCGGTCAAAGATCTCCAGCATCTTATTTCCTCACCTCAGGTATTTTGCATATTATATTGCTAGAGGGGTGTTAGCTCGTGACAACACGAGCAGCATTTCTGCTCCGGATATTACTATCCTGGCAGCAGCCCTCTTAGGGAGGTCTGATTATAATCTGGGTACCTTAATTGCTCGACGCCTTGCTATGAACGGTAACAAGGGAGACTTATATGGTGGCGTTTATGCCACACTTATCTTAGAGCATCTTGGAGGCACCCCACACCCTGATGATACTCCTTTTACTTATTTAAGCTTTGATCTTGCTGCTATGAAAAGGCATAAGTTTGTTACCATGGGTTCTGAACTTGATAATCTTATTTATATCTTGCGTTTCGGAACTGCCGCGGAACGCGAGATCCGTCTACCTGCACCTCTTTTGTTTGATTTTTCTCGCAGGAACGGATGGTCCTTTGATGTTGTTCAGTTCGATGAGTTCATGGTCCAGCATCAGTTTCATAACCCCATGGAGGGGGTTGTGCCCGACGAGGAGAGGCACGGTGAGATACCACATTTTTAGGAAGAGACCGCCACCGAGTTTGGTGAAGGGTCTTCCTCTGTTTGGCGTTCGGAACCTTCCTCGTGGGAGACTCCGAGGAGTTCGGTGTACGCGCCAGCATCCTTCTACGACCCTTGGACTCACCACCATACCCCTGGAGCAGGAGGCTCCTGGGGGCAGTAGCTGCTACCAACTTAGGCCAAAAGCCTAAGCTTGGGGGAGTACGTGCCCTTCTCACTTTTCCATTGTATTATCCGTTTTATTCACTTTGATCTTTTCAAAGTTTTTGCCCGTTCTTCTTTGTTTCTCTCTTTGCAAAAACAACAAAAAGATTTTCTCTTTCTTTTGCTTTTATTCAACCTTTGAAAAAAAACCAAAAAGATTTCCTTTCTCTCTTTAGTTTGCTTTGTTTTTAGAGATCAGCTCGAGTCCGTGATGGCATTTAATTACACTTCCCACGTTCGATCGTGCAAGCGACAAGCAGTAATGACGAAAATCGACTGAAGGGGAGCAACAAGGAAGACCGGTATGAACTCTTATTGTTTCTACTTTTGTACATATGCATGTACTTATGATCTAGAGACCAGCTTGTAGCGACATAGTGCTATGTTTACAATGCTCTTCCAGTGGTTCATGCTTTCCTTGTGGCTAGTCCCGAATAACTAGAGTATATAATGTGTTATTCAAATGATCTACATGCATTGCACTGTTCATAGTCTGGTATACTAAGGTGGTATTTCCCTTTAGAGAATTTTTGGATTGACTTGGCACATGCTTACACATGTTTAAGACTAAAAAGTCTACTCTCCCTTGATGATCTTTGAGTTTTAGAATAGTTATATCACTTTCATGCCCGATTCAATGTTGCTTTGTCGCTCTGCATGATTATGACCGTTATTGCTCTCTAGTTGGTCGCTTCCCAGTCTTTTGCTAAACCTCCACCTGTACTAAGCGGACTGACTGCTTGTGCATCCAAAATCCTTAAAACCAGTTATGCCATATGAGTCCACTATACCTTCCTATACATGGTATTTACCTGCCATTCCTAACAAAGACTTTCATGTACCATCTCGAAACTAATCAAAAGCATTTCTCTTTTGTGCCTAAGTTTTAGCTCATGAGGAAGTAGTAGTTAATTCATGATCTTTTTAAGTTGGACAAGTTTCACCCCTGGATTGTATGTCTAATGTGCAAACCCCTAATACGAAAAGGAACTGGCATTGAGTGCGCCCGGCTCGAAAAGATAATATAACAAACAAACCCTCCTTCACGCTTTGTTCATGAGAAATCAGAAAACTTTGGCAGTGATAAACAAAGGAGATTAAGAGGATGTGATCGTCCTCATGCGGGAGCCGTTCCTCGAGACTTGTCCACTAAAAAAGTGATTGAGTTATTTGCTAGCATTCGTTGACGAAATATGCACTTCTCAAAACATGTTTACTTCTGTTTTTTAAAACCAAGAGCTCTGGTACATGTTTAGTTTTTGTTTCCGACCACGGGTTTTCAACCTTGCCAATAAAAGCCACGGTTCGAGAGTCTCACCTTCTTTCTTCAAAGCACCGGCTAGGAGAGCATAATTGTCATTCTGAGTGTAATGTGCATTGTCCCAAAGTATTACATTGTCTTCTGCATACTTGTGATATGATTTATTCTGAAATTCTTAGTTCTAGTCTCCCTTAAAACTCTGGAGGAGTCTCTGCATTTATGTTTTGCTTCACTCATGGAGGCTAGCGAGATACCACCCTAATATGCTCAAGCTATGTGCAATGTAATCTTGTCTTGATTTTCAGTAATATATTATTTACTTATAAGTATTTGTGACTGGTCACTTGAAAGAAGGATTGCTCCTTGCATTGTCCTCATAGTACTGTTTCAATACTTGCTAAACTCTTTTCGTAGTACATGCTTATATACATCTAATGAAGCAAAAGAGTTTGTCAAAGTTTTCTTTGTCGCATCCAGTTCGTTGAACTGAATTGCTTGAGGACAAGCAATATGCTAAGCTTGGGGGAGTTGATACGTCTCAAACGTATCTACTTTTCCAAACACTTTTGATATTGTTTTGGCCTCATTCTTGCATGATTTGGACTAAACTAACCCGGACTGACGCTGTTTTCAGCAGAGCTGCCTGTATGGTTTATTTGTGTGCAGGAAAACGGATTTTTAGGTACCTCAGAAAAATCCACGAAAAATCACAGAAAATCCACGCACCCGAAGGAACCAGGAACCAGAAGTGGGGTCAGAGGGGGGCCAGGGGGTGCCCAGGCGCCCTGTGGGCGCCCCCCCCCCCTGGGCCGCGCCGGGGGGCCGCCTGGGTGGGTCCCACACCCCCTGGTGCCCTACTTCGCCTCGTATTTTTACTCCCGACGCAGAAACCCCAGATGAGAAGTTCTTTCGCAGTTTTCCGTCGCGGAGCCGCCGCCACCCTCTGTTCTTCCTCGGGAGGGCTAATCTGGAGGCTGAATTGGCCTTCGGAGAGGGGAGATCGTCGCCATCGTCATCATCATCACCACTCCATCATCCCTCCATGACTTCCCCTTTCATGTGTGAGTAATTCCCCTGCTGTAGGCGAAGGGGATGGTAGGGATTGGATGAGTTAGATCATGTAATAGTTTGTCAGATCGTTGGGGGCATGTTGCCTATCATCTACTATGGTGTTTATCATCTTTGCTACAACTAGTTATTCTTAATGCTTGACACTTAGGGCCCGAGTGCCATGATTTCAGATCTGAACCATATGTGTTTGCATGAATATATTTGTGTTCGTGATCCTATCTATGAGTTGTTTGCAGCTGTTACGGTCCAGAACCGACGATCCCAAAAGTGACAGCTTGGGACACCAAAGGGGATGGTCCGTAGTTTGAGGATTACATGTATCCATTGAGTTCATTGCTTTGTTCCGGTGCTCTTTGACAGGAGCACCTTAATTTCCATTAGTTCCTTTTGGCCCCGTTCGTAGCGGGATGGTAGGACAAAAGATGTTGTGCAAGTTCTTATTGCAAGCACGTACAACTACCTATGGGATACATGCCTAATGTTTGATATTTGCCTAGATGATCATTACTTTTCCGTGTGCCGTGCCCCAAGTTAGAGTCTATCTCATCCATGCAGCGCCCAACCATCCATCTCCCTAGCCTACAGTGTTTTAAACCCTGCTTGTCACCAGTTGCTATTTTTGCCATTTACTACTGCTATTTACTTTTGCTGTTTACTTTTACTATTACTATCATCACTATCATATCACTGTTACCACTTATCATTTGTTGCAAGTAAGTATATTTCAGGTGCGGTTGAATTGACAACTCAACTATCAAAGCTTATAAATACTCTTTGGCTCCCCGTGTGTCGAATCAATAAATTGGGTTATTCTTAACCCGCGAAGACTATCTCGATCCCTTACGGTTGAGGGTTATCAATTGGATCTTAGACCCATTTGGCACAATGCAGAGAAAATCCCTGGAGACTGCTAGGATAAACCATTCCAACATGGCTAGCGTTCCCAGTTCCTCCTCCCGTTCCGGCCCAGAGAAAGGCGAGTGGGAGAGGTGTTCCGTGTCCCATAGTGAATTAGTGAAGCTGCAAACACAAGGATTTCTTCCCCCTGCAGATCTAGTCCCTGTTCGAGCGGGGCTAGCCTCCTTAAATGGTGAGACTCGGGCAGAGGACTTCCCCAATCCCTCCCAGGGGAGCGAGTGTGTTTCGTCCCCAATCTGCTGAGAGGCGTCGGATTTCCAATCCATCCATTCCTCCCAGGGCATCTAGAATACTATGGCCTCCAGCTGCACAACTTCACCCTGCCTCAATTCTGCACATTGCGGGTTATGTTGCTTTATGCGAATTATTTGTGGGCATGGAGGCCCATTTTGAGCTGTGGAGGAAGTTATTCTGTCTTGTCCCGCGTAATCATGAAGGGTCAATATTTGAAGTGGGCGGAGCCGAAATATGGCGCATTGCCGACACCGGATACCTGTCCGGCACACCAAGGAAGGCATCTGAAGAATGGCCTTCTGAACGGTTCTACATTGAAGACATCGCACCTCCCGACCCAGTTCGAAATGGTCTTCCTGAATTTGCGTGAGCATTCCGCTAAAGAAGCGCCACAGTTGGCGTCCCCGGAGTCCTGAAGAGGATGACAGCGTGGAAGTTCGACAGCCCATGAGCAAGACAAAGATGCTCGCTCAGTCCGGACTCACAATAGTTGAGGTTATGGCGAATTCCATAGTGCGAGGGGTTCAGCCGCTTCAATACATAGGGCTTCCAATGTGGCACAATAACGGAGAGGATGACGCCTCCCGCCGTGGTCGGAAAGGTCCGGATACCCCCGCTGCTCTGGCCAAGATATTGACCGAGCTCTTCAAAGGGGAGAAGAGGAATTTCTTTGCATTAAGCGCGGAGATGGGTATTCTATGTACGATCCTCCCAGTTGGGTAAGCCCCAACCCCTCTGTTTTACTCATTCCAATTCCGGATCACCTTTGATAAATCTCTAATCCGCTTGTTATGACATCACTGGCGAAAGGTCACTGAAGGACTTCATAGTCCCGCCCCACAGTCGAAGAACCACAACCGGGAGCTTGATCCCAAGTTTGAAGAGGATCCGGATATATTCATGATGCTCGCGGAGGGGGTGTTTTACCAGACGAGCTATGATGACACAGAAGTGGCCATCACCGCCGACTACCCTGGCCTTCTTCCCGCTTCACATGTAAGTAATCAAGAGAGACCTCCTCTAAAAGAGTGCTCTTATTCTGCCTCACTCACCGCACTATCTCGTGCTCCACAGGAGAGGCGTTTGGCGATTCCGAAGAGATCGATTCCCACATTGAGCAAGCCTTCGAAGAGGAAGGCCGGTGAAGACATAGCCATGCCTTCCTCGAAGAGGTATGGATTTATAAATATGATTTTCAGCGGCCACATCCAACTGTGACTTGTGCGTTTGTCTTGTTACAGGAAAAATGTTCGCCGAATAGTTCCCGGGGGCCCGGCCGGTCATGCTCCCGACTACCGGGATTTGGATCCTCCGGAGAGACGGGGGCCGGTGTGGGAACAACGCCGGACTGTCCTTTGGACGAGGGTTCGGAAGATATTTCCGTCACCAACTCTGAAGTAGAGAGCGCCATGAATCATCGACGCTGCAGGGCTGTCTTACGAGACCCCAAGTTCTCAGAAGAGGCATTCAATGCCTTCAGCTCGGGTGACGCATACATCCGAGCTGCTCGAGATGGGCTTAGAAAAGCCACAAAACAATATTTGACAGATGTGCAGGTAAGTTTTCTTTGTCCAAAAAAGGATAACCATATGCCCGTAGCCCCCAAGACTGAAAGCAATTGGTACAACTGATTTAAGGATCATTGTATAACCAGGTCCTTACAGAGAAGAATGGCCTGCTAGCCCGAGAGCTGGAGCAGTGTCGGGCGCAGCTAAATGCTGCAACCACCAAACTGGAGAACTTCAAGAAGGCGTCTTCTGGTGACATTCCCCTCCATCGAGGAACAATAATTGTATACCAACTGTGCTAATAATGTTGCTGATCGCATAATAGGATCGCCCGATCAACTTGAAGAGAAGTTGAAGATCGCCCAAGAGGGAGAAAGAGAAGCGAGAAGGCTACACGCTGCGGGCGAGCGTGTTCTGACCCGAGTCAGAAGGGAGAAAAACAAGCTATAGGATTCCAACACTAAATTGGGTGAAGAATTGAAAGATGTGCGAGCCCAGCTAGCTGATTCCGTGAAGGAGAACAAGAAGCTGTGGGGCCGCATATTCAGTATGTGTCTGAACTATTTTAAAGTAGTTCGGAGAGAAATGGAACTGATATAGTTATAATTGTAGGTATATTGACGGGCCGTCCTGAAGAGGAGGTTTCCAGATCATCAAGTGATATGCTGCAAGGGTTGTCGCAAGTGCACAAACAGGCTCGGCTGGTGATGCGGAGTGTTGCCAAGGCCCCATGGCCATCTGCCTCCCCTCCAGGAAGTATGGAGGAGCTTGTAGAGTTGTTCAAAGGAGCGCAGCGGCGTATCCGACTATGGGAGATATCCGCCTGTCGAGAGGGTGTGTGAGAGGCCTGGGCCATGGTGAAGACGCGATATACCAAGCTGTATCCTAATCGCATGGCCCTTGTCGGACCGCTAGGGTCGAATGGGGAAGAAATTCCCGTTAGTTTAGTATATGACCAAGTAGAGGTGGCCACCAAATATTCCCAACAGGATTGTAAGTTAGACCGTCTGTTGGAAGGTATAGAGGAGGAAGTGTTTGGGTCCAACTGACTATGTACTTTCCTTGACATGTGGAACTCTAGCTGAATTGTATAGCATTTGTCCGGGTCACTGACGAGAGTGATTATACCGTTTGGTCCGGGCATTTTGAGCTTCATATACCCGTAATGAGGTATAGCTTGGAAGCGTGTAAAATCATCCCGCCCCAATAGGGCGTGATATCCACTGCTGAAAGGGGCCACTTCGAAAGTAATTTCTTCGGACCGATAATTCTCCAGCGTGCCGAATACCACGTCAAGTGTGATTTTGCCCGCGCACCGCGCCTCCCGACTGGGAATGATTCCTCAGAAGGTTGTGCTACTTTGCTTGATGCGGCTCCTGTCTATTTCCATTTTGTGGAGTGTGTCCTCATAAATGAGGTTTAGTCCGCTGCCGCCGTCCATGAGGACCTTAGTAAGTCGAAACCCGTCCACGATGGTACTGAGGACTAATGCAGCTGGCACCCGGATTGTCCTGTACCTCGGTTCGTCACCAACTTTAAATGTTATAGCCGTGTCGTTCCAAGGGTTTATTGCAGCGATTTGGCAGACTTTGGCGAGGTCGCGAAGTGCCCTTTTGTGCTTGTTCTTTGAAGCGAATGTCTCGAAGACCGTCAATACTCTCGTATCGTCGTTTTCTGGAGGGTGCTGCTTTGGGGTGTCCTTGATAAGGATGTCCTCGCCGCTCTTGGCTACCTGCCGGAGTATCCAACATGCTCTAAGGCTATGGGTTGCCACGGCATCAAGTGTCGTGTGTATTTTGCATGGGCCATCGAGCCATCCCTCCAGAACGGTGCTGTGTCGCGTAATGGGTTTATGTTTTTTGACTATTGGACTGGGCGTGCCGCAGGGGTGCACCCTCTTTGCCTGTAGGAGGAGTCGAGTTGGGGCCGACAGTTCCCAGCAAACTGCCTGAGTTTTCCAGGCACTTTCCATCGCGATGTACTTCTGTACGATAGTTGCTAAGTCGGCAAACTTCACTATGTGGCGGCGATTGATGGCGTTGAGAATTCCTTCGTCCACGCAATTTTTGTAGAACGCTGATATCGCGTCATTGACAAGGAGGAATCTGGCCCAGAAGTGGTGGACCGTTTCTTGAGACTGCTGTTTTATGCTCATGAGAGCGTCTATGTCCGGGTGGGTGGGTGGAATTAAATCCGAACCCTGACCCGACCGATTGTCCGGAGTCTGAAGACCTCCTAGACTCAACAGTCCGGGCTCCGGAGTATCTTCTGATTGTTTAGGACTACCGTCCGATTCTATGTTCGGAGGGCTAGTCACATCCTTTCGCTGGTGGGTATCCGGTTCTTCCTGATCGGCGATCCAAACATAGTTCATCTTCGATATAGAAGAAGACTCGCCGTCCTGCTCCTCGACTACCGCTATCTGGTGAGTGACCGGTGGAGTTTTGATTTCTCCTTGATGGTTTTAAGCCCAATCCGATCGTAATCTGTGGCGATTCCCAAAGCGGTGATGCGATCTAGGAGCTCATTCAAGGACGAGAACTCTGCCGGATCCATCTGCTTGGAGTGTTCAGAGTTGATGCGAAGGCGGTTTTCGATGGCCCGAGAGGTCATCATTGGCTCAATGGCCGAACGAGCGATCATGGTAAAGCCGCCCAGCCGGAGGGTTTGGCCTGGGGCCAGGACTCCCCGGGAGGTGATGTTTTCTTGAAGGACAAGGCGATCCATCAAACCTTCGTCACCGTCATAGTGGAACTCTCAATGAAAGCACCAATGTCGGTGTCAAAACCGGCGGATCTCGGGTAGGGGGTCCCAAACTGTGCTTCTAAGGTCGATCGTAGCAGGAGACGGGGGACACGATGTTTACCCATGTTTGGGCCCTCTCTATGGAGGTAATACCCTACTTCCTGCTTGATTGATCTTGATGAATATGAGTATTACAAGAGTTGATCTACCACGAGATCGTAATGGCTAAACCCTAGAAGCCTAGCATGTATGACTATGGCAATGAGTCTATCCTTTCCGGACTACACCCTCCGGTTTATATAGACATCGGGGGGATCTAGGGTTACATAGAGTCGGTTACATAAGAAGGAATCTTCATTGTTGGTCGCCAAGGAGAGTCCAATCCAGACACGGGTATAGTCTTCGGCCTTCATGTCTTCACAGCCCACCAGTCCGGCCCATTGATGATAGGTCGGACGCCCGAGGACCCCTTAGTCCAGGACTCCCTCAGTACCTCCCTGCTAAACTTATAGCAAGGCACACATCAGGTTTGGTACACAGCATTGCATACATGATAGATCCTATGGCTGAGGCATAGGGAATGAATTTCATTTTCTCTCTATCTTCTGCAGTGGTCGGCATTGAGTCTTACTTAACTTCACACCTTGCAACACTGGCAAGAACCCTTTCTTTGACTGATCCATTTTGAACTTTTTCAAAACTTTATCAAGGTATGTGCTTTGTGAAAGTCCAATTAAGCGTCTTGATCTATCTCTATAAATCTTGATGCCTAATATATAAGCAGCTTCACCGAGGTCTTTCACTGAAAAATTCTTATTCAAATATCCTTTTATTCCATCCAGAAATTCTATATCATTTCTAATTAATAATATGTCATCTACATACAATATCATAAATGGTACAAAGCTCCCACTCACTTTCTTGTAAATACAGGCTTCTCCAAAAGTCTATATAACACCATATGCTTTGATCACCTCATCAAAGCGTATATTCCAACTCCGAGATGCTTGCACCAGTCCATAAATGGCTCGTTGGATCTTGCACACTTTGTTAGTACCTTTAGGATCAACAAAACCTTCTGGTTGCATCATATACAACTCCTCTTTGAGGTATCCATTAAGGAATGCAGTTTTGACATCCATTTGCCGGATTTCATAATCATAAAATGTGTCAATTGCAAACATGATTCGGACAGATTTAAGCATCGCCGCGGGTGAGAATGTCTCATCGTAGTCAACTCCTTGAACTTGTCAAAAACCTTTCGCAACAAGTCAAGCTTTGTAGACAGTAACATTACCATCGGCGTCTGTCTTCCTCTTGAAGATCCATTTATTTTCAATGGCTTGCCGATCATCGGGCAAGTCAACCAAAGTCCAAACTTTGTTCTCATACATGGACCCCATCTCCTATTTCATGGCCTCAAGCCATTTTGCGGAATCTTGGCTCATCTTCGCTTCCTCATAGTTCGTAGGTTCATCATGGTCTAGTAACATGACTTCTAGAAATGGGTTACGTACCACTCTGGCGTAGAACGTACTCTGGTTGACCTACGAGGTTCAGTAGTAACTTGATCTGAAGTTTCATGATCATCATCATTAGCTTCCTTGCTGATTGGGGTAGGAATCATTGGAACTAGTTTCTGTGATGTACTACTTTCCAATTTGGGAGAAGGTACCATTACCTCATCAAGTTCTACTTTCCACCCACTCACTTCTTTCGAGAGAAACTCCTTCTCTAGAAAGGATCCATTCTTAGCAACGAATATCTTGCCTTCGGATCTGTGATAGAAGGTGTACCCAACAGTTTCCTTTGGGTATCCTATAAAGACATTTCTCCGACTTGGGTTCGAGCTTATCAGGTTGAAGCTTTTTCACATAAGCGCCGCAGCCCCAAACTTTAAGAAATGACAACTTTGGTTTCTTGCCAAACCACAGTTCATAAGGCGTCGTCTCAACGGATTTAGATGGTGCCCTATTTAACGTGAATGCAGCTGTCTCTAAAGCATAACCCAAAACGATAGTGGTAAATCGGTAAGAGGCATCATAGATCGCACCATATCTAATAAAGTACGGTTACGACGTTCGGACACACCATTACGTTGTGGTGTTCTGGGTGGCGTGAGTTGTGAAACTATTCCACATTGTTTTAAATGAAGACCAAACTCGTAACTCAAATATTCGCCTCCACGATCAGAACGTCAAAACTTTATTTTCTAGTTACGATGATTCTCTACTTCACTCAGAAATTCTATGAACTTTTCAAATGTTTCTGACTTGTGTTTCATTAAGTAGATATACCCATATCTGCTCAAATCATCAGTGAGGGTCAGAAAATAACGATACCTGCCGCGAGCTTCAACACTCACTGGTCCACATACATAAGTATGTATGATTTCCAACAAATCTGTTGCTCGCTCCATTGTTCCGGAGAATGGAGTTTTAGTCATCTTGCCCATGAGGCATGGTTCGCAAGCACCAACTGATTCATAATCAAGTGATTCCAAAAGTCCATCAGCATGGAGTTTCTTCATGCGCTTTACACCAATATGACCTAAACGGTAGTGCCACAAATAAGTTGCACTATCATTATTAAACTCGCATCTTTTGGTTTCAATATTATGAATATGTGTATCACTACGATCGAGATCTAATAAGAATAGACCACCCTTCAAGGGTGCATGACCATAAGAGATATAACTCATATAAATAGATAACCATTATTCTCTGATTTAAATGAATAATCGTCTTGCAACAAACAAGATCCAGATATAATGTTCATGCTCAACGCTGGTACCAAATAACAATTATTCAGGTCTAAAACTAATCCCGATGGTAGATGTAGAGGTAGCGTGCCGACGGCGATCACATCGACTTTGGAACCATTTACCACGCGCATCGTCACCTCGTCCTTAGCTAATCTTCGTTTAATTAGTAGCCCATGTTTCGAGTTACAAATATTAGTAACCGAACCAATATCAAATACCCAGGTGCTACTACGAGCATTACTAAGGTACATATCAATAACATGAATATCAAATATACCTTTGTTCACTTTGCCATCCTTCTTATCCGCCCTTGGGGCAGTTCCGCTTCCAGATTCCAGTCCCTTTGCAGTAGAAGCACTCAGTTTCAGGCTTGGCTGCAGACTTGGGTTTCTTCGCAGGAGTAGCAACTATCTTGCTATTCTTCTTGAAGTTCCCCTTCTTTCCCTTGCCCCTTTTCTTGAAACTACTGGTCTTGTTAACCATCAACACTTGATGCTCCTTTTTGATTTCTACCTCCGAAGCTTTGAGCAGAGCGAAGAGCTCGGGAATTGTCTTCTACATCCCTTGCATGTTATAGTTTATCACGAAGCCTTTATAGCTTGGTGGCGGTGATTGAAGAACTCTATTAATAACACTATCTTCATCAACTTTGCAACCAAGTTGAGTCATCTGATTGTAGTACCCAGACATTCTGAGCAAGTGTTCACTGATAGAACTATTCTCCTCCATCTTGCAGCTATAGAACTTATTGAAGACTTCATATCTCTCAATTCGGGCATTTTCTTGAAATATTAACTTCAATTCTTGGAACATATCATATGCTCCATGACGTTCCAAACGTCTTTGAAGTCCCGATTCTAAACCGTAAAGCATGGCACACTGAACTATCGAGTAGTCATCAGAACGATCTTGCCAGACGTTCATAACGTCCGGAGTTGCTCCTGCAGCAGGCCTGTCACCTTGTGCAGCAATGAGGATAATCCTCAAGTTACGGACCTAGTCCGTGTAGTTGCTACCATCATCTTTCAAATTAGCTTTCTCTAGGAACGCATTAAAATTCAAGGGAATGGTAGCACAGGCCATTGATCTACAACAACATAGATATGCAAAAACTATCAGGACTAAGTTCATGATAAATTAAAGTTCAATTAATCATATTACTAAAGAACGCCCACTTAGATAGACATCCCTCTAGTCATCTAAATGATCACGTGAACCAAATCAACTAAACCATGTCCGATCATCACGTGAGATGAAGTAGTTTTCAATGGTGAACATCTCATGTTGATCATATCTACAATATGATTCACGCCCGACCGAAAGGTCTCGAGTGTCCCGAGGCCATGTCTGTACATGCTAGGCTCGTCAAGTTTAACCCGAGTATTCGGCATGTGCAAAACGGTCTTACACCCGTTGTATTTGAACGTAGAGCTTATCACACCCGATCATCACGTGGTGTCTCGGCATGACGAACTTTAGCAACGATGCATACTCAGGGAGAACACTTGTACCTTGAAATTTTGTAAGGGATCATCTTATAATACTACTGTCGTACTAAGCAAAATAAGAAGCATAATAAGATAAACATCACATGCAATCAAAAATATGTGACATGATATGGCCATCATCATCTTGTGCTTTTGATCTCCATCTCCAAAGCATCGTCATGATCTCCATTGTCACCGGCTTGACACCATGATCTTCATCATAGCATCGTGGTCGTCTCGCCAACTATTGCTACTACTACTATCGCTAACTCATAGTGATAAAGTGAAGAAATTACATGGCCTTCGCAATTCATACAATAACGAGACAAGCACAAGGCTCTTGCCGGTTGCCGATAACTTCATAAAATATGATCATCTCATACAATAACGTATAAATCATCATGTCTTGACCATATCACATCACAACATGCCCTGCAAAAACAAGTTAGATATCCTCTACTTTGTTGTTGCATGTTTTACATGGCTGCTGCGGGCTTAGCAAGAACCGTTATTACCTACGCATACAAAAAGCCATAACGATTTTTCGTCAAGTGTGTTGTTTTAACCTTCACAAGGACCGGGCGTAGCCACACTCGATTCAACTAAAGTGAGAGAGAAAGACACCCGCCGGTCACCTTTAAGCAACGAGTGCTCGTAACGGTGAAACCAGTCTCGCGTAAGCGTACGCGTAATGTCGGTCCGGGTCGCTTCATCCCACAATACCGCCGAATCAAAGTATGACATGCTGGTAAGCAGTATGACTATTATCGCCCACAACTCATTGCGTTCTACTCGTGCATATCATCTACACATAGACCTGGCTCATGATGTCACTGTTGGGGAACGTAGTATTTCAAAATTTTCCTACAACCACGCAAGATCTATCTACTAGAAGCATAGAAACGAGTGGGGAGACTGTGTCTACGTACCCTCGTAGACCTAAAGCGGAAGCATCTAGTGACGCGGTTGATGTTGCCGAACGTCTTCGCAATCCAACCGATCCAAGCACCGAACGTACGGCACCTCCGCGTTCAGCACACGCTCAGCTCGATGACGTCCCACGAGCTCTTGATCCAGTTGAGCGTCACGGGAGAGTTTCGTCAGCACGACGGCATGGTGACAGTGATGATGAAGCTACCGATGCATGGCTTCACCTAAGCACTGCAACGATATGACCGAGGTGTGTATGTGTGGAGGAGGCACCGCACGCGGGTAAAACTGATGTACAATTGTGTGTCCTAGGGTGCCCCCTGCCCCCGTATATAAAGGAGCAAGAGGGAGGCCGGCCGGCCCTAGGGCGCGCGGGAGAGAGAGGAGGACTCCTCCTCCTAGTAGGAGTACGACTCCCCTTTCCTACTTCTACTAGGAGGGGGAAAGGAAGGAGGAGAGGGAGAAGGAAAGGGGGGTGTCGCCCCCCTTACCTAGTGCAATTCGGACTAGAGTGGGAGGGGGTGCGCGGTCTGCCCTGGCCGGCCCTCTCTCTCTCCACTAAGGCCGACGTGGCCCATTATCTCTCCCGGGGGGTTCCGGTAACCCTCCGGTACTCCGGTTTTCTCCGAAATCACCTGGAAAACTTTCGGTGTCCGAATATAGCCGTCCAATATATCATTCTTTATGTGTCGACCATTTTGAGACTCCTAGTCATGTCTGTGCTCACATTCGGGACTCCGAACTACCTTCGGTACATAAAAACACATAAACTCATAATACCGATCGTCATCGAATGTTAAGCGTGCGGACCCTACGGGTTCGAGAACTATGTCGACATGACCGAGAATCATCTCCGGTCAATAACCAATAGCATAACAACATACGTTGTTCCCTTTGTCATCGGTATGTTAATTGCCCGAGATTCGATCGTCAGTATCATCATACCTAGTTCAATCTTGTTACCGGCAAGTCTCTTTACTCGTTCCGTAATACATCATCTCGTGACTAACTCATTAGTCATTTGCTTGCAAGGCTTATTATGATGTGTATTGCCAAGAGGGCCCAGATATACCTCTCCGACACTCGGAGTGACAAATCCTATTCTTGATCTATGCCAACACCACAAACACCTTCGGAGACACCTGTAGAGCATTGCTACTTCTCGAGCTTGCATTGTATTCTCTCGAAGAGGAAAGGGAGATGCAACAGAGTAGCGTAAGTATTTCCCTCGGTTTTTGAGAACCAAGGTATAAATCCAGTAGGAGACCACGCGAGAGTCCCTCGCACCTGCACAAATAATAAGAACTTCGCAACCAACGCGATAAGGGGTTGTCAATCCCTTTACGGTCACTTATGAAAGTGAGATCTGATAGAGATGATAGTTTATATTTTTGGTATTTTTTTATTATAAGAACAGGAAATAAAAGCGGAAAAAATAAAGTAAATTGTAGATTGATATGTTGAGAATAGACCCGGGGGCCATAGTGTTCTCTAGTGGCTTCTCTCATGATAGCGGTATTCTACGGCGGGTAAACAAACTACTGTCGAGAAATTGATAGAAAAGTGAATAATTATGAGACTATCTAGGCATGATCATTATATATAGGCATCACGTCCGAGACAAGTAGACCGAAACGATTCCGCATCTACTACTATTACTCCACACATCGACCGCTATCCAGCATGCATCTAGTGTATTGAGTTCATAATAACAGAGTAACGCCTTAAGCAAGATGACATGATGTAGAGGGATAAACTCAAGAAATATGATATAAACCCCATCTTTTTATCCTCGATGGCAACAATACAATATGTGCCTTGATGCCCCTACTGTCACTGGGAAAGGACACCGCAAGATTGAACCCAAAGCCAAGCACTTCTCCCATTGCAAGAACTATAGATCTAGTAGGCCAAACCAAACCAATAATTCGAAGAGACTTGCAAGGATATTATAATCATACATAAAGAGTTCAGAGAAGAACCAAATATTTCTCATAGATAATCTTGATCATAAACCCACAATTCATCGGATCTCGACAAACACACCGCAAAAAGAGATTACATCGAATAGATCTCCTCGAAGATCAAGGAGAACTTTGTATTGAGATCCAAAGAGAGAGAAGAAGCCATCTAGATACTAGCTATGGACCCGAAGATCTGTGGTAAACTACTCACAACTTATGGTGAGGCGATGATGATGATGTAGAAGCACTCCGTGGTAGATCCCCCCTACGGTGGAGCTCCGGAACAGGCCCCAAGATGGGATCTCGCGGGAACAGAAGGTTACGGTGGTGGAACTAGGGTTTTCTCTGTTGCTCTGATGGTTTCAGGGTACGTAGGCTTATATAGGAGGAAGGAGGGCACCGGGGGCCTTACGTGGGACCCATGAGGGAGAGGGCGCGCCCTAGGGGGGGTGCGCCCCCCACCCTCGTGGGCACCACGTGGGCCCTACTCCGTGGTTCTCAAGTCTCCCATGCATGATTTTCTCCAAAAAATATCTCCCCCGAAGGTTTCATTCCATTTGGACTCCGTTTGATATTCCTTTTCTGCAAAACCCTGAAACAGGCAAAAAACAGCAATCTAGACTGGGCCTTTGGGTTAGTAGGTTAGTCCCAAAATAATATAAAAGTGTATAACAAAGCCCATTAAACATCCAAAACATCATAAATAATAGCATGGAACAATCAAAAATTATAGATACGTTGGAGACGTATCAAGCATCCCCAAGCTTAATTCCTGCTCGTCCTTGAGTAGGTAAATGATAAAAACGGAATTTTTGATGTGGAATGCTAACCAACATAGTTTTTCAATGTAATTATCTTAATTGTGGCATGAATGTTCAGATCTGAAAGATTCAAGGCAAAAGTCTATATTGACATAAGAAATAATAATACTTCAAGCATACTAACAAAGCAATCATGTCTTCCCAAAATACTATGGCTAAAGAAAGTTATCCCTACAAAATCATATAGTCTGGCTATGCTCCCTCTTCATCACACAAAATATTCATATCATGCAGAACCCCAATTTTAGCCAAGCACTTGTTTTCATACTCTATTCTTTTGAACCTTTCAACTTTCACACAATACATGAGCGTGAGCCATGGACATATCACTATGGGTGGAATAGAGAGGTGGTTGTGGAGAAAACAAAAAGGAGGGAGATAGTCTCACTTCGACTAGTCGTATCAACGGGCTATGGAGATGCCCATCTATAGATATCAATGTGAGTGAGTAGGGATTGCCATCCAACGGATGCACTAGAGCTAAATATGTATGAAAGCTCAACAAAAGAAACTAAGTGGGTGTGCATCCAACTTGCTTGCTCACGAAGACCTAGGGCATTTGAGGAAGCCCATCGTTGGAATATACAAGCCAAGTTCTATAATGAAAATTCTCACTAGTATATGAAAGTGACTAAACATGAGACTCTCTATCATGAAGAACATGATGCTACTTTGAAGCACAAGTGTGGAAAAAGATAGTAGCAATTGTCCCTTTTTATTTTCTTTTTATTTTTTTATTTTTTTGGGCCTTTCTTTTTTTCTTTTTTCTTTTTTTTGAGGGGCTTTATTGATTTAGCCTTTCCTCACATGTGACAATGCTCTAATAATGATGATCATCACACTTTCATTGAATTACAACTCGATATTACAACTCGATACTAGAACAAGTATGACTCTATATGAATGCCTCCAGCGGTGTATCGGGATGTGCAATGAATCAAGAGTGACATGTATGAAAAATTATGCATGGTGGCCTTGCCACAAATACGACGTCAACTACATGATCATGCATGGCAATATGACAATATGATGCGTGTCATAAGAACGGAACGGTGGAAAGTTGCATGGTAATATATCTCGGAATGGCTATGGAAATGCCATGATAGGTAGGTATGGTGGCTGTTTTGAGGAATAATATGGTGGCTGTTTTGAGGAAGGATATATAGTGGGTGTATGGTACCGGCGAAAGTTGCGCAGTACAAGAGAGGCTAGCAATGGTGGAAGGGTGAGAGTGCGTATAATCCATCGACTCAACATTAGTCATAAGAACTCATATACTTATTGCAAAAATCTATGAGTCATCAAAACAAAGCAATCAATGCATGCTCCTAGGGGGGAGGTTGGTAAGAGTTAACCATCGCGCGCCCCCGACCTCCACACAAAGGTTGACACTTTACAAATACATCATGCTCTAACTTCGTCACATAGCGGTTCACCATATGTGCATGCTACGTGAATCACTAACCTTAACACAAGCATTTCTCAATTTCATAATAACTCCAGTAGCATGACTCTAATATCATTATCCTCATATATCAAAACAATTATCAAGCATCCAACTTCTCATCATATTCAATGCACTTAGTGTGAAAGTTTTTACTACATTGATATAGGATGTCTATCATGTGAAGACTAGTTTTATAGCCTAAGCACATTACCATGATGTTTTAATAGACTCTCAAATGGATATAAGTGAAGCATGAGAGTTCAACAATTTCTTCAATATATTATCACCACCGTGCTCTAAAAGATATAAGTGAAGCACTAGAGCAAAAACTATTCAACTCAAAAGATATAAGTGAAGCACATAGAGTGTTCTAACAATTCCTAGGCCATATTTAACTCTCTCAAATAGGTGTGTCCAGCAAGGATAATTGTGAAAAACTAACAAGCAAAGACTCAAATTATACAAGACGCTCCAAGCAAAACACATATCATGTGGTGAATAAAAATATAGCTCCGAGTATAGTTACCGATAGATGAAGACGAAAGAGGGGATGCCTTCCCGGGGCATCCCCAAGCTTAGGCTTTTGGTTGTCCTTGAATTTTACTTGGGGTGCCTTGGGCATCCCCAAGCTTAGGCCCTTGCTACTCTTTGTTCCGTAGTCCATCAAAGCAATACTCAAAACTTCAAAACTTCACAACACAAAACTTAGACAAAATCTCGTGAACTCCGTTAGTATAAGAAAGCAAACCACTACTCAAAGGTACTGCAATGAATTCATTCTTTGTTTATATTGGTGTTAAACCTACTGTATTCCAACTTCTCTATGGTTCATACTTCCCAATATTACTCATAGATGCATTGAAATAAGCAAACAACACACGAAAAACAGAATCTGTCAAAAACAGAACAGTCTGTAGTAATCTGCAGGTTTCGCATACTTCTGTAACTCCAAAAAATTCATACTAAATTGGTAAACGTGAGGAATTTGTCTATTAATCATCTTCAAAAATAATCAACTAAATAGCACGCTCCAGTAAAATCTGATGACCATTCTAGCGAGCGCTAACGATTCTGTTTTTCACAGCAAGATCACATAAACTTCACACAAGTCTTCCCAAAGGTTCTACTTGGCACAAACACTAAAAAAAACACAAAACCACATCTAAAAACAAGCTAGATGCAATATTTATTCCCTAACAGCAGCAAAAACAAAAAAAATATAAAATTGGGTTGCCTCCCAACAAGCGCTATCGTTTTACGCCCCTAGCTAGGCACGATTTTAGTGATGCACTCATGAAAGACAAGAGTTGAAGCACAAGGAGAGCATCCTAAAGCACTTATAAAACACATCTAAGTCTAACTTACTTCCTATGCATATGCTTTTTAGTGGAAAACAAATTAGCAAGACAAGCAAGATCTAGCATATGCAAGGAAGAAGAAAGAAACAAGATCAATCTCAACACGAAGAGAGGTAACTTAGTAACATGAAGATTTCTACAACCATATTTTCCTCTCTCATAATAATTGCATGTAGGATCATAGGAAAATTAAACAATATAGCATTCACATAACATATTCTCAACACGATCCACATGCATGCGAAGTTGACACTCTTCCAAAATAGTGGGATCAACATTAACTAAAGTCATGACCTCTCCAAACCCACTTTTATCAAAAAATCCATAAGATTGAAAATTCTATAAATATGTGGGATCTAAAGTTGACACTCTTCCAAACCCACTTTCAATATTATTGCAAACATTATTATCAATCTTACATTCATCATGGGGTTTAAATAAATTTTCAAGATCATAAGAAGAATCACCCCAATCATGATCATTGCAACAAGTAGTGGACATAGCAATACTAGCATCACCAAGCTTAGGGTTTTGCATATCATTAACACAATTTTCATTAATGGGATTTATAATAACGTCACTGCAATCATGATATTTACTCAAAGAGCTAATGTGAATCACTTTATAATTTCCTTTCAATACTTCATCACAATTTTCAGATTCATAAATTTTGAGCAAACCTCATAAAGATAATCTAGTGCACGCGGCTCACTAGTAATAGGTTCAACATAATTGGATCTCTTAAAGAGATTAGCAAGTGGATGAGGATCCATACTTTAGCAAGCGAATATGCAAGCTAATTGAGGGCACATAGCAACACAAGCAAACAGAAAGGCGAACGGAAAAAAAGGAGGGCGAATAAAACGGCAAGGGTGAAGTGGGGGAGAGGAAAACGAGAGGCAAAAAATGTAATGCGAAGGATAAGGGTTTGTGATAGGTACTTGGTATATGACTTTTGCATAGGCCTCCCCGGCAACGGCGCCAAAAATTCTTCTTGCTACTTCTCGAGCTTGCGTTGTATCCCCTTGCAGAGGAAAGGGAGATGCAGCACAGTAGCGTAAGTATTTCCCTCAGTTTTTGAGAACCAAGGTATCAATCCAGTAGGAGACCACGCGCGATTCCCTCGCACCTGCACAAACAAATAAGAAATTCGCAGCCAACGCGATAAGGGGTTGGCAATCCCTTTACGGTCACTTACAAAAGTGAGATCTGATAGAGATGATAGTTTATATTTTTGGTATTTTTTTTATTATAAGAAGAGAAAGTAAAAGCGGAAAAGTAAAGCAGATTGTAGATTGATATGTTGAGAATAGACCCGGGGCCATAGTGTCTTCTAGTGGCTTCTCTCATGATAGCGATATTCTATGGCAGGTAAACAAATTACCGATGAGCAATTGATAGAAAAGCAAATAATTATGAGACTATCTAGGCATGATCATTATATATAGGCATCACGTCCGAGACAAGTAGACATAAACGATTTTGCATCTACTACTATTACTCCACACATCGACCGCTATCCAGCATGCATCTAGTGTATTGAGTTCATAAGAACAGAGTAACGCCTTAAGCAAGATGACATGATGTAGAGGGATAAACTCAAGCAATATGATATAAACCCCATCTTTTTATCCTCGATGGCAACAATACAATACGTGCCTTGCCGCCCCTACTGTCACTGGGAAAGGACACCGCAAGATTGAGCCCAAAGCCAAGCACTTCTCCCATTGCAAGAACTATAGATCTAGTAGGGCAAACCAAACCAATAATTCTAAGAGACTTGCAAGGATATTATAATCATACATAAAGAGTTCAGAGAAGAACCAAATATTTCTCATAGATAATCTTAATCATAAACCCACAATTCATCGGATCTCGGCAAACACACCGCAAAAAGAGATTACATCGAATAGATCTCCTCGAAGACCGAGGAGAACTTTGTATTGAGATCCAAAGAGAGAGAAGAAGCCATCTAGATACTAGCTATGGACCCGAAGGTCTGTGGTAAACTACTCACAACTCATGGTGAGGCGATGATGATGATGTTGAAGCACTCCGTGGTAGATCCTCCCTCCCGCGGAGCTCCGGAACAGGCCCCAAGATGGGATCTCACGGGAACAGAAGGTTACGGCGGTGGAACTAGGGTTTTCTCTGTTGCTCTGATGGTTTCGGGGTACGTAGGCTTATATACGAGGAAGGAGGGCACTGGGGGCCTTACGTGGGACCCACGAGGCAGGGGGGAGTGCCCCCTACCCTCCTGGGCACCACGTGGCCCCTACTCCGTGGTTCTCAAGTCTCCCGTGCGTGATTTTCTCCAAAAATATCTCTCCCGAAAGTTTCATTCCGTTTGGACTCCGTTTGATATTCCTTTTCAGCAAAACCCTGAAACGGCAAAAAAACAGCAATCTGGACTGGGCCTTTGGGTTAGTAGGTTAGTCCCAAAAATAATTTAAAATTGTATAACAAAGCTCATTAAACATCCAAAACATCATAAATAATTGCATGGAACAATAAAAAATTATAGATACATTGGAGACGTATCAAGCATCTTTATAATCACCTAGTTATATTGTGACGTTTGATAGCACACAAGGTCTTCCTCCGGTATTCGGGAGTTGCATAATCTCATAGTCATAGGAACATGTATAAGTCATGAAGAAAGCAATAGCAGTCAAACTAAACGATCAAGTTGCTAAGCTAACGGATGGGTCTTGTCCATCACATCATTCTCCTAATGATGTGATCCCGTTGATCAAATGACAACTCATGTCTATGGCTAGGAAACATGACCATCTTTGATCAATGAGCTAGTCTAGTAGAGGCATACTATGGACACTCTGTTTGTCTATGTATTCACACATGTACTAAGTTTCTGGTTAATACAATTCTAGCATGAATAAGAAACATTTATCACGATATAAGGAAATACAAATAACAACTTTATTGTTGCCTCTAGGGCATATTTCCTTCACCCTCCATTTGGGCCGGCCTAAGTGGAGAAGGAAAGGAGGAAAGGAAAGAGAGGGAATAGGATTCCCCCTTCATCCCCCCTCTCCCCTCTTTCCTTTCCCCTTTCGTATACAAGGAAAGGGGGGCATAGGGCAAGTCAGGACCCCTAGGGGGCGGCGGCCAATCCCTAGGGCTCCTTGGCTGCCTCCCCTCTACTCCCACCTATATATATGCAGGAGGGGCGCCTCAGAAGCACACAACATCAATTGTTAGCCTGTGCAGCGCCCCCGTCCACTGTTTACTCCATCGGTCATATTTTCATAGTGCTTAGGCGAAGCCCTACGAAGATCACTTCACCATCACCGTCACCATGATGTCGTGCTGACGGAACTCATCTACTAACTCGACATCTTGCTGGATCAGGAAGGCGAGGAACGTCATCGAGATGAACGTGTGCAGAACACGGAGGTGCCGTGCATTCAGTACTTGATCGGTTGAAGCGCGAAGAAGTTCGACTACATCAACCGCGTTGTGTAACACTTTCACTTACGGTCTACGATGGTACGTAGACACACTCTCCCCTCGTTGCTATGCATCTCCATGGATAGATCTTTGCATGTATGTATATTTTTTTTTGTTTTCCATGTAACGTTTCCCAACATGCGCAAAACAGAATATAAAAATAAAAGCGCTCAAGGTACTTCGGACAAAACTCCTCTCAGTGTTATTTTGGTATATTGCTTAAGCCATGGATCAACTAAGAAAGCATGGTATATGTTTCTTCTTAATGAAAGCACATATATGTAAGAGCATGCAGAAAGGGTTAAAGAGTTGGAATCCTATACAGTGCAGAATCTATGTTTCGACATAGGGAACAATTACATTTGATACAGAACATGCACTTGTGAATTGGCAGGTAATATGAAGGAGCTGTATGGGAATTTTATCTTCGCTTTCAGTGACACATATCAGATCATCTTCCCCTCGACCCATTCATGATGAGTTGCAGCAAGTTCTCATGAACTGTAGAGATTCACAAGCAGTAACACATGTACATGGGAAGCAAACTTAAAGAAGAAATTTTGCTTTAGCCATGATTATTAATAGTAGCTGAGATATATATATTTAGTTCACCAAGTTTTCAACTAACATGTGAACACATCATGTGTATGTGTGACCCTTAAAAACTGCAGTTTCAAATAGCAAAAGAGATTTGAAGCTATTATTGTGGAAATGTACAAACCAAAGAGGCGCTAAATACAAATACATAACGACAACATAGCACACCATGCTTGAGACCAGAACTGCATTTGAATGGGCTCAGATTCGCCTTTGCTCGATCACGACCCTTCCCCTAGTGTCTCCATCACCAGATCAATATGTTCTTACAAGGGTGAAACTGCTCTGGTCATCCCTCATCGGAAATGACCATCTAAGGACAGAGCCACTAAAATAAGCACATGATCAAAATGGCTCAAAGAAACGAGGGTGTCCAACTTAATACACACAAGTGCCTCAATTTCTCGAGAGCATGCTTATATCAGCCATAATCGATCATCATAGCCGTGCGCAAGCTAAGATCAACTCTAGCAGACCTGTTAAAATGGAAAGTCCATCCAATATAGAACAGTTCAACAATCACAAACTGGTTATTGACAAAGCCATGCAACATTCGGTGCACCCAGGGCGCACACTGTTCATTGCAACGGCCTCAGTTTTGATACGACGGACAAGGTGAACCAAGGGTGAGATCCAACGGCCCAGATCGCATCAGAGAAAAGATCCGACGGCCGAGAGTGCCTTAGCTCTGAGAGAGCTCAAGCATGGATCCACAACTATAGAGCATCAACCAGACAAGCACTACATCAACATAGCCACGGCCATGTTCCATATAGTAGCCGAAGCAGAGTAATAGGAGGAGGATGGAGCTCACCAAGGGAGGTTGCAGCCGAGGCAGTACTCAGTGGGCGCCAGGGTTACGCCTAAACGCCATCCAACGGGCGAGGAACCGCCTCCTACGCCACACATCCACACCGCTGCATCGGAGTTGCGTCTTGCACCGTCCGCCGACGAGCATGAACTCCACGGGCACCGAAGCGGCCAAGGAGGCGAGGAGGTGACGTATAGCACATCCAAGAGCACCACCAAAGGCGGAGATAACCGGGGCAAAGAGAATGATACTTTTGGCCTTTGCTAGAAATAAGATGAGAAACAAAAAGCCCTCATTGGCCAGCCTGCACACCAACAAGCACAACAAGGAGAACATGGTGAAGCAAAAAAAACATCACCATACAACTGTCACCTAGCTTTTGAAAAGCATGTCGCATCGCTAAAATAAGATTTTATAGTCCTACTTATGTAATTAGAACGGTGTTTTCACTACCTATATGTCTAATTAGATAATAAATATTCCTCTCTACCAAAATAAATTGTATGTGAATGCCCTGTTTTAGCTCAACCATCGCAAGGAGGATTATTCACACCTGGTTACCGGTCGTTTTGTTGAAATCTTCAACAACAATAAAAAACATATCCACAAACCATGAGGCACCCCTGCAGAGCATAGTGCCCGAACAGGAAGAAAGCGAGGCCGGCCATAAAATTTATGGTCTAAACTGTATGATCATTGAATCATCTCACTAAAGATTTAAGCCAACAACTAAACTAATGCCAGCTGACCATTCTGTCATTAACTCAACATGGTGAGGACTATGCTATAGAGACTTTCAAAACAATGCAGAGAAATTGAGAGCAAGACCAGACAAACTTCATCTGATCTCAATAAAAGGGATTATAAAACAGCTAGACCATCAACCTATGCCATCTTCTTTTTCACGCCTCCGATAGTATATCTTTAAAATGAATTGTTCGTGCCAACTTAATGTATTGTAGTAATTCAAAGGATAAAATTTGTCTAGAAGATGAATATTAAGGAAAGAGAAAGATAGACCTGCGTCGAAGGAGCTTGGCATACGGGTGGCCTGAGCTTGGTGCGACCCAGCGCGCGTTGCGTCACGACGGAGTACCTCGACATGCCATGCTGATGACCCGTGGACCGTAGTTTCCTTGACATGGCCGAGGCAGACCCTGGCGACGCTGTTTGCAAACCGCAGCAAGAAGGCCAGGCAAGAGGAAAGAATCACGTGCAAGGAAACCAATGAGACAACATGTGCATGATTAATCTTGTTCCCTGTTGATCGGTTTCATATGTGTGCTATAAATAAATAAAGAAAATAGAACAGTTGGCACTGAAGTCGTCCATTAGAAACAAAGCATGATAATATACACAAACCCTAAGGAGGTCTAAACATGGGAGGTTATATACCTAGATGTTAATTTCTCATTGTAGCACATTCTTGGACATGCTATTGAATTTTATAGATAGCTAATTCAGCCCAACTCTGAGCATTTAGTTTTGCATTAGCTATTGATACCAATGCATGCACACACATAGTGAGAAGACAAAACATCGCCATTGAGAGAAAGTAGGAAGTACAAGCTCATATCCATGTCCAAAAGTGAGTCGCAAGTTTAGTCGGTTTTCACAACACGACAATGTAGCTAGAAAGTACAACTAGATCATGCGGCCGGGGTTGTTTGCATCCGCATAGAAACAAAATTGTCGACTCAGTAAGAAGCTCCGTAGTATTTTCAACTACGTAGTGACATGTAACATGGTCTCTTCAACTACATAGTAAGTATATAAGTAGTATTTTCAGTTGGAAATTTATCACTCACTACTTCATCTACAGTAACTTGAGTTTGCTTGAATCAAAAAGTGATTTAATGAATCATTCAGATGAAACCAAATATCCAAACCAGTTTCAGTCAATTAGTGGATGTACATGTAGATTTGGGGGGTAGAGTGGGGTAGGCGGGCGGCTCACCACTTACGCCGCTCGTAATCCCCGGCACGTGCTGGAGAGGGGGCAGGGGTTGGCCGTCCTGGCTCCTCTAGTAGCTCTCCACGACTACGACCAACTCCCGGGAGAGAAGAAGCACACGCGGCCCACAAGCAAAGACCAGTCAAAACAATCCAGCACTGACATCATCATAATAGTTCTTCCTAACCAACCATATTAGTTATCTAACCCCTAAGAAGCATGAATATTAGTCCAGAAAATAAAAATATGTTCTTTTCTTCAACTACTTATAGAAATTAGTAACCCCATATCAAGAAGAGAAACTTTAACTGGTATTTGGTAATCAGCACAGTGAACTGAATTTATGAGGTACTAATTTTAGTTATTATAAAAACTGAAACACAACATGTTTTTTGACAAATGTGTTCTAAGTAAAGCCTCCAACTAACATAATCAAAACCATACTCTATAGGTTTATCATCTATTGAAGCTTTATGTAGAGCACTGCAATGTTAATAAAGGGCATATGTAATTTAAAATCATACGGGAGGCAAAGAAAATGAGCTTTAAGCACTTCCCATGTACCCCGGAACAAAAATAATCATGTATATTTAGTATGCACTCATCAGCAAAACAGAGAATTCTAATTGCTTATCTACTATTTGCAGGACACAATAACACATGTTAAAAACCATTCCCGCGGAACCAATAACAGCTCTTGGTATGTGAGGAAGCACAGATAAACAATTCGCTAAACTTAAAACCACAAGAGCAAATCAAATGAGCTTATTTTTTTCACAAAATGACATGTATTCGTGCTCCAAGTGCATCGACTGAGTTCAATTTTCAGAGGCCAAGAATTGGCTCTCCCAATGAAGCAGTAGGAGCAAGAGATGTGAACAAAAGAAGCACACATTAAACTGTAGATCAATATTTCTTACCGTGTTTCTCTTTATAGGGAAAACATAATAACATCCACTAAAGGAGAAGGCTATTCATGTTAACAAAATTATTTTCATCTCACCTGGTACATCCTCAATTTTCTTTAGTGAGTTGATATTATATTAACTAAATCTCTTTTTTTTCTAAGGGAAAAAATTATCCTCCAAACAGAATTTTTACATACAGTAACTTCAAAATGAAATAATACAATGCTCAAATGATAGTGCCTTCTATAATTACGCTTGATGCAGCAAAGATACACAAGACTCTAGAATTGCAAAAGAACATGAGCTGCATATGAATGACATGGACGAAGCCGAGATACCTTTGCAAAGGATAACAAGTTGACACCAAGCACAATCGTCTAGCATAGATGGCATGAAATTTACATTGTATGTGTAGTAATGCAACATGCCTATATTAGCAAGCATGTCTACTAATCACCTATCATAGAGTATCAACAGAGTGCAGTGAAACAAGATACCAGCATATCTATTTACAAACCACATATTCAAGAATCACAACATTAATGGCTTCATTCATAATAAAACACCATATTTTTTCTTAAATATATCCAAAGCTTTTAGGCTAAATATTAGTACTATATACCATGAAGAAGGATTATTCCAGTAGACTTTCCAATCATCTTCACAGGGCTGAAGCTAATGAGTCCATCCCTGCTCTTATCACCTATATAAAACAAAGACCATCAGTTACAAAAATCACATTATACAATCCATGAAACATAGGAGGGATTTCAGGGGCAGGAGGAGAAGGGGGATCTCACCTTGGCTCCGAGACTGTTGGGTGCCGTCGTGGAGGTGCTCTGAACCAGAAAACACCAATGATAACCACGAAGGACTGGAAATAACCAATTCCATGTAACTGAGAACTGTAAAAGAGATACAAAAAGGAAAGGTGGATTGAACATTTTCTCACAAAGCATATAGAATTAATTCCCTGGATAAAACAATACCATCACACCAGATAAACCAACATAAGATCATTTTAATCAACGGAACCATAAACACATTAGGCATAGAACCTCAATTATCTTCCTAACCAACCATGTGGGCTATCCAATCCCTAAGATAAATAAATAAGCAAGGATCAATCAAAACAAACCAACACCGCTCAGATTTGTAGCATTAGTTGAACCAACGATTAAGGAGCAAGAATGTGTTCCTGGCGAAAAAATAGCATTAGTTGAACCAGTGATTAAGGAGCGATTATTTGTACTCAGATTTAATATGTGTGGTATTCAAAACTACTAAACTCTGGTGTCAAAAGAGATGTGATGCATAGACCTTTTCAGGACCTTAACCTTGTTTGGATAAATGCTCAGGTTTAACATCATATTTTCAGGATCCTGAAGCATTCCAATCTTTCCTCTAAAAACTGACCATATGTGTGAACCCATGCATAACAGTCCTAAGTTGGACAACACTCAATCTTAGTACATTGGAAAATCAAAGGATAATAAGCAGGCCACGGTACTTCATACCAAATGAAGAGATACTAACCGACTGGGCTGGAGTCATCCTTGAAGTTTGAGATCTGCAGAATATGCCCCCTTTGTGTAAAATTAAGAAGCTCTTCCAGAATACGCCCCTCTGCAGAAGCCTATGAACCACTACAATTGTCTTCAGTGCTACCTGTAAGTTGCAAAAGATGGGATGGCGAACATCAATTGACTGCTTATAAGATTCTGAAAGATAGGAGAGGGTGAGGGCTAGAGCAGATCAGAGAGGAGGAGGATGAGAGGATGAACTCACCGAAAAAGGAGAAAGCCAATCCGATGCGCCCATGCAAGGCTGTACCTCATGGCCAGCGGGAAGCGGAGCCACGCGTGGGGTCGAGGAAGGAGAAGAAGAGGAGCCGCCGGAGTCGACCAGAGCCGCGGTAGCCGGGGCCGGGCCGGGGCATTAGGGTTTGGGTGGCGCCAGATCGGAGGGGTGGAAGGAGGAGGCCGTGAGGGGAGGAGGCCGGGCGGCAACGGGGAAGGAGGAGAGGGAGGCACATGTGCGGGAGGAGGAGGCAACGCGAGGGGTGGAAGGAGGAGGCCGTGAGGGGAGGAGGTCGGGCGGCGGCGGGGAAGGAGGAGAGGGAGGCACGGGTGGGAAGGAGGAGGAGGCGCGAGCGGGAGAGGAGCCGGCTAGGGTTGTCTCCACGGGAGACGCCCCTTTTATACCCCTAGTGCGTGAAATGACGAAAATGCCCCCGGTGGGGCAGGCTATTTATGCGTGGTGGCAGGACCGGGGCGCATACTGTTCATTCCAACGGCTTCAGTTTTGATCCGACGAACGAGGTGAACCGAGGGAGAGATCCAACGGCCCAGATCGCATCAGGAAAAAGATCCGACGGCCGAGAAGCCACCGTGAATTTTCGCACTGTACAATTGAACATTCCCTGAATATGTCTCTTTTATACAAAAGCTGGCAAAATATTATATTATTCTGCCCATTACACTATTCATCTATCATGATGTTTTATGCTCTGCACTCGTAATTCTATGTTGAAAAGGTATGTGACATGATATTGCATTCGAGGCTAACAGTGCAAAGGATGGATGTGAGCGTGCGCATGTGTGAGGCTACCAGTGCAAAAGAAGAATGTAGAGAGTAAGCTTTCACATCAAACACCAGGTATGTTGGCGTTGGAGTAAGCAGTGGAAACGCCATTACTTGTGGCGTTTCTTGCTCTGCCACGTCAGTGAGGCTTGGCGGTGGGCCGGGTTAGCAACGCGAGCCATCTCGGCGTTTCATGTGGGGCAGCAACACGAGTTGGCTCGGTGTTTCCATGTGGAGCAACAACGTCACAGGCTGTGACGTTTCTAAAAGGATTAGATTATGAAATAGTTTCGTTTCGAGTTCATTGTATGCGAAGGTTCCTTGATAAGGTCAGTACAGTGATTTCGACCGCACAACAACAGGTAACAGATTCATGGCGAAGATCCGTGCACGTGCGAATGGTCTCGTCTATCCTCCACAGCAAAACGACAAAACCATAGAATGTTCGTCGCAAAAGCAAATCTAGGTCGCAGTAAGATCGGAACTAGATTGTCGGAAAAGATAACAGTTTGTAGTAATCATATTGATCATCGTACGACATTGCACGACCGTCAGCGAGAATTCATTATTGAGGATAGACAGATGAACAGGTAAAATGGTTGTACGCTGTATACCTCGATTCTTGCATATACTCGTTATAATATTTATTTAGTACCAATGATATAAAACAGTAAAAATAGTCGATGTCCGTACGACATCTTTGTGCTAGTGGAGAGATCATTAGTCTGCCACGAGCATTCTCGCAATACAATATTAAAAAAAATTAGTCTTCCACGAGCAAACTGGTCGTGAACCACGGCATGTTTAGGCCTTGTACAATGCAAGGTGCTTAAGAGAGGTGCTTGAAAAAATAAATCAAGTTTTTTAAGCATATGTGCTTATTTGTACATAATAAACGCTTAATAAGGCGTCTTTCCTATAGAAATATGCACTGGTGTTTCAGAAAAAACTAATTTATTTTTCTAAGCACTTCCCCAAACACCTAACATTGTACGAGGCCCGGCACTAAAGGCATGTACAAGGATGGTGTATGGACACAAAATGCCGTATGAGAAAAAGTATTTTAAGGTATCTTTATTGGCTTCATATTGTTAGCAGGCTTCATTAAACAATAGTAGAATCTCAACACTTGTCTCCTTACTCTTCACTTCAACTTTTCAACCTTATCCACCGAATCACACCTTTTATCCCCAAACACCTGCCTTCTACCGAAGATTCCGCTACACCATCCGAACATACTTCTATTGACATCCGATCATATATTACCTGTGGGGCTATTCTAGAATTATGCATTGGCCATGCCCTAACAAACACGTGGTAAACGGGTGCGAGTCACTGCCACCTTACCGAATGAATGCATCGTCGGTCATGCCATTTCTCTGTTGGTGCCGCGGTACCGACAGGGCCTCGGTGCGTGCCACGAGATGAACATGAAAGATCACCCCTTTTCAGATGGCGAGACAACACCTTTAACCATAGAATAACTGTTACTACTCCGTCTTTGCGTACGTCTGTACTAGAGGATGGCAATGTGGCCATAATCATAGTGCCGTGTGAGGTGTGACCATTATGGAGCTGTTTGGTTCGCTGTTTTTCACCCGGTACCTCTAATCATGTTTGCTTCGCTTTGCCTGTGAATCGATCCCATGTAAACAGATCTCAGCGCTGTTCTAGCCCGATTACGCCCACCCCCACCGTAAACAAAACACGTTACAGCCAGAGCGAGCCGAGTCGAGCGACTCTTGCAGCCCCGATCCCCAACTCTTCAGCGTCCACTCCCCAGCGAAAGACAACGTAGGGGTTGAACCGTTGAAGAAAAAAAAAATGAACTAGCTAACTGCCTAACGTGGGCTCCTTTTTTCCTTGCCGGTATTCATTAGGGCATATGTATAATTGTGCTATCTTAGGAGTGTCACGTAAGACAAATGATGAGATGGAGGAGAGAGAACTCACAAGAAAAAAGCTTGTCTTTTCTTATTTAAGAGAAGACAAGAGATGATCTCTTAGCATAATATGTTTTACCACGTTTTTATGAATGACTAGTTATTAAAGATAATGCTAAAAGATGACCCATTGTAGACATCTCCTAACGTGGGCTTCTTTTTTTTCTTGCCGGTATTCATTAGCGTTACAATAATGAATCAAACAAGAAATGATTTTGGTCCGTACCGTTTACATTAACGGTACAAACCCATTATGTTTACGTTTGCGCTACACTTCTGAAACCAAACCCCTCCAGTGTCAACTAGCAACGAAGCACACTCGAAACTATGAGTAAAGTACATCATTAACAAGATACGTGTGGTGTATGTAATAAAAAATTAACTTCCTCACGTGTGGCTATTTTGTACTCCCTCTGTAAACTAATATAAGAGCATTTAAATCACTAAAATAGTAATCTAAACGCTCTTATATTAGTTTACGGAGGGAGTACGACGTTGTACAACGGCGAGGCTGATGAGTGGGCCATGATGGATGAAAACACACCGCACCTAGGTAACTTGTGTCTGATTATCGTTGGTGTTTTGTCGTGCGCATAGCAGCATCGCCTTAGTTGCGACAAACGACGGGAGTCTTAAACAATGCACTACACCAGTGCAGACATCGAAATCAGTCGGACGGCAAAAACGACAAAGCAGAGATCCGCGGTAATGAGCCGCACACGTGCAAGTGGTCCCGTCTATCCTCGGCAGCGAAACGACAAAACCACGGAATGTTCGCCGCAAAAGCAAATCTATGGCAGCGACGAGGAGAACTAGATTGTCGGAAAGGGGAACGGTCCGTTGCCGTTAAACCGATGGTCCCACGAGGCGTCGTCAACGAAGAGTTCATTATTGGGGACAGACAGACCGGTAAAACATAGTACCTCACTCTTTACTGTATCAAAGTGCACTCGTGTATACTTGTACGACTACCGGTAGTAAGACAGACCGGTAAAACATAGTACCTCACTCTTTACTGTATCAAAGTGCACTCATGTATACTTGTACGACTACCGGTAGTATTACTCCAGTATATTGTTGTACAAAATGATACAATAAAATATTCGTGGTCCGTACGGCATCTCGTGCTCGTGGTGGTATCAGCGCTCTGCCTGTCACAGTGACGCCCCAGCACGTTTCATCTTGAGTACTCTTTCATCTTTGTGGGATGCTCCGTACCAGTGCCACTACCTGTCCGTGGTAAAAGTACTCCCGCCTGTCACCTTTTTTACCGTCTTGTTGGTTCACCGCTGTTGTGAGCACATGCTTTGGGAGGAAAGGAGAGCAAACGAGGGAGGCATCGGGCACCTACCTACCCGCAGGCCGCAGCGGAGATTCGCTCGCCCTCCCCAGAGGAGATATTTTCGCCGCTCCGGGTCCCGGCCGGCACACTGCTCGGCGCCCCATGCACGCCCATGACGTGACCTGTCGACCTCGCCAGGACAGCGGGCCCGGCTCGCCCAGAGCAGCATCGATGCGCCCAAACTGGCTCGGCAGCGCGGGCGGTGGCCGCTGTAGCCATCAAGTGGAGGCGCTGAAAAGGTGATGCCGTTCTCTATGGCTCTATCCATGCTCTGATGAGTAGTAGGAGTAGGTGAGAGATGGCTGCTACTCCACGAGACGAGAGAAAAGAAAAATGGCGAGAGGATAATGCGGGCCGCAGACTCCTAGAAGCGGTGGGCTTGGCTCGCGGGACGGTTGTCCCCGTCTCCACCCGCATCGGGGGCGGCGACGGTGACGCGGGGGGTAGCGCGCGCGAGCTCACGTGACCGACGCGCTGGATCCGTTTGCCAGTGCGTCGGCTGGGGGTGTGGGTGTGGGCGGGGGTGGGCGTTGGTCGTTTCGGAGCTGCGGATAACGGCGGCTGACGGGGGAGGCTGAAGTTATTGGCGCGCGCGGGCTGGCAACTGCCAACGGACTGGGCCCCTTCTCGTCGGGGATCGTCTCGTGGCTTTTGGGTGTGAGGTCCCTGGTGTTGCCATAACATGAGCGGGTGTGTGTATCAAGACGAGGGGTGTGATAAATAAATACTCCCTCCTTGGCTCAACTCAAAATTTTCAGATTTCCATTATACAAGGCTTGTTTTGAGCCCAGCTCGTTTGAAGCGCCGAGGTTGTTTCAATCTATACATAGCATTTTAAAGCCGTCACTCCTTTTCCTTCCTCCGTTGCATGCATGCAGTAAATTTGAAGCCTTTTTCTTTCATCTCAGCCAATCAAGTATGGAGGTAAGGGGAAAGAGAGCACTCACGCATTCGGCTATTGGCTGGAGCATAAATCACGGATGCGCTTGAGTTATTGCCTAGGGAGTCCAACGGCCTGAGCATTAATACTACAGCGAACATGATTTTTTGTGGAGAAAAGGTGAGCGCTAATTGGGCAGTTTTGGAATGACATCAATTCATCACACCCAATCAACATATACCTTGGTTGATGAGATTTTAGATATAAGCCTTGTAAACCGGAAAGGAGGGAGTAAATAAATAGAGGAGTAAGACTACCCACGGCAGAAGTAACAGAAAGGCATCTCCAACAGTTTGTATGTTTTTGTTGGTAAAATATGTCATGTCATCAACAGTAGGTTGTATCTAGTTTGCCAATAGAATGTGAAATAATAGATAATGTGCTTTTTCATTGGACATTGGAGCTTGTGCAAGAAGTGTTGATTAATTTACATAGTAAAATCTTACTCTCTTTCTTCATTTATTGTATCACACATTATCAAAAATCCTACTTATCTTTCCCTGGAGATGTGGTAAAATCTACCAACAACTATATTACAACCATTGGAGATGCCCTTAGAGAGGCATCACACTTATCTAGACAAAATAGATGATATGGAATGTAATTAATGAAGAAAGAGAGCCATGTGGTAACATAGCTAGTTATTGTAACATCACACATATCAAGAAAAGATGAGTCTACAACCTAATAAACGAAGTGATGCATGACACAACACATATGTTACTATCCACTATGGAGGTAGTAACATGGAGTAGTAAGAGCATCTCCAGCCGCGTCCCCAACACGCCCTTCCCAGACCTTTTTTTTTGCGCCGGCGGACGAAAATTGGCCTAGCCGCGCCCCAGGATCTCATTTAGCGCCGGTTTGGACCGAAAAAATAGCCGGCGATCCCGTGCCGAACCCAAGCGCCCGGGGGTCGCCTGGGGGCGCCGTCACAAGCGAAAAGCGGCGTGGGGCCGCTCTGTCGGCGAGAGGAGGGCCTTTTCCCGCCATTTCCTCCCGCTTTTCCCCTCGTCTTCCCTCCCATTCTCCATCTCTCCCGCCATTGTCCACCTCTCCCCTCCCCCCAGCCCGCCGCCATGCCGCCGAAGAAGTACGCAGCACCTCCCGCCGTGACGGATGCCGCCGCCCAGCAGAAGCAGAGGAAGCAGAGAGCGCCGCTGTCGAAGCCACCGGGCATGACTAACGCCGACTGGAAGGCGAAAGTTCAACGTCGGGAAGCTGTCACCGCCGATAGGCGGAAGATGGCGAACGCCAAGAGGGCCCGCGATATGCCGGCGGCGGCGGCCTCGACGACGGTCGAGCACGACCAAACCGAGATGTCTCGCGCGGGCATGATGCATCCGCCCGACGGCCAAGGCCCATATGCGTCCTGGAGCCAGTAGACCGTCGGGTCTCTGGCCGGATGGGGTTGCACATCATCGTCGGGCTACGCCGACGGCGACGCGCATGGCGGCTTTAACCCCAACATCACCTTCCCCCATGGTCGGCCCGTCCAGTGCACGCCATCGCCCGCCTTCGCCAGCGTTCAATACCCACCGTACAACTACTCGCCGCCGGCCTACGCCGCCTCACCGACGCCGCCTCTCCGCCTTGGGGCGTTGCTCTTCTCACAAACATCGTCGTCGCACCTCGGCGACACGGAAGCGACGGAGGCGGACATGGATGACATTATCACGACCGGCTCGGCTCGACCGCCGCCGCCGCCTCCCCCGAGTTCGCCACCCAAGACGACGGAATCGATCTCAATGGCGGCACGGACGGCGAGCTCGACTACGGTGAGTAGGAACCGTAGGAGGAGGAGGAGGAGGAAGAGGAGGAGCCGACGCCTGCTTAAGCTAGCAAAGGGAAGAAGAAGAATAGGGCGGCCTGGACCGGTGAGCCGCGCATGAAGTGGGCGTCTAAGGAGGATGAATGCCTCGCCGAGGCGTGGAAAGTCGTCCGCCTCGATCCGATCACCGGCATGAACTAGAGCGTCGACACATATTGGGACCGGATCAAGGCCGAGTTCGACGAGCGCAAGCTCGTCGACCCCTACTTCAAAGGCGTCTACATGCAGCGTGGGTCGAAGGCGATGTCAAACCATTGGGGCTCATCCAAACGGCGTGCAACAAATGTCATGGGATCGTCGAAGAGATTGCGGCTCGTCCGGAGAGCGGCGCCAGCATCGAGGATCAGCTGATGTGGATGTTCACCATGTTTCGCCAGCGCAACAATGATCAAGACTCCAAGTACCTCCACGTCTTCCGGCGGATCGACAAGTGCGAGAAGTGGGCGGAAGTCCGGCGCACCCTCGCCAAGGCCAAGGAGACGTACAAGACGGACGCACCAACGCCAGGCGCGTCCGATGGCCGTCCTGATGGACACAAAGGGGCCAAGAAGGGGAAACACGCCGACACGGCTGCCGCGCGTGTGTACGAGTCCATCGAGCATTGCCTCACCGATGCCAAGGGATACGTCTCCAACGTATCTATAATTTTTGATTGTTTAATGCTATTATTTATGATGTTTTGGATGTTTAATGGGCTTTGTTATACAATTTTATATTATTTTTGCGACTAACCTACTAACCCAAAGGCCCAGTCCAGATTGCTGTTTTTTTGCTTGTTTCAGGGTTTTACAGAAAAGGGATATCAAATGGAGTCCAAACGGAATGAAACCTTTGGGAGAGATATTTTTGGAGAAAATCACGCACGAGAGACTTGAGAACCACAAAGTAGGAGCCACGTGGTGCCCACGAGGGTGGGGGCACCCCCTAGGATGCGCCCCCTGCCTCGTGGGTCCCACGTAAGGCCCCCGGTGCCCTCCTTCCTTCTATATAAGCCTACGTACCCCGGAATCATCAGAGCAACAGAGAAAACCCTAGTTCCACCGTCGTAACCTTCTGTTCCCGTGAGATCCCATCTTGGGGCCTATTCCGGAGCTTCGTCGGATGGGGGATCTACCATAGAGTGCTTCTACATCATCATCATCGCCTCACCATGAGTTGTGAGTAGTTTACCACAGACCTTCGGGTCCATAGCTAGTATCTAGATGGCTTCTTCTCTCTCTTTGGATCTCAATACAAAGTTCTCCTTGGTCTTCGAGGAGATCTATTCGATGTAATCTCTTTTTGCGATGTGTTTGCCAAGATTCGATGAATTGTGGGTTTATGATCAAGATTATCTATGAGAAATATTTGGTTCTTCTCTGAACTCTTTATGTATGATTATAATATCCTTGCAAGTCTCTTCGAATTATTGGTTTGGTTTGGCCTACTAGAACTATAGTTCTTGCAAAGGGAGAAGTCCTTGGCTTTGGGTTCAATCTTGCGGTGTCCTTTCCCAGTGACAGTAGGGGCAGCAAGGCACGTATTGTATTGTTGCCATCGAGGATAAAAAGATGGGGTTTATATCATATTGCTTGAGTTTATCCCTCTACATCATGTCATCTTGCTGAAGGCGTTACTCTGTTCTTATGAACTCAATACACTAGATGCATGCTGAATAGCGGTCGATGTGTGGAGTAATAGTAGTAGATGCAGAATCGTTTCAGTCTACTTGTCTCGGACGTGATGCCTATATATAATGATCATGCCTAGATAGTCTCATAATTATTCGCTTTTCTATCAATTGCTCGACAGTAATTTGTTTACCCGCCGTAGAATTTCGCTATCATGAGATAAGCCACTAGAGAACACTATGGCCCACGAGTCTATTCTCAACATATTAATCTACACCTACTTTACTTTTTCCGCTTTTACTTTCTGTTCTTATAAACAAAAAATACCAAAAATATAAACTATCATCTCTATCAGATCTCACTTTCATAAGTGACCGTAAAGGGATTGACAATCCCTTATCACGTTGGCTGCGAAGTTCTTATTTGTTTGTGCAGGTGCGAGGGACTCGCGCGTGGTCTCCTATTGGATTGATACCTTGGTTCTCAACAACTGAGGGAAATACTTATGCTATTGTGCTGCATCTCCCTTTCCTCTTCGAGGGAATACAACGCAAGCTCAAGAAGTAGCAAGAAGAATTTCTGGCGCCGTTGCCGGGGAGGCTTACGCAAAAGTCATATACCAAGTACCTATCACAAACCCTTATCCTTCGTATTACATTTTTGCCTCTCGTTTTCCTCTCCCCACTTCATCCTTGCCATTTTATTTGCCCTTCTTTCGCCGTGCGTTTATCGTTCGCTTTCTTCTTGTTTGCTTGTGTGTGTTGGATTGCTTGCTTGTCACTATGGCTCAGAACAATACAAAATTGTGTGACTTCTCCAATACCAACAATAATGATTTTATTAGCACTCCGATTGCTCCTATTACCGATGCTGAATCTTGTGAGATCAATGCTGCTTTGTTGAATCTTGTCATGAAAGACCTTCCTAGTGAAGATGCCGCTACCCATCTAAACAACTTTGTTGATTTGTGTGATATTCAAAAGAAAAGGGATACGGATAATGATATTGTTAAATTGAAGTTATTTCCATTTTCACTTAGAGATCGTGCTAAAACTTGGTTTTCCTCTTTGCCTAGAAATAGTATTGATTCGTGGAATAAGTGCAAAGATGCTTTTATCTCTAAGTATTTCCCTCCTGCTAAGATCATCTCTCTTAGAAACGATATTATGAATTTTAAGCAACTAGATCATGAGCATGTTGCACAAGCTTGGGAGAGAATGAAATTAATGATACGTAATTGCCCTACACATGGTTTGAACTTATGGATGATTATTCAGAACTTTTATATGGTTAGTTTTTCTCAATGGCACACCGAAAGATCTACTAGTAAAAAAGTGCATGCTATTGAAGAGATTAGTGTTTTGAGTGGAAAGATGGATGAACTTATGAAATTATTTGCTGCTAAGAGTGCTTCTTCTGATCCTAATGATATGCCTTTGTCCACTTTGATTGAAAATAACAATGAATCTTTGGATGTGAATTTTGTTGGTAGGAATAATATTGGTAATAATGCTTATAGAGGGAACTTTAATCCTAGGCCTTTTCCTAGTAATTCCTCTAATAATTATGGTAATTCCTACAACAACTCTTATGGAAAGATGCCTTCTGAATTTGAAACTAGTGTTAAGGAGTTTATGATCTCACAAAAGAATTTCAATGCTATGCTGGAAGGGAAATTGCTTAAGATTGATGAATTGGCTAGAAGTGTGGATATAATTACTCTTGATGTCGATTCTTTGAAACTTAGATCTATCCCACCTAAGCATGATATCAATGAGTCTCTCAAAGCCATGAGAATTTCCATTGATGAATGCAAAGAGAGAACCGCTAGGATGAGTGCTAAAAGAGAGAATTATATAAAAGCATGTTCTTCTAGTTATGATGAAAATAAAGATGAAGTTCTGAAAGTTATTGATGTGTCTCCTATTATATCCTTGTTTTCTAGTATAAATCTTGATGAAGATAGGATTGGAGATGATTCTACTTTAAGGTGTCCCAATGATTCAGAGTTTTTAGATCTTGATGCTAAAATTGTTAAAAGTGGGAGTGAAGAGATTAAAACTTTGCATAGTGATGAACCCACTACTTTGGATTTCAAGGGATTCAATTATGATAATTGCTCTTTGATTGATTGTATTTCCTTGTTGCAATCCGTACTAAACTCTCCGTATGCTTATAGTCAAAATAAAGCTTTTACTAAACACATAGTTGATGCTTTGATGCAATCTTATGAAGAAAAACTTGACTTAGAAGTTTCTATCCCTAGAAAGCTTTATGATGAGTGGGGACCTACTATCAAAATAAAAATTAAAGATCATGAATGCTTTGCTTTGTGTGATTTGGGTGCAAGTGTCTCCACTATCCCAAAAACTTTGTGTGATTTGCTAGGTTTCCATGAGCTTGATGATTACTCTTTAAATTTGCATCTTGCGGATTCTACTATTAAGAAACCTATGGGAAGGATTAATGATGTTCTTATTGTTGCCAATAGAGATTATGTGCCCGTAGATTTCATTGTTCTTGATATAGATTGCAATCCTTCATGTCCTATTATTCTTGGTAGACCTTTCCTTAGAACGATTGGTGCAATTATTGATATGAAGGAAGGAAATATTAGATTCCAATTTCCGTTAAGGAAAGTCATGGAACACTTTCCTAGAAACAAAATCGAATTACCATATGAATCTATTATGACAGCCACTTATGGATTGCTTTCCAAAGATGGCAATACCTAGATCTATCCATGTATCGTGCCTAGCTAGGGGCGTAGAACGATAGCGCTTGTTGGGAGGCAACCCAATCTTATATTTGTTTGTTTTTGCTGTTGTTAGGGAATAGATATTGCATGTAGCTTATGTTTAGATGTGGTTTTGTGTTTTGTTTAGTGTTTGTGCCAAGTAGAACCTTTGGGAAGACTTGTGTGAAGTTTATGTGATCTTGCTGTGAAAAACAGAATGGTTAGCGCTCGCTATAATGGTCATCAGATTATACTGGAGCATGCTATTTAGTTGATTCTTTTTGCAGATGAATAATAGTCAAATTCCTCACGTTTACCAATTTATTTTGATTTTTTTGGAGTTACAGAAGTATGTGAAACCAGCAGATTACTACATAATGTTCTGTTTTTGACAGATTCTGTTTTTCCTGTGTTGTTTGCTTATTTCAATGCATCTATGAGTAATATTGGGAAGTATGAACCATAGAGAAGTTGGAATACAATAGGTTTAAAACCAATATAAACAAAGAATTAATTCATTGCAGTACCTTTGAGTAGTGGTTTGCTTTCTTTTACTAACGGAGCTCACGAGATTTTTGTCTAAGGGTCTGTTTGGGACTGCTCTACTCCTTAAAATTCAGCTCTGCTCCGGAAAACACAAGCCAAACAGGGGTAGCTCCACAATATGCTACTCCGCAAAAAACTAGAATCTGTGGTACAACTCCTAGTTTTTTATGAAGCTCTTCAAGGGGTGCTCCAAAAAACTCTAGAAGCTGGAGTTGGGTGGAAATTACCCACCACTGCCACCAGTAAGTGGATACCCCTTCGTTTCTCCGCCCTCAACCAATCAAATAGATTCTTTCCACCAAATTTCTTATTCGTGAAGCTGGAGCTAGTTGGAAGCCAAACATTCTCTTTAGTAGTGCTACAACTTCTAGTTGAAACTGCTCCAAAGTGAATTTAGTGGAGCGAAACTGATTTTTGTGAAGCAGAGCAGTCCCAAACAAGCCCTAAGTTTTGTGTTGTGAAGTTTTCAAGTTTTGAGTAGTGCTTTGATGGACTATGGAACAAAGAGTGGAAAGAGCCTAAGCTTGGGGATGCCCCGGGAAGGCATCCCCTCTTTCGTCTTCATCCATCGGTAACTATACTCGGAGCTATATTTTTATTCACCACATGATATGTGTTTTGCTTGGAGCGTCTTGTATAATTTGAGTATTTGCTTATTAGTTTGCCACAATTATCTTTGGTGGACACACCTATTTGAGAGAGTTAAATATGGCCTAGGAATTGTTAGAACACTCTATGTGCTTCACTTATATCTTTTGAGTTGAATAGTTTTTGCTCTAGTGCTTCACGTATATCTTTTAGAGCACGGTGGTGATAATATTTTGAAGAAATTTTTGAACTCTCATACTTCACTTATATCCATTTGAGAGTCTATTAAAACACCATGGTAATGTGTTTAGGCTATAAAACTAGTCTCCACATGATAAACATCCAATATCAATGTAGAAAAAACTTTCACACTAAGTGCATTGAATATGATGAGAAGTTGGATGCTTGATAATTGTTTTGAGATATGAGGATAGTGATATTAGAGTCATGCTAGTGGAGTTATTATGAAATTGAAAAATGCTTGTGTTAAGGTTAGTGATTCCCGTAGCATGCACGTATGGTGAACCGCTATGTGACGAAGTTAGAGCATGAGGTATTTGTAAAGTGTCAACCTTTGTGTGGAGGTCGGGAGCGCGCGATGGTTAACTCCTACCAACCTCCCCCATAGGAGCATGCGTTGATTGCTTTATTTTGATGACTCGTAGATTTTTGCAATGAGTATATGAGTTCTTATGACTAATGTTAAGTCCATGGATTATACGCACTCTCACCTTTCCACCATTGCTAGCCTCTCTTGTATCGCGCAACTTTCGCCGGTACCATACACCCACTATATATACTTCCTCAAACAGCCACCATACCTATCTATCATGGCATTTCCATAGCCATTCCGAGATATATTGCCATGCAACTTTCCACCGTTTCGTTCATATGACACGCATCATATTGTCATATTGCCATGCATGATCATGTAGTTGACATCGTATTTGTGGCAAGGCCACCATGCATAATTTTTTATACATGTCACTTTTGATTCATTGCACATCCCGGTACACCGCCGGAGGCATTCATATAGGGTCGTACTTTGTTCTAGTATCGAGTTGTAATATCGAGTTGTAATGAAAGTGTGATGATCATCATTATTAGAGCATTGTCCCATGGGAGGAAAGGCTAAATCAATAAAGCCCCTCCACAAAAAAAAGAGAAAAAGAAAGGCCAAAGAAAAAAAAGGCCCCAAAAAAGGAAAAGAAAAAAAGAAAAAAAAAAGAAAAAGGGACAATTGCTACTATCTTTTTCCACACTTGTGCTTCAAAGTGGCACCATGTTCTTCATGATACAGAGTCTCATGTTTAGTCACTTTCATATACTAGTGGGAATTTTCATTATAGAACTTGGCATGTATATTCCAACGATGGGCTTCGTCAAATGCCCTAGGTCTTCGTGAGCAAGCAAGTTGGATGCACACCCACTAGTTTCTTTTGTTGAGCTTTCTTACATATTTAGCTCTAGTGCATTTGTTGCATGGCAATCCCTACTCACTCACATTGATATCTATCGATGGGCATCTCCATAGCCCGGTTATACGCCTAGTCGATGTGAGACTATCTCCCTCCTTTTTATCTTCTCCACAACCACCTCTCTATTCCACCCATAGTGCTATGTCCATGGCTCACGCTCATGTATTGCGTGAAAGTTGAAAGGTTTGAAAGAATAGAGTATGAAAACAAGTGCTTGGCTGAAATCGGGGTTGTGCATGATATGAATATTTTGTGTGATGAAGAGGGATCATAGCCAGACTATATGATTTTGTAGGATAACTTTCTTTAGCCATAGTATTTTGAGAAGACATGATTGCTTTATTAGTATGCTTGAAGTATTATTATTTCTTATGTCAATATATATTTTTTTTCTTGAATCTTTCAGGTCTGAACATTCATGCCACAATTAAGAGAATTACATTGAAAAACTATGTTGGTTAGCGTTCCACATCAAAAATTCTGTTTTTATCATTTACCTACTCGAGGACGAGCAGGAATTAAGCTTCGGGATGCTTGATACGTCTCCAACGTATCTATAATTTTTGATTGTTTCATGCTATTATTTATGATGTTTTGGATGTTGAATGGGCTTTGTTATACACTTTTATTTTATTTTTGGGACTAACCTACTAACCCAAAGGCCCAGTCCAGATTGTTTTTTTTCCCTTGGGTTTTACAAAAGAGGGATATCAAAAGGAGTCCAAACGGAATGAAACCTTCGGGAGAGATATTTTTGGAGAAAATCACGCATGGGAGACTTGAGAACCACGGAGTAGGGGCCACGTGGTGCCCACGAGGGTGTGGGGCGCCCCCCTAGGGTGCGCCCCCTGCCTCGTGGGTCCCACGTAAGGCCCCCAGTGCCCTCCTTCCTCCTATATAAGCCTACGTACCCCGAAACCATCAGAGCAACATAGAAAACCCTAGTTCCACCACCGTAACCTTCTGTTCCCGTGATATCCCATCTTGGGGCCTGTTCCGGAGCTTCGCCGGAGGGGGGATCGAGTGCTTCTACATCATCATCATCGCCTCACCATGAGTTGTGAGTAGTTTACCACAGACCTTCGGGTCCATAGCTAGTATCTAGATGGCTTCTTCTCTCTCTTTGGATATCAATACAAAGTTCTCCTCGGCCTTCGAGGAGATCTATTCGACGTAATCTCTTTTTCCGGTGTGTTTGTCGAGATTCGATGAATTGTGGGTTTATGATCAAGATTATCTATGAGAAATATTTGGTTCTTCTCTGAACTCTTTATGTATGATTATAATATCCTTGCAAGTCTCTTCGAATTATTGGTTTGGTTTGGCCTACTAGATCTATAGTTCTTTCAATGGGAGAAGTGCTTGGCTTTGGGTTCAATCTTGCGGTGTCCTTTCCCAGTGATAGTAGGGGCAGCAAGGCACGTATTGTATTGTTGCCATCGAGGATAAAAGATGGGTTTTATATCATACTGCTTGAGTTTATCCATCTACATCATGTAATCTTGCTTAAGGCGTTACTCTGTTCTTATGAACTCAATACACTAGATGCATGCTGGATAGCAGTCGATGTGTGGAGTAATAGTAGTAGATGCAGAATCGTTTCGGTCTACTTGTCTCGGACGTGATGCCTATATATAATGATCATGCTGAGGGATCGAAGAAGGTGAGAGTGTCTAGAGGGGGGGTGATTAGACTACTCGACAAGATAAAAATTCTGTCTTTTATCAAGGACAGATTTTGGCAGATTTTGCATAACACACAAGTCAAGTAGCACACTACACATGCAATTCTAGAGTATGGGCATCAGAAAGTAAATTGCACAAGTAGTAAAGAGAAGTGGAGAAGATCAAACGCAATTTGGAGACGCAATGATTTTTCCCGTGGTTCCGATAGGTGGTGCTATCGTACATCCACGTTGATGGAGACTTCAACCCACGGAGGGTAACGGCTGCGCGAGTCCACGGAGGGCTCCACCCACGAAGGGTCCACGAAGAAGCAACCTTGTCTATTCCATCATGGCCTATGCCCACGGAGGGCTAGCCTTACTCGGGGTAGATCTTCACGAAGTAGGCGATCTCCTTGCCCTTACAAACTTCTTGGTTCAACTCCACATCTCGATGACGGAGGCTCCCAAGCGACACCTAACCAATCTAGGAGGCACCACCCTCCAAAAGGTAATAGATGTTGTTGATGATGATGAACTCCTTGCTCTTGTGCTTCAAATGATAATCTCCCCAACACTCAACTCTCCTCACTGATTTGGCTTTGGTGGAAGAAAGGATTGAGTGGAAAGCAACTTGGGAAGGTTAGAAATCAAGTTTCATATGGTGGGAGTGGAGCAACTTGATCTCAACACAAGGGTAGGTAGTTCTCTTCTCAGAAAGTGTAAGGTAGGAGTGGTAGTTCTTTCTGATGGCTCTCTCCACGAATGAAGAGGGGGTGGAGGGGTATATATAGCCTCCACACAAAAATCCAACCGTTACACACATAATTGAGCAATCTCGGTGAGACTGAAGTGGACAACTCGGTCAGACCGAAAGTTCAAATATAGTGAACGTTGGGGTTTTCGGTGGGACCGAAAATACCATCTCGGTTATTCCGATTTGAGCAAAGACAGGAACTTGCCAGTTTCGGTGAGACCGATTTTATCAACTCGGTGACACCGACTTGATGACAAACGGTTACAGAAGCTTGGCAGCCCATGTTTCGGTGAGACCGATCTCAAACTCGGAATGTCCGATTTTTCTAGGGTTTGGCTTATGGCTGAGGTGGTTCATCTCGGTGTGACTGAGTTTGGAAAATCGGTTGGTCCGAGATTACTTATGAGTGTGTTTTGTAGAGAGGGTTGCTGATAGTTGAAGGAGATATATCACTAAGCACTTGAGCAACCAGATCATCAACATAACCTCATCCCCTTTTAATAGTATTGGCTTTTCCTATGGACTCAATGTGATCATGGATCACTAAACCAAAAATGGAGTCTTGAGCTTTTGCCAATGCTTGTCTTAGCATTTTGAGGGGTCCACTTCTTCAGTCATTTTGCCAAGCCAATGTGATTGAATTTCCTGAAACATACTTGATAAAAGCATTAGTCCAACCACAAAGTATGTTATCATTAATTACCAAAACCACCCAGGGAGCAAATGTGCTTTCAATCTCCCCCTTTTTGGTAATTGATGGCAACACACTAAAATCACACTAAACAAGACATCAAAGCTTATTGAAAGAAAGACAGAATTATCACGAAAGCTTTGACAAGCATGTAGTACACAGGCCCCCCCTACAAGTGTGCAAGATTTTCATAAATTTTGGTTTTAGACTACCACAAGCACACAAGAGAGATAAGCAAGATGTGCTACATGCATCTTGGCTATATGCATCAGAGCAGATGAAAGGTAGTGAGTGATAATGCATATGTGCATGGTGATTTCTTGCAAACAAGTATTTACAAGCAAGTCACCATCATGCACATTCTGCAAGGTGCATATACTTACCTGGAGGTTCCTTGGCATTGTACCTGAAGGGATAAGATTGGGAAAACAAGGTTAGATAACACAAGAGTATTCCTTCAACCAACTGCAAGAACATCAAGAGTACCAAGCCAGGGATGACATGTATAAGGGGTGTCTCATATTGAGCACAGGCTTGAATCAGCAAACATGTCTCCGAAACTAAAAGATTTTCAATGAACTCTGAGAGATTTTGCTTTCCATAAGATATCAATTGTGAAGATTTCTCTCCCTTTGAGTTCTCTCAGAACAAGGGGTGTGATGGAAAGAGCAAAATCAAAAGAATGATGCCAATTGTAATGTCCAATGTAAAACACGGCAAAGCTTTGATGTGATTCTCTCCCCCTTAAGATAAGATTGCTTTTCTTCTCCCTAAGTCTTCTCTTCTCCCCCTACTCCCCCTAAGTCTTCTCCCACTTTGACATCAAGTGCCGAAAAGGACAGCAAACTAGGTAGGGCAGGAAAGATGGAAAGAAAGAAGTGGGATCCTTAAGAATCACAACAGGGCAAATAGGAACATGCATAGAGAAACAATGAGTGGAGCTGCAGAAGATGATATCCTGGAAGAGATAAATCGATGACACCGAATTAGATGGATCGGTGGGTCCGAAAGTCAGGGACTTAGGGCAGATCCTTTTCGGTTAGACCAAAAATTTGAAATCGGTGACGCCGAGTTTAATTCCAAGGAAATATAGAAATAATTCAGCTCACTTGCAAGGAATGTTTCAAAGGATTTGCAATGAATTTGTGAAAGATTTTCGGGGAATTGATCAGAGCCAGAAGGATATACAAAAAGACATAAGAATAGAAATGAAAAAGATTCCTAGATGAAGTTTTTTTTATTTAAAGAAAACTCAATGAGAGAACATAAGAGAAAATAGAAAGACTCCAAAACATATGTACTTCATCTAGATAAAGGTCGGCGACAAGGTCACCTATGTTTGAGTATATTGACTTAGGAGTCAAATGAGGACATTTGATCATAGGTCATACTCATCATTTAAGCTCAAAAATGGGGTTGCCATTTTTCGATTAAGCATTTGATGTGATCACATCTTATGAAGCTGCTTGTACTCATGACTTTGAGCAAAGCTCCTTAAAGATGTGAACAACATACCTTGGGCTTGTTGTTGCTTTACTCATGTAGGTAAGCTTGATGTAGGTGCCCATTGAATGTGAAGTTGGAGCGCCATTTCTACTTGTGTAGTTCATCTTCCTACATGGGTTAGGCAAGCAAGGAAATACTCAAGGATATCCAAGATGACAAGAGTGAAATACTAGATGTATAAGATATCAAAAAGGATATGTAGAATTTTGTTCCTTGAACTTCAACATCCCAAAGGGCTAGATACTTGGTCAATGACAAGATTACTCATGATTTGAGTGTGTGGTAATCTTGTGGAATGTAGATCATCCAAGTACCTGCAAGGAGTTAGACGCAATACAAGGATGCAAATGTGTCCAAGACATATGATCACCATCATAAGAGAAATATCAAGGATTAGTCAAGAGGGCTCATGCCTTGCATGCATCAATGGAGTTCTCACTCCAAGTTTGAAGCATCAATGATGTTCAACTCACTCCTCAAGCGACAAAACACCTTCTCATCAAGAGGTTTTGTAAAGATATCAGCAAGTTGTTTGTCAGTACGAACATGCTTAAGATTAATGTCACCCTTGGCAATATGATCACGAATAAAATGGTGACGAACTTCAATATGCTTTGTTCGAGAGTGTTGCACTGGATTGTGTCCAATTTTAATCGCACTCTCATTGTCACAGAGCAAGGGAACATGTCTCACATGTATCCCATAATCCTTAAGCGTTTGTGTCATCCATAGCAATTGAGCACAACACGAACCAGCAGCAATATATTCTGCTTCGGCAGTGGATAATGATACCGAATTTTGTTTCTTGGAGGACCAAGATACAAGGGATCGACCAAGAAATTGACACGTACCCGAAGTTGACTTTCTATCAACCTTGTCACCGGCATAGTCCGAGTCGGAATAGCCAACAAGGTCGAAAGAGGCCCTCTTAGGATACCAAATGCCAAAGTTTGGTGTGTGTATCAAATATCTCACTATCCTTTTAATAGCTTTAAGATGACATTCTTTAGGGGCTGCTTGATATCGCGCACACATGCATACACTCAACATTATGTCAGGACGAGAAGCACAAAGATATAGTAGAGAACCAATCATAGAACGGTAAACCCTTTGATCAACGGGTTCTCCATCTTTTGTCAAGTCATTATGTCCACTTGTAGGCATGGGGGTACTCATACCTTTGCTTTCTTGCATGTTGAACTTCTTGAAGAGATCCTTGGTGTACTTTGTTTGTGAGACAAAGGTACCCTCCTTAGATTGCTTGATTTGCAACCCAAGGAAGAATTTGAGTTCACTCATCATGGAAATCTCATACTTCTACGACATGAGCTGTCCAAACTTCTTGCTAAAATGAGGGTTAGTTGAACCAAAGATAATATCATCAACATATATTTGGCACACAAATAGTTCACCATTAACCCTTTTTGTGAACAGCGTTGAGTCTATCTTTCCAATCTCAAAGCCTTTTTCAAGAAGAAAACTAGTCAAGCATTTGTACCAAGCTCTAGGAGCTTGTTTAAGACCATAAAGAGCTTTGTGCAACTTGTAAACATGATTAGGCTTTTTGGGATTCACAAATCCGGGAGGTTGTTTCACAAATACTTCCTCCTCAATTTCACCATTTAGGAAAGCACTTTTGATATCCATTTGATAGAGAGTAATATCATGGTGATTGGCATAAGCAAGAAGAATGCGAATGGACTCAAGTCTAGCAACGGGGGCATAGGTCTCACCATAGTCCATACCTTAGACTTGTGTGTAACCTTGAGCTACGAGACGAGCCTTGTTGCGGATGACTTGTCCATCTTCATCTTGCTTGTTTCGAAACACCCATTTGGTTCCAATGATGTTTTGATCATCCTTGGGCTTCTCTACCAAAGTCCATACCTTGTTCCTCTCGAAGTTATGTAGTTCTTCGTGCATAGCGTTCAGCCAATCCGGGTCTTCAAGTGCTTCTTCTACCTTCATAGGTTCAATACTAGAGATAAATGAGTAATGCTCACAAAAGTTAGCTAAGCGAGTTTTAGAGCGAGTAATTCTCCCGGAGTTGATGTCGTTCATCATTTGTTCCACGGGATGATTTTTCTTGACTCTTGCTCGGACTCGGGATAGCTTTTGCTGAGGTTGTGGCTGAGCTTCCTCATCATCTTCATCTTCCTCTTCTTCTTCTTCTTCATTGTTGTTGTTGTTGTCTTGAGGCGGTGGAGAAGGAGGTTGTGGTGGATCTTCTTGTTGCACTTCCTCATCTTGGTGAGTTCCACTTGTGGAGGCCTCCATATTGCCTTGAGGTTCATCTCGCCGTGAGGTAGGTGGCTCCACATATGTAGATGAGGTACTCTCCTTCACTTCCATGGGACGGATCTTTCCAATAGATAAATCTTGGATAGCTTCCGATGGGTCCTTGTCTCCTACATCAATAGGCATTTGCTCTACTTGCGAGCCATTAGATTCATCAAACTTCACGTCTACCGTCTCTTCAACCTTTCGGGTGAAATTATTGTAGACACGGTAGGTGTGGGAGTTTGATCCATAACCAAGAAGAAAGCCTTCATGAGATTTAGGAGCAAATTTAGACCGACGATGCTTATCAAGAATATAGCATTTTGAACCAAAGACACAAAAGTATCCCACTTGGGGTTTGTTACCGGTGAGGAGCTCGTATGATGTCTTGCCGAGGAGCTTATGAAGATAAAGCCTGTTGATAGCATGACAAGCTGTCTCGACCGCTTCTCCCCAAAAATGCTTCGGTGTCTTGTATTCATCAAGCATCGTTCTCGCCATCTCTATGAGCGTTCGGTTCTTCCTCTCAACAACTCCATTTTGTTGAGGAGTGTACGTAGCCGAGAACTCATGTAGAATCCCTTCCTCATCGAGAAAAGAGTCTACATTGGTGTTCTTGAACTCCGTTCCATTGTCACTCCGAACTTTCTTGATCTTCACCTCAAATTGATTTTGGGCCTTTTTGGCAAAGGTCTTGAAGATTCTCTGAACCTGTGATTTGTCATCAAGGAAAAATACCCACGTAAATCTGGAATAATCATCAACTATAACTAGACCAAAGGAGTTACCACCAAGGCTTTTGTAAGCATTGGGACCGAAGAGATCCATATGAAGAAGCTCAAGCGGTCTCCTTGTGGTCATGATGTTCTTCACGGGATGACTTCCACCTACTTGTTTTCCTGCTTGACAAGTGCTACAAAGTCTATCTTTGTCAAAGAAAACATCTTTAACACCAAGAATATGATCAACTTTGATCAGCTTGTCTAGATTACGCATACCAACATGTCCTAGCCTTCTATGCCATAACCAACCTTTAGAGGATTTAGCAATGAAACAAGCTCTAGGTTGGGCTTTCTTAGTGAAATCAACAATATATAGATCACCTCTACGGATACCGGTAAATGCCATGTTTTGATTGTCACGACGAAAGACTTGGCAATCTACTTTGGTGAATAGCACATTGAATCCAAAGTCAGCTAATCTAGACACGGAAAGTAAATTGTATCCAAGAGATTCTACAAGCATGACATTTTGAATAGAGCTATCATGAGATATGGCCACCTTACCAAGGCCAAGTACCTTACCCTTGGAGTTGTCTCCAAAAGTCACATACTTGCGTGGACCATCGTTCTTTGCAAGCTCTCGAAACATGTCTTTGTCTCCGGTCATGTGGTCGGTGCATCCACTATCAAGAATCCACTCTTTTCCGCCGGACATGTAGTCTCTCAGATTTGCCATAAGATTGAGACTCTTCATGATCTTGTCTAGCTCGGTGTCCGAATCGGAGTAATCATCATCATGCTCATGCTCATCATCATATTGACCCATAGATTGTTCATCATCAACACCTAGGTCAATTTGATAAGTACTTGCATTAGTTTTATCAATGTGACAATAATCTTCGGAATGCAATGCAAGAGCATTTCTAATTAAAACATTGATAAGACCGGGATCACCCTTCTTTTTCATAAGATCACGAAGCTCAAAGAAGCATTTATCAAAGTTGGGATCATTGGGGCGCATCTTATCAAATTCAATAGTCTTGTGTAGAATTTCATCAAGACCTCTCAAAGAGTAGTCCGGATAAAGTTCTTCCAAGAATTTCCACATAGCATAGGCGCACTCAAAGTTTGTAACAAGCTTAAGCAAATCATCGGGTAACCCTCTAATGATAAGATTTACAGTCCTAAGGTTACGAAGCAAATCAAGCTCTTCATCCATGGTAGGGTGCAAGGGATCAAAAGGAGGCACATAGGGGGTCTCAACATATTTGCACAAATTGTACATCTTAAAGATACTAAGCATTTCAGACCTCCATGAGTTATAGGACTCTCCATTAAGAATAGGCACTCTATGGCTAACACTCCCAAACGTAGACACGCCCATCTTCCTCCAATGGTGTGTAAACCACAGCAATGGAGACCAAGGCTCTGATACCAATTGAGGGATCGAAGAAGGTGAGAGTGTCTAGAGGGGGGGTGATTAGACTACTCGACAAGATAAAAATTCTGTCTTTTATCAAGGACAGATTTTGGCAGATTTTGCATAACACACAAGTCAAGTAGCACACTACACATGCAATTCTAGAGTATGGGCAGCGGAAAGTAAATTGCACAAGTAGTAAAGAGAAGTGGAGAAGATCAAACACAATTTGGAGACGCAATGATTTTTCCCGTGGTTCCGATAGGTGGTGCTATCGTACATCCACGTTGATGGAGACTTCAACCCACGGAGGGTAACGGCTGCGCGAGTCCACGGAGGGCTCCACCCACGAAGGGTCCACGAAGAAGCAACCTTGTCTATTCCATCATGGCCTACGCCCATGGAGGGCTAGCCTTACTCGGGGTAGATCTTCACGAAGTAGGCGATCTCCTTGCCCTTACAAACTTCTTGGTTCAACTCCACATCTCGATGACGGAGGTTCCCAAGCGACACCTAACCAATCTAGGAGGCACCACCCTCCAAAAGGTAATAGATGTTGTAGATGATGATGAACTCCTTGCTCTTGTGCTTCAAATGATAATCTCCCTAACACTCAACTCTCCTCACTGATTTGGCTTTGGTGGAAGAAAGGATTGAGTGGAAAGCAACTTGGGAAGGTTAGAAATCAAGTTTCATATGGTGGGAGTGGAGCAACTTGATCTCAACACAAGGGTAGGTAGTTCTCTTCTCAGAAAGTGTAAGGTAGGAGTGGTAGTTCTTTCTGATGGCTCTCTCCATGAATGAAGAGGGGGTGGAGGGGTATATATAGCCTCCACACAAAAATCCAACCGTTACACACATAATTGAGCAATCTCGGTGAGATCGAAGTGGACAACTCGGTCAGACCGAAAGTTCAAATATAGTGAACGTTGGGGTTTTCGGTGGGACCGAAAATACCATCTCGGTTATTCCGATTTGAGCAAAGACAGGAACTTGCCAGTTTCGGTGAGACCGATTTTATCAACTCGGTGACACCGACTTGATGACAAACGGTTACAGAAGCTTGGCAGCCCATGTTTCGGTGAGACCGATCTCAAACTCGGAATGTCCGATTTTTCTAGGGTTTGGCTTATGGCTGAGGTGGTTCATCTCGGTGTGACTGAGTTTGGAAAATCGGTTGGTCCGAGATTACTTATGAGTGTGTTTTGTAGAGAGGGTTGCTGATAGTTGAAGGAGATATATCACTAAGCACTTGAGCAACCAGATCATCAACATAACCTCATCCCCTTTTAATAGTATTGGCTTTTCCTATGGACTCAATGTGATCATGGATCACTAAACCAAAAATGGAGTCTTGAGCTTTTGCCAATGCTTTTCTTAGCATTTTGAGGGGTCCACTTCTTCAGTCATTTTGCCAAGCCAATGTGATTGAATTTCCTGAAACATACTTGATAAAAGCATTAGTCCAACCACAAAGTATGTTGTCATTAATTACCAAAACCACCCAGGGAGCAAATGTGCTTTCAATCTCCCCCTTTTTGGTAATTGATGGCAACACACTAAAATCACACTAAACAAGACATCAAAGCTTATTGAAAGAAAGACAGAATTATCACGAAAGCTTTGACAAGCATGTAGTACACAGGCTCCCCCTACAAGTGTGCAAGATTTTCATAAATTTTGGTTTTAGACTACCACAAGCACACAAGAGAGATAAGCAAGATGTGCTACATGCAGCTTGGCTATATGCATCAGAGCAGATGAAAGGTAGTGAGTGATAATGCATATGTGCATGGTGATTTCTTGCAAACAAGTATTTACAAGCAAGTCACCATCATGCACATTCTGCAAGGTGCATATACTTACCTTGAGGTTCCTTGGCATTGTACCTGAAGGGATAAGCTTGGGAAAACAAGGTTAGATAACACAAGAGTATTCCTTCAACCAACTGCAAGAACATCAAGAGTACCAAGCCAGGGATGACATGTATAAGGGGTGTCTCATATTGAGCACAGGCTTGAATCAGCAAACATGTCTCCGAAACTAAAAGATTTTCAATGAACTCTGAGAGATTTTGCTTTCCATAAGATATCAATTGTGAAGATTTCTCTCCCTTTGAGTTCTCTTAGAACTATAATACGCAAGAAATGACTAAAACGATTTTTGAGCTCTTCGCGATGCTGAAGTCGGCGGAGGTTGAAATCAAGAAAGAGAATCAAGTGTTGATGGCTAATAAGACCACCAGTTTCAAGAGAAAAGGGCAAGGGAAAGAAAGGGAACTTCAAGAAGAACGGCAAGGAAGTTGCCGCTCTTGTGAAGAAGCCCAAAGCTGGACCCTAGCCTAAGACTGAGTGCTTCTACTGCAAAATGGTCACTCGAAGCCGAACTGCTCCAAATACTTGGTGGATCATAGGGATGGCAAATTGAACAAAGGTATATTTGATATACATGTTATTGACGTGTTCCTTGCTAATGCTCATAGTAGAAACTGTGTATTTGATATTTGTCCAGTTTCTCAAATTTTTAACTTGAAACATGAGTTGCAGAATAAACGAAGATTGGCTAAGGACAAGGTGACGATGCGCATGGTTGATGTGAACGCCGTCGGCACGCTACCTCTACATCTACCTTCGGGATTAGTTTCAGACCTCAATAATTTGGTGCCAACGTTGAGCATGAACATTACATCTGGATCTTGTTTGCTACGAGATGGTTATTCATTTAAGTTAGAGAATAATGGTTGTTCTAGTTATATGAGTAACATCTTTTATGGTCACACACCCTTAGTGACTGGTCTATTCTTGTTGAATCTCGATCGTAGTGATACACATATTTATATTATTGATGCCAAAAGATGCAAAGTTGACAATGATAGTGCAACATACTGGGTCATATTGGTGTAAAGCGCATGAAGAAACTCCATGCGGATGGACTTTTGGAATCACTTGATTATGCATCATTTGATACTAGCAAACCAGGCCTGATGGGCAAGATGACCAAAACTCCATTCTTCGAAACAATGGAGCGAGCTAATGACTTATTGGAAATAATACATACCGATGTATGCGGTCCGATGAGTGTTGAAGCACGCGGTAGGCATCATTATTTTCTAACCTTCACACATGATTTGAGTAGGTATGGGTATATCTACTTGATGAAACATAAGTCTGAAACATTTCAAAACTTCAAAGAATTTCAGAATGAAGTGGAGAATCATCATAACAAGTAAATAAAGTTTCTACGATCTAATCGCAAAGGTCAATATATGAGTTACGAGTTTGGCCTTCATTTAAAACAATGTGGAATAGTTTCACAACTCACGCCACGTGGAACACCATAGCTTAATGGTGTGTCCGAACGTCTCTTACCGATTTGCCTCTATCGTTTTGTGGTTATGCATTAGAGATAGCCGAATCCCCCTTAAATAGGACACCGTCTAAATCCGTTGAGACAACACCGTATGAACTATGGTTTGACAAGAAAACTATGGTGTCGTTCCTTAAAGTTTGGGGATGCGACGCTTATGTCAAAATGGCTTCGGCCTAATAATCTCTAACCCAAAGCAGAGAAGTGCGTCTTCATGGGATACCCAAAAGAAACTGTTGGGTATACCTTCTACCATAGATCCGAAGGCAAGATCTTTGTTGTTAAGAATGTGTCCTTTCTTGTAACGGCCCAAACACACCCGCCAGTGGTCGTTACTCCTGGCGGGATCTAGACTGGTGATGTCTACTACACAATCTTCTTCTTGTAGACGTTGTTGGGCCTCCAAGTGCAGAGGTTTGTAGGACAGTAGCAAATTTCCCTCAAGTGGATGACCTAAGGTTTATCAATCCGTGGGAGGCGTAGGATGAAGATGGTCTCTCTCAAACAACCCTGCAACCAAATAACAAAGAGTCTCTTGTTTCCCCAACACACCCAATACAATTGTAAATTGTATAGGTGCACTAGTTCAGCGAAGAGATGGTGATACAAGTGCAATATGAATGGTAGATATAGGGTTTTGTAACGTGAAAATATAAAAATAGCAAGGTAGCAAGTGGTAAAAGTTGGCATAAACGGTGCAATGCTAGGAAACAGGGCCTAGGGTTCATACTTTCACTAGTGCAAGTTCTCTCAACAATAATAACATAACTGGATCATATAACTATCCCTTAACATGCAACAAAGAGTCACTCCAAAGTCACTAATAGCGGAGAACAAACGAAGAGATTATGGTAGGGTACGAAATCACCTCAAAGTTATTAATTCTAATCGATCTATTCAAGAGTCCATAGTAAAATAACACGAAGCTATTCTTTCCGTTCGATCTATCATAGAGTTCGTACTAGAATAACACCTTAAGATACAAATCAACCAAAACCCTAATGTCACCTAGATACTCCATTGTCACCTCAAGTATCCGTGGGCATGATTATACGATATGCATCACACAATCTCAGATTCATCTATTCAACCAACACAAAGTACTTCAAAGAGTGCCCCAAAGTTTCTACCGGAGAGTCAAGACGAAAACGTGTGCCAACCCCTATGCATAGATTCCCAAGGTCACGGAACCCGCAAGTTGATCACCAAAATATACATAAAGTGAATCAATAGAATACCCCATTGTCACCACAGGTATCCCACACAATACATATATCAAGTGTTCCCAAATCCTTAAAGAATCAGTCCGATAAGATAACTTCAAAGGGAAAACTCAATCCATTACAAGAGAGTAGAGGGGGAGAAACATCATAAGATCCAACTATAATAGCAAAGCTCACGATACATCAAGATCATGCCATCTCAAGAACACGAGAGAGAGAGAGAGAGAGATCAAACACATAGCTACTAGTACATACCCTCAGCCCCGAGGGTGGACTACTCCCTCCTCGTCATGGAGAGTGCCGGGATGATGAAGATAGCCACCGGAGAGGGACCCCCCCCTCCAGCAGGGTGCTAGAATGGGTCTAGATTGGTTTTTGGTGGCAACAGAGGCTTTCAGTGGAGGAACTCCCGATCTAGGTTACTTTTTGGAGGTTTCAGTATATATAGGAGGTGTTGGAGTCGGGGGCAAGTAAAGGGGGCCTCCGGGCTGTGCACGAGGCAGGGGGCGCGCCCAGTAGGGGGG
>LR738709.1:553330238-553402077 GCA_902687465.1 Secale cereale | reverse complement strand
GGGGGGGGGGGGGGGGGCGCCCCCCACCCTCGGGGCAGCCCGTGGATCTTCTTGTCCCCCTCCAGCACTTCCTGTGCTTCTTCTAGTCCAAAAATAACCTCCGTTGAGTTTCAGGTCAATTGGGCTCCGTTTGATATTCCTTTTCTGCGAAATCCTAAAATAGGAGAAAAACAAAAACTGGCACTGGGCTCTAGGTTAATAGGTTAGTCCCAAAAATCATATAAAAGTGTATATAAAATCCCATAAAACATCCTAGAAGGATAATATAATAGCATGGAACAATAAAAAATTATAGATACGTTGAAGACATATCAAGCATCCCCAAGCTTAATTCCTGCTCGTCATCGAGTAGGTAAATGATAAAAACAGAATTTTTGATGTGGAATGCTACCCAACATAATTCTCAATGTAATTCTTTATTGTAGCATGAATGTTTAGATTTGAAAGATTCAAGACAAAAGTCTATATTTACATAAGAATAATAATACTACAAGCATACTAACAGAGCAATCATGTCTTCTCAAAATGACATGGCCAAAGAAAGTTATCCCTACAAAATTATATAGTCTGGCTATGCTCCTTCTTCATCACACAAAATATTCATATCATGCACAACCTCGGTTTCAGCCAAGCAATTGTTTCATACTCAATTTTTTCAAACCTTTCAACTTTCACGCAATACATGAGCGTGAGCCATGGATATAACACTATAGGTGGAATAGAGTGGTGATTGTGGAGAAGACAAAAAGAGGAAGATAGTCTCACATCAACTAGGCTTATCAATAGTCTATGGAGATGCCCATCAATAGATATCAATGTGAGTGAGTAGGGATTGCCATGCAACAGATGCACTAGAGCTATAAGTGTATGAAAGCTCAACAAAAGAAACTAAGTGGGTGTGCATCCAACTTGCTTGCTCACGAAGACCTAGGGCATTTGAGGAAGCCCAACGCTGGAATATACAAGCCAAGTTCTATAATGAAAATTCCCACTAGTATATGAAAGTGACTAAATAAGAAGACTCTCTATGATGAAGAACATGGTGCTATTTTGAAGCACAAGTGTGGAAAAAGATAGTAGCACTGTCCCTTTTTTGGGGGCCTTTCTTTTTTTCTTTGGCCTTTCCTTCTTTTTTTCTTTTTTCTTTTTTTTTCTTTGGGACAATGCTCTAATAATGATGATCATCACACTTATATTGATTTACAACTCAATATTACAACTTGGTACTAGAACAAAGTATGACTCTATATGAATGCCTCCGGCGGTGTACCGGGATGTGCAATGAATCAAGAGTGACATGTATGAAAAATTATGCATGGTGGCCTAGCCACGAATACAATGTCAACTACATGATCATGCATGGCAATATGACAATGATGAAGCGTGTCATAACAAATGGAATGGTGGAAAGTTGCATGGCAATATATCTTGGAATGGCTATGGAAATGCCATGTTAGGAACATATGGTGGCGGTTTTGAGGAAGGTATATGGTGGGTGCATGGTACCGACAAGAGTTGCGCGGTACAAGAGAGGCCAGCAATGGTGGAACGGTGAGAGTGCGTATAATCCATGGACTCAACATTAGTCATAAAGAACTCATCTACTTATTGCAAAAATTTACGAGTCATCAAAACAAAGTAATCAACGCATACTCCTAGGGGGGAGGTTGGTAGGAGTTAACCATCACGCGCCCCCAACCTCCACACAAAGGTTGACACTCAATAAATACCTCATGATCTAACTTCGTCACATAGCGGTTCACCATACGTGCATGCTACGGGAATCACAAACTTTAACACAAGTATTTCTCAAATTCATAATTACTCCACTAGCATGACTCTAATACCACCATCCTCATATCTCAAAACAATCATCAAGCATCAAACTTCTATGCACTTTATGTGAAAGTTTTTTACTATACTCATCTTGGATGCCTATCATATAAGGACTAGTTTTATAACCAAAGCACATTACCATGCTGTTCTAAAGTACTCTCAAAATGATATAAGTGAAGCATGAGAGTTCATCTATTTCTTCAAAATAAAACCACCGTCGTGCTCTAAAAATATATAAGTGAAGTACTAGAGCAAACAACAAACTACTCCAAAAGATATAAGTGAAGATCAATGAGTAGTTGAATAATTATGTAACTATGTGTAATGCCCCGGATGTAATACTTTCCCTTTTGGGTATATAATATATCTCCGGCTTCATCTATTTCCATTCCGGGTTCTTTGCCTTTCGGGTTTTCGTCGTTTTGTTGTGAGAGTGTGTGGCATTCATTCATATCATGTAGACATGTGCATTGCATTGCATTTGTGTTGTCGGTTGCATCAGGTTCCACGCGTTTCTTCCCGTTGTCCGTTTCGCGTTCCGGAGCTCCCTCACATGTCCGTGACGTCCCGTAGGCCTACTTTGTTGTTTGGGCGAGTAACGTTACCGGTGTGCCGCGAGGTTGTTGTGTGTGTTGTTGTTTTGTTGTGTGCAACCCGCCTCTCAAATCTCGTCGCGTTTCGAGTCCGTTTGCTACCCCAACAGTTATTTTTGTGGGCTCAAAGTGCCTCCACTTGTGGCCCGGAAACACCCCTACTGCAGCCCACTACCCTCTCCTAGGCCCATCTAAACTACCCCCGCGATCAGATCCGTCGGATCGCGATCGGAGGGCTCCTAGCGCCCCTAAATCCCCCCTAACCCTAAAAATCTGCTATTTATAGACCCCCCCTAGGTCCATTTTGGGGATCCCTAGCTTCTCCCTAAATCTCCTCAATTTTTGTGCTACATCAGACCCAAAACTTCTCTTTCCTGTCTTCACCTCGAATCCCGCAGGGACTAGCAGCCGCCGCCGCTCCTGGGATCGAGGCCATCCCGACCAGATCCGTTTTCCCTTCGCTCCCAGCCGCCGGGTCAACGCTTCGAAGCGCCACCTCCTCCGCTCGCCAGGAGCCTCGGCCACTCCGCCGATCGGATCGGGGCAGGAGGCCCCGATCGATCGCTCCGCCGGCCCGCAGCCACCTCCGTCCCGCATCGCCGAGCCGCCGCGCGCCGCGACTTGGGCCGCCCGAGCCAGGCCTCGCCAAGCCCAGCCGCCGCACTTTGCCCGACCGCCTCCTTCCGCAGGCCGCGCCACCGTGGGCCTCCGGGCGCCCTACTCGCCAGCCGCCTTCCGCTCCGGGGCCCGAGGCCCACTTCCCCCGAGCCGCGCCGGTCGCTGGGCTCCCTCGCCTCCAGCTCCCGCCGGATCCCGCGGGCCGCCTCCCTCCAGGCCATCCGGGCCAGATCCGCCTCCGACCGGGCCGCACCAGCCGCCGTTCGGCCCAGCCACAGGCCGCCGCCCTGGGCCGAAGCCAGCCTCGTCGGGCCCGTGTTTCCTTCTCAGATCTGAAGGTTGCTTCTATATATCCTAAGTCTCAGATCTGTTATTCTGTGATGCCTTTTTCAAACATGCATAACTTCTTGTGTGTTACTCCGTTTTGCGCATATGAGATGTCCAGACGTTCGTGGTGACTAGCACTACGTTTCATCTCTTGTTGTCATGCATGTTAGAGATCATCTAGGTGCTTGTTTTGCTGTTGCAAGAGTGCATCGTGATATAAACTGCTGCTATGTGATGTTTTTATGCCATCTTTGCCATGTGATATCTTTTAGCTCGTTTGTCCGAATGATGCAAATGACATGTCCACGTGTTCATCTTGCCATGATCTACATGTTGTATGTGATAGGTTGCATGATAGATTTATTCTTGCCATGTTTATCATCGTTGCAAAGTGCCATGTGGCTGTGATGTTGTTTCACTTGTTATGAAATGCCATCTTGTTGAGCTCGTTGCTATCGTTGTGTTTATCTCCATGAAGCATGCTTGTGTGTTTCGGTATCACCATCATGTGTACTTTGATGAGGTGCTTACCACTTGACATGTTTAGTTTCGAGGTGACTTAAACTTGCTCTTTTAGATGCCATGATGAAATTGCTGTTTTAGGACTTAGTGGATTTTCACTAAGTCTGAAATCTGTAGCGTTCCGATGCCATGTTCGTGTGATGTTCTAGGACAAACCATGTTAGTTTTGGAGTGGATCTTGATTGTTCCTTGTAGTATATATTGTTGTCTTTCCATCCATGTCCTCACTTGTCTATTTAAGTGGCTGTAGCATGTTTATCTTTTGCTCCAAAGTTTCAATAAAATTCTGCTGCCAGAATTTTATTGTCAAGTTCATTATGTCCAAGTTCATTGCTATTGAACCGTGACTCCTTTGGGGGTGCACCTTTGGACTTAGTTGCTGTAGTATATGTCTAGTTTGTGTTCATGTCCTTTGCCATGTTGTTTGAGTGCTGTAGTTTAATTATTTTGTGCTCCGAAGTTGCTATGTTGCTGTAATTTTCAGCTTTCGCTCATTTCTTGTTTCGGGCATAACTTTTAGCCCGTAACTCCGATTTCGGCGAATCTTATATGAAACTTGATTGATTTTCTGTGTAGATTCATAATATCATATTGTTATCATGTTTTGAGGTGTTTTGCTTGAGTGCTATTTTCCGTGCTCCGTGTGCATCCTTAGTGCATCCATCATGCATTCATCTTTTTCGAGTGCGCATTGCATCTTGTTGATTGGTGCTTGGTGTGATTGTTTTGTTTAGAGCCGGAAACAGAGTCTGATTTCGAGTACGAGCACGAGGTTACCAACGAGGTTGAGCACGAGGACCCTTCTTACGATCCGAACGACTTCTCTTCAGGCAAGATGACCGAACCCGATAACATTACTATATTTGCCTATTGCTAGTAGTCTCGATCTATAGTTTTGCCTCGATGCCCATGATCTTCTTGTCAGCCTCCTACTTGTAAACCATTGCCATGTTTAACCAACCTACCTATGCAAACCGTTGCTTGGCTAAGTACGCTTCGCTCAGCCCTTCTTATAGCATTGCTAGTTGCAGGTGAAGATCGAAGATGCTTGCTTCATGTTGAAGTTTGGTTGGGTTATATCACACTATATAAATGCTTAAATGAAATCATCTATATATTGGCAAGGGTGGACGGCTAAGCCTTTTGCTTGGTGATTTGTTCCACTCATGCCGTTAGGAACCGTATAAACCGGTGTTATGTTCCTTGATTATGCGTTCCTAACACGGTTGGGGTGTATGGGACCCCCTCGATAAACCGCTAAGTGCTAAGTCTTTTCCAGCAAGTCCCAACATTGGTACTATTTGCCTAATAACAAACTAAACTTGCATAGGGAGTTATAAACCCTTTTCCTTAATTCAACAACCCGGGCCAGTGCTCCACATGAGTGTTGGTCCAAACTGGGGGTTACGCGGGGCCACCTCGAGGGAACTCAAGGTCTGGTAAAAACCTGTGGGATCACCCATCCGGTCGTGGCCTGAGACGAGATACGCGCGGCTACTATCAGGGTGTCGGCACGCCGGGAGGATTTGCTGGATTAGCCTTACCTTAGTTCGGTATATCTTGAGCACGGGATTCCGAGAATACTCGGGTCTTCCCACTTTGGAGTTGCGACTCCGCGGATCGTGGGCTTGTAATGGGTCAAGTTGGAACACCCCTGTAGGGTTTGAACTTTCGAAAGCCGTGCCCGCGGTTATGTGGCAGATGGGAGCTTGTTAATATCCGGTTGTAGATAACTTGACACAATGTTTCTAATACACTACCAGCGTGTGTTCCGTGACGGTCAATTTCCGAATAGGGATTCGGGAGTTGAACACGGAGGGGTTATGTTTGTGGAGCTTGTAGCTAGGATCACTTCGTGATCACTTCTCGCCCGAGGCTTTCTCTTCTCGCTCTCACTCACGTAAGCTAGTTGCTAGTTGCTGCTGCAGACACTTATTCTTTTCTTCAACCTTTCCTCTCCCAAGGCTTGAATAGTCTTGTTACCCGGGAACGGGATTGCTGAGTCCTCTGTGGCTCACAGGTACTTCACCACACCAGATGCAGGTCCAGTTGTGAGCTATCCAGGTGATGGCACCGAGCTGGATTGGGAGTTCGACGAGGAGCGTAGTCGGTACTATGTTCGATATCCGGATGATCAGTAGTGGAGACTCCTACTAGGATTCGATCTGCTTGTGGTTTATTTATTTCAGTTTGGTATCTTGACATTTGGGTTTTGCCCTTAGAGGGTTGTGATATTCTTAATGTATGATGTTTGAGACATGTTATGTAATTGTGTGACGTGGCGAGTGTAAGCCAACTATTTATGTTTACAATCCCCTCTTTTACATGAGATGTGCAAAGATTACCAAACTTGAGATCATTCTAGGATGGATTTATGCCTTTAAGTCGTGCCTCGACACGTAGGAGGTATAACTCCATCCTGGGCATTACAAGTTGGTATCAGAGCCTTCTCCGACCTAGGAGCCCCCACTGTTTGATCGAATCGTTGACGGTCGAGTCTAGGCACACACTGAAAACTTTTGAGTCCTATAGTATATCGGAGAGTAGGATTTCTTTGCTTCTCATCCCCTTTCTCTCTGGTGAAGACTCCTGACGACTACTCTTGTCTCTCCTATCTTCAAAAATTGCACAATTTTTTTTAGGAATCCCGCGAGTATTCTGGGATTGTTTCGATGTTCTTGTGACAAGGATATTGTTCTCGATGCCTCCTGTTCCCGGGGAGTTGAGCTTCGGGGTATTGTCGTCACAAGCATATCGCGGCAGTACTAAATACTTAAGACGGCCGACATCGAAAATCTCTCCTATACGGCCGGTGGCAAGATAACCCCGACATCACCCAGTACTGGGGAGGTAGTTCGGGAGTATTGCCATAGCTTGTTATAGTGGATGCTTTTCGAAGGTCCGAGGTACACAGTTTCCGAGAAAGACTGGTTATGTGTTGAAGGATGGATACACCTGGATGTAGGTTTAGAGTTGATTGCGCGGTGCTTCCCGTGTATCCCCAACACCTGATTGCATAACTGGAATCTTTTGGAAATTTATAGGTGGGTTTATCCAGTAGATCGTAGGCATTCTTCCAACGAATGCAGGTTAGTGAGTTCGGGGTTCTACATTGAGTGAAGTGGTTTATGACCGATGTTACTATTAGGAGTTGCATCTTAAAGGGTCCTTGGCTATGCTGATCCGGGGATTGCAAAACCTTTTCGTAACGCGTTCATATGCTTTCAGCACAAAGATGTTAGAACGAAACTCCTCTCTTGTGTTTGTTCCCGTCTGTACCTTGTTGTTTTCTTATTTTATCCTTTTGTCCCCTATGTGGCTTCTCATGAAGACTGATGTTAGCATTTAACTGAGAATTTCACTCGTTCCTCTTGTTCGAATGAATTCATTCGTTCTTATTGTTCGAATGATAATTGTGAAGAATTGTTGCAATTCATTCCATTGATTCAGCTTATACCTTTGGTCAATCAATTGCTGATTCGTGGTCATCTCTTTCAGGATGGCTCCGAAAAAGGTTCCCAACGCTAACCCAGAGGTGGAAGAGGTCCCAGATCGTCCTCCTTCCCCTCCTCCTCCGCCTGAGGCTTGGAGAGCGATTATGCAGACTACTGCTCAGAACACCCAGTTGTTGATGCAGATGATGCAGCAGATGTAAGCTAATCAAGCTAATCAGGGTGTTCCAGGGAACCAAGGCAACTTCTTCAACCAGCAGCACCATGCTACTCTCAACCAGTTCTTGACCAACAATCCTAAAGCTTTCAGTTACTGTGTCGACCCTCTTGATGCTGAAGATTGGTTAACCGACATTAAGAAGCATTTTGAGTGCAGTAACGTGAAGGAAGATGATTATGTGAAGTTTGCAGCCTTCCAACTGAAAGATCAAGCAGCTGATTGGTGGCAGCAGTACAAAGACTCCAGGCCAGGTCAAGTGATCTCTTGGGAGAATTTTTGCAAGGACTTTCGCTCGCACCACATTCCTACAAGTGTCATCGAGGGTATGCGTGAGCAATTCCGCAACCTGAAGCAGGGCTCCATGACAGTCTATCAGTATAATGTCAAGTTCCAAAACCTCGCTCGTTATGCTAAGCAAGACATTCCTGATGCCAAGAGCAAAATCTACCAGTTCCGTGGAGGTCTCAAAGATGAACTTCAGCTTGCTCTCACCTTGTTCGAGCCGGATGAATTCGACAAGTTCTATAACATGGCTTTGAAACAAGAGGCAGCTCAGCTTAAGATGGAGGCTTCTAAGAAGAGAATTCGAGATGCCGTTCACTCTTCCTCATCGTCTCAGATGGTCTCGAAGCATCAGAAATTCTGGCTTCCTCCTCCTCCAGTGATTCGAGCTCCATACAACAACTCCAACAACTCCAACAACAAGAACTCTAGTGGACGTGGTTTCTCCCACCCACCCAACCCGAGCAACCAGTCGAAGAAGCAGTTTCAGTCTCAAGGCTCCAAGACAAGTGGCTCTCATTTCCGTCCTCTCTCAGAAGTGACTTGCAACAAATGCACTCAGAAAGGTCACTATGCCAACAGATGTCTGAATCCGAAGCGTCTTCCACCTCCTCCACCTGTGAGTTCAGCTATTGTCAGGCATGATCCAAAGTCTGCAAGGGTCAATCTGATGAATGCAGCACAAGCGGAGAATTCTTCTGATGTCATTTTGGGTAACCTTCCAGTGAACTCTATACCTGCTAAAGTTTTATTTGATTCGGGTGCTTCATGCTCTTTCATGTCTCAACCATTTGCATCCAAGTATAATGTGGACATCAAAAGTTTGCCAAGGGAGTTATCAGTTGTTTCTCCGGGTAGATTGATGCATTCTTGTATATATGCTCCGGATGTATCTATTCGCATGGGTGATTATCGATTTTTGGCTTCTCCGGTGATTCTCGGCAATTCTGACATCGACCTCATCCTCAGAATGGATTGGCTTTCTCAGCATGATGCTCACATTGATTGTGCACAGAAGGAAGTCAAGATGACTCATCCTGATGAAGATGTGATTATCTTTGCCTCCAGGGATAACACTATCAGGTTTTTCTCTCTCAATGATAAGGGCGAAATTAATGCCATATCTCAAATTCCGGTGGTGAACGAATATCAAGACGTCTTTCTTGAAGAACTTCCAGGCATGCCTCCACACCGTCAGGTGGAATTCGTTATTGAACTCGAGCCAGGTACTGAGCCAGCATGCCGGCGTCCGTACAAGCTCTCTCCGGATGAATTGAAGGAATTGAAGAAGCAGCTTGATAAGCAGGAGAGTATGGGTCTCATCAGGCCTAGTACCTCTCCTTGGGGCTGTGGTGTCTTATTTGTCAAGAAGAAAGATGGCACGGAGCGTCTCTGTGTTGATTACCGGCCATTGAACAAGAAGACAATTAAGAACAAATATCCGCTCCCCAACATCAATGTACTCTTCGAGCAGCTCAAAGGAGCTAAAGTGTTCTCTAAGCTTGACCTCCGAATGGGCTATCATCAAATTCGCATTCGCGAGGAAGACATTCCCAAGACGGCCTTCAGAACGAGCTACGGCTCATACGAGTATACCGTCATGTCCTTCGGTCTCGCCAATGCTCCTCCTACCTTTTCGAGGATGATGCATTACATCTTCAACCCCTATACTGGCGAGTTTGTGCTTGTGTATCTGGATGATATTCTGGTGTTTTCCAAGAATGAAGAAGATCACGAAAAGCACTTACGTCTGGTTCTTGATCGACTCCGAGAGCATAAATTCTATGCCAAGTTCTCCAAGTGCGAGTTTTGGCTCGATAAGGTTTTGTACCTGGGCCACATCATCTCAGCTGATGGTATTGCGGTTAATCCCGAGAAAGTTGAAGCAATTGTCAACTGGGAAGCTCCTCAGAACGTCAAGCAGCTCCGCAGTTTTCTAGGTCTTGCCAACTATTGCAGAAGGTTTGTTGAGAACTTCTCCAAGATTGCCAAGCCTCTTTCCAACTTGCTTCAGAAGAATGTCAAATACTTTTGGTCTCCAGAGTGTGAAGTGGCATTCAAAACTCTCAAAGAAAAGCTTGTCTCTGCTCCAGTTCTGACTCCTCCAGATGAATCCAAGCCCTATGAAGTTTTCTGTGATGCTTCTCTTCAAGGTCTTGGTGGTGTGCTTATGCAAGATAAGAGAATTGTGGCATACACTTCTCGTTAGCTCAAGCCAAGTGAGAAGAACTATCCCACACATGATCTCTAGCTAGCAGCTGTGGTACATGCTCTGATTACGTGGAGACATCTGTTGTTGGGCAGAAAGGTTGACATCTTCACTGATCACAAGAGCTTGAAGTACATCTTCACACAGCCGCATCTGAACCTCCGCCAGACTCGTTGGGTTGAAATGATCCAAGAGTATAATCCCAGCATTGAATACACTCCTGGCAAGGCGAATGTGATTGCAGATGCTTTGAGCAGAAAGGCATATTGCAACAGCCTTCTTATCAAGCCGTACCAGCCTGAGCTTTGTGAAGCTTTCAGGAAGCTCAACCTCCAAGTTGTTCCGCAGGGTTTTCTTGCAAATCTTCAAATTGCTCCTACCTTGGAAGATCAAGTCCGTGAGGCCCAGCTCAGTGATACCATGGTGAAGAAGGTGAAACATGGTATTGCAAAGGGCACTCCAAAATACAAGTGCTTCCGTGTTGATGAGAGAGATACCTTGTTCTTCGAGGACAGACTCGTTGTTCCCAAAGGCGATCTCAGGAAGCTCATAATGGAAGAAGCTCATGATTCTCTCCTTTCCATTCATCCTGGCAGTTCCAAGATGTATCAAGACCTCAAGCAGTCTTACTGGTGGACACGCATGAAAAGGGAAATTGCCTAATTCGTAAATGAATGTGATGTATGCAGAAGACTGAAAGCAGAACATCAACGTCCAGCCGGTCTTCTCCAACCTCTTCCTATTCCAGAGTGGCACTTCGACCACATTGAAATGGACTTCATCACTGGTTTTCCTAAATCGAAGCGAGGAAATGATGCTATCTTTGTGGTGATTGACAAGCTTACCAAAGTCGCTCACTTTCTTCCAGTCAAAGAATCAATCAATGCAGCTCAATTGGCAGAGCTGTACACTTCCAGAATTGTGTCCCTACATGGCATTCCTCAAGTGATATCCTCAGACCGTGGAAGTTTGTTCACTTCAAGGTTCTGGGACTCCTTTCAGTCCGCCATGGGCACTAAGATCAGGTTCAGCACTGCATTTCACCCTCAGACTAGTGGTCAAGTCGAGCGCGTGAATCAGATTCTAGAAGACATGCTCAGAGCCTGTGTCATCTCCTTTGGCATGAAATGGGAAGACTGCCTTCACATTTGCCGAGTTCTCTTACAACAACAGCTTTCAAGCAAGTGCAGGCAAAGCACCGTTTGAAATTCTCTATGGCAGAAAGTGCCGTACCCCTCTCAACTGGTCTGAAACAGGCGAACGTCAACTTCTTGGCAATGACTTGATCTCAGAAGCCGAAGAAATGTGCAAAGTCATACGTGAGAATCTCAAGGCCGCTCAGTCGCGTCAGAAGAGTTACTATGATGGCAAGCATCGTGATTTGGCATTCAACATTGATGATCATGTCTATCTCCGTGTGTCTCCGATGAAAGTAACCCAAAGATTCGGTATCAAAGGAAAGCTTGCTCCTAGATACGTCGGGCCTTTCAAGATTCTTGGCAAAAGAGGCGACCTAGCCTATCAACTTGAGCTCCCCGAAAACTTCGCCAATGTTCATGATGTCTTCCATGTGTCTCAACTCCGCAAATGCTTCAAGGCACCTGAGCGCACTCCGCAAATGCCTGGACAAACTCTTATGCAAGGTAAAGCGCTCCCGAGGACATATGGGAATTATCGTCAAGCTATTTTTCATCACGATCATCTGATTAGCGTTCGGTACTTTGATAATTTGGTATGTGGGTGGACCGGTGCTTGGGTGCTGCCCTTACTTGGACAAGCCTCCCACTTATGATTAACCTCTAATGCAAGCATCTGCAACTACAAAAGAAGTATTAAGGTAAACCTAACCATAGCCTGAAACATATGGATCCAAATCAGCCCCTTACGAAGCAACGCATAAACTAGGGTTTAAGCTTCTGTCACTCTAGCAACCCATCATCTACTTATTACTTCCCAATGCCTTCCTCTAGGCCCAAATAATGGTGAAGTGTCATGTAGTCGACGTTCACATGACACCACTAGAGGAGAGACAACATACATCTCATCAAAATATCGAACGAAGACCAAATTCACATGACTACTAATAGCAAGACTTCTCCCATGTCCCTAGGAACAAAAGTAACTACTCATAAGACATAATATTGTTCATGATCAGAGGGGTATTAACATGCATAATGGACCTGAACATATGATCTTCCACCAAATAAACCAACTAGCATCAACTACAAGGAGTAATCAACACTACTAGCAACCCATAGGTACCAATCTGAGGTTTGGGTACAAAGATTGGATACAAGAGATGAACTAGGGTTTGAGAGGATATGGTGCTGGTGAAGATGTTGATGAAGATAGCCCTCCCCAAGATGGGAGAGTTGTTGGTGAGAACGGCGGTGAAGATTTCCCCCTCCAGGAGGGAAGTATCCCCGGCAGAACAGCTCTGCCGGAGCCCTAGATTGGTTTCCGCCTCGGTTCCGCCTTGAGACGGCGGCGTCTGGTCCTGAAAGCCTCCTTCTCAATTTTTCCAGGTCAAAACGCTTCATATAGGAGAAGATGGGCACCGGGGGCCCACCGACTGGCCCTCGAGGTAGGGGGCGCGCCCTGGGAAGGGGGGCGCGCCCCGACCCTCGAGGCCAGCAAGTGGGCCCTCTCGTGGGTTTCTTTCGCCGGATATTTTTTATATTTTCCGAAACAACGTTCTGTGGAGTTTCAGGGCTTTTGGAGTTGTGCAGAATAGGTTTCCAGAGTTTACTCCTTTTCTAGCCCAGAATTCCAGCTGCCGGCATTCCCCCTTCTTCATGTAAACCTTGTAAAATAAGAGAGAAAAGGCATATGTATTGTGACAAAACATGTATGAACAGCCCATAATGCAATAAATATCAACTTATAAGCATGATGCAAAATGGACATATCAACTCCCCCAAGCTTAGACCTCGCTTGTCCTCAAGCGAAAGCTGATATCGAAAAATATGTCCACGGGTTTAGAGATAGAGGTGTCGATGAAAACAAAATACGAACATGAGGGCATCATGATCATTCTCATAACAACAACTTATATAAATATATTCATATGATCATTATGCTAAAGTAACAATTCATCCATAATATTAAGTATGAATCATAAACTTCATTGGAAGCTAACAAACTTTGGTATCGGTCATTGAAGCAATTGCAATTTATCGTAACATCGGAAAGTGTCAATATAAGAGCTTTTAAGCAAGCCTACATACTCAACTATCATATAGTCTTTCACAATTGCTCACACTCACGCAATACTTATGTTTATGGAGTTTTAATCGGACACAGAGAAAGATAGGGGCTTATAGTGTTGCCTCCCAACCTTTTACCTCAAGGGTAATGTCAATAGTATTAGATCATGAAACTTACATCCAAGTGGGTATATATGTCAGGATCTTTCCAACACAATGTGCTTGCCAAAGGATAAAATGTAAAAAGGAAAGGTGGATTTCACCTTGACACTTATAAGACAAGAATAAAAGATAGGCCCTTCGCAGAGGGAAGCAGAGGTTGTCATGTGTTTTTATGGTTGGATGCACAAAGTCTTAGCATAGAAGAACTTCGCTTTATATTGCCACTTGTGAAAAGGACCTTTATTATGCAGTCCATCGCTTTTATTACTTCCATATCACGAGATCGTATAAAGCTAATTTCTCCCACACTAATAAATCATACATATTTTAGAGGATTTGCAACATGACAACTTACTTGGAAGGATCTTTCTCAATCCATAGGTAGGTATGGTAGACTCTCATGGCAAAACTGGGTTTAAGGATATATGGAAGCACAAGTAGTATCTCTACTTAGTGCGAGGAGCTTTGGCTAGCATGAGGGAGAAAGGCAAGCTCAACATGTTGGAAGATCCATGAAAATATACTTTATTTTGGATATAAGAAGACATAACCCATTATGTTGTCTTCCTTGTCCAACATCAACTCTTTAGCACGTCATACTTTAATGAGTGTTCACAATCATAAAAGATGTCCAAGATAGTATATTTGTATGTGAAGCCTCTCTTCTTTATTACTTCCTATTAATTTCAACGATGACCAAAACTATGTTTGTCACCTCCCAACAACTTTTATTTATCATACTCTTGTATGTGAAGTCATTACTTCCCATAAGATCGATATGATCTTTTTGATACTCTTTTTGTTTTCTTTCTTTTTATCATGACCCGAGTGAGGAAATCAAGCCCTTGACTCAACACTAATCTTTATTATATAGCTCACGGACTCGATTACAAAGGATAAAGCTCACAAAGCAAAAGCTCACAACTAGATCATGCTAACTTTATTCTATTAGATCAAGATACTACCAAAAGGATCGAACTAAGTAAAACGGTAAAGATACGAGTGATGGTGATACGATACTGGGGTCACTCCCCCAAGCTTCGCAGTTGCCAAGGGGAGTGCCCATACCCATATGATTATGTCTACTTCTTCGGGGTTGGTGATGATGACTTCCTCCTCGGCTTATGCTTAAGGGCATAATTTTGCTTCTTCAGATCATTGATCTCTTGCTCAAGGTTTAATATCTTCTTGCATAATGCCTGCTTGTTTTCCTGCAAGAGGTTAAAAGGGATAAATTCGATCTTAGGTTTCTTTACTCTGTCGGGGAGGCTCGACTTTTTGAACTCCACATGCATGTCCCTCGGTTGAGGTAGTGGGACTTCGTCTTCATCCGAGCTAGTCCAATCCTTCCTCTTTGAATCATGGTCCTCTTCTTCTTCCGTGGTCCAACCATAATGCTCCAAATCACCATAGACCTTAGGGTCAGCAAGGGAATCAGCCACATAGCTTTCTCCCTCCGAATCCTGGGACGACATGTTGCCTTTATCTGTGACAGAAACGGCTTGAAACGAAAATAGAGGATTTCTGCGTGATACAGGGGTCAGAACCTTCGGGAGTATATATAATGAATTTTTTCCGAACAAAAGGAGTAACCCACAAGAAAATAGAGTCCAGGGGACACACAGGGTGTCCTCGAGGTAGGGGGCGCACCCTAGGAAGGGGGGCGTGCCCCTACCCTCGAGGAAGCCCCGTGTCTCCTCCGGACTACGGTTTATTTTTCTATTTTTCTAAATATTCCAAAACGGAGAAAAATTACCTTTAGAACTGTTTTGGAGTCGGTTTACTTATCGTATCACATACCTCTTCCTTTTTGGAGGCTGATTCGTTCTGGAAAGTGTCCCTTATGTATTCTTCTGGGTTATGGTTTCAATAATATTAGTTTCAACATTTATGGGCTTACCTGAGATATAATGTTTGATCCTTTGACCATTCACCACCTTCGGATTTGTGCATTCGAAGTTGTTGATTTTTATGGCACCGGAACGATAGACCTCCTCGATAACGTAAGGTCCCTCCCACTTGGAGAGAAGTTTTCCTGCAAAAAATCTTAAACGAGAGTTGAATAGCAAAACATAATCACCTACGTTAAACTCACGCTTTTGTATTCTTTTGTGATGCCATCTTTTAACTTTTTCTTAAAATAATTTGGCATTCTCGTAGGCCTGGGTTCTCCATTCGTCGAGACAGTTAATATCGAATAGCCTCTTTTCAACGGCAAGTTTGAATCATAATTGAGCTCTTTGATAGCCCAATATGCCTTATGTTCAAGCTCAAGAGGTAAGTGACAAGCTTTTCCATATACCATCTTATATGGAGACATACCCATAGGATTTTTGTAAGCAGTTCTATAGGCCCATATTGCATCATCAAGTTTCTTGGACCCATTCTTCCTAGACCTATTGACTGTCTTTTGCAAGATTAATTTCAACTCCCTATTACTTAGTTCTACTTGACCACTAGTCTGTGGGTGATAAGGTGATGCAATTATATGGTTGACATCGTACTTAGCAAGCATCTTACGGAAAACACCATGAATAAAGTGTGAACCACCATCAGTCATTAGATATCTAGGGACTCCAAACCTCGGAAATATAACTTCTTTAAGCATCTTAATAGAGGTGTTATGATCACCACTACAAGTTGGAATAGCTTCTACCCACTTAGTAACGTAATGAACAGCAACTAGGATATGTGTGTACCCATTAGAGGAAGGAAAATGTCCCATATAATCAAAGCCCCAAACATCAAATGGTTCAATAACAAGTGAATAATTCATAGGCATTTCTTGATGTCTACTAATATTACCGATTCTTTGACATTCATCACATGATAAGACAAACTTACGGGCATCCTTGAAGAGAGTAGGCCAATAAAAACCGGATTGCAATACCTTGTGTGCAGTTCTGTCTCCCGCATGGTGTCCTCCGTAAGCTTCGGAGTGGCACTTGCGTAGGATCTGTTCCTGTTCATGCTCAGGTACACAATGTCTAATAATACCATCTACTCCTTCTTTATAAAGATGTGGGTCATCCCAGAAGTAATGTATCAAATCATAGAAGAACTTTTTCTTTTGCTAGTATGTGAAGCTAGGGGGTATAAACTTAGCAACAATGTAATTAGCATAATCAGCATACCATGGAGCAGTACGAGAAGTATTTATGACAGCTAGTTGTTCATCAGGAAAGCTATCATCAATAGGTTGTGGGTCATCAAGTATATTCTCTAACGTAGACAAGTTATCTGCTACGGGGTTCTCAGCTCCCTTTCTATCAATAATATGCAAGTCAAATTCTTGCACCAAGAGGACCCATCTAATAAGTCTTGGTTTAGCATCTTTCTTCTCCATAAGGTATTTGATAGCAGCATGATCAGTGTGAATAGTTACTTTAGAATCAACGATATAGGGTCTAAACTTATCACAAGCAAACCCAACTGCTAAAAGTTATTTCTCAGTGGTAGCATAATTTATTTGGGCACTATCTAGAGTCTTACTAGCATACTGGATAACATTCAATTTCTTATCAACTCTTTGCCCTAAAACAACTCCTACAACAGAGTCACTAGCATCGCACATAATCTCAAAGGGTAAATTATAGTCAGGAGCTTGGACAATAGGTGCAGAGATCAATGCTTTCTTAAGTTTTTCAAATGCTTCTAGACAATCATCATCAAAGACAAAAGGAATATCTTTCTGTAAAAGATTAGTCAGAGGCCTGGAGATTTTGGAGAAATCCTTAATGAACCTCCTATAAAACCCGACATGACCAAGGAAACTTCGTATACCTTTGATATCCTTAGGGCATGGCATCTTTTCAATAGCATCCACTTTGGCTTTGTCAACTTCAGTACCTCTTTCAGAAATTTTATGTCCCAAGACAATGCCTTCATTAACCATAAAGTGGCACTTCTCCCAATTCAAGACAAGGATAGTGTCTTCACATCTCTGCAAAACTCGATCAAGGTTGCTTAAGCAATCATCAAAAGAAGTTCCATAAACAGAGAAATCATCCATGAATACCTCAACAATCTTTTCACAAAAATCAGAGAATATAGCCATCATGCATCTTTGAAAGGAAGCAGGTGCATTACATAAACCAAAAGGCATACGTCTATAAGCAAAGGTACCGAAAGGACAAGTAAAAGTGCTCTTTCTTGATCCCCTTTTGACACAGGTATTTGAGAGAAACCAGAATAACCATCTAGAAAGCAGAAATGAGTATGTTTGGATAACCTTTCTAGCATTTGGTCAATAAATGGCAAGGGGTAATGATCTTTCTTAGTAGCTTTATTTAACTTATGGAAATCAATTACCATCCTATAACCTGTAACTATTCTTTGCGGGATCAATTCATCTTTATCATTAGGTACAACGGTCATACCTCCTTTCTTAGGGACACAATGGACAGGACTTACCCACTGGCTATCAGCAATGGGATAGATAATACCTGCCTCTAGAAGCTTTAGAATTTCCTTCCTTACCACTTCTTTCATCTTAGGATTTAACTGTCGTTGATGATCAATAATTGGTTTAGCATTTTGTTCCAATTTTATCTTGTGTTGACATATAGTGGGACTAATGCCCTTAAGATCATCCAGAGTATATCCAATGGCAGCTTGGTGCTTCTTCAGAGTTTTCAATAACCTTTCTTCTTCCTGCTCTGAAAGGTTAGCACTAATAATAACAGGATATATCTTCTTTTCATCAAGATAAACATACTTAAGATTATCAGGCAAAGGTTTAAGTTCAAACACGGGATCACCGTTGGGTGGAGGAGGATCCCCTAGGATTTCAACAGGCAAGTTGTTTTTCAATACGGGTCCCTGTTTAAAGAATATTTCATCTATCTACCTTCTCTCATTCATATGCATATCATTTTCATGGTCTAGCAAGTATTGTTCTAAAGGATCATTAGGTGGCACGACAATAGAAGCAAGACCAATAATTTCATCTTTACTGGGCGGTGCTTTTTCAAGGGGTTGTCTATGGAATTTAGCGAAGTTAAAATCATGAGACATATCCCCTAATCCGACAGTGACAATATCTTTTACGCAGTCTATCTTGGCATTAACAGTATTCAAGAAAGGTCTACCAAATATAATGGGACAGAAAGCATCTTGTGGGGAACTAAGAACAAGAAAATCAGCAGGGTATTTAACCTTCCCACACAAGACTTAAATATCTCTAACAATCCCAACTGGTGAAATAGTATCTCTATTAGCAAGCTTAATAGTAACATCAATCCCTTCTAACTCAACAGGTGCAATATCATGCATAATTTCGTTATACAAATCAAAAGGGATAATACTTGCACTAGCACCTACGTCACATAAACCATGATAGCAATGATCTCCTATCTTGACAGAGATAACATGCAAGCCTACAACAGGTTTATGTCTATTCCTAGCATTGGGTTTGGCTATTCTAGCAGACTCCTCTTGGAGATAAATAATATGTCCATCTAAATCTTCTACCAAGAGATCTTTAACCATAGCAACACTAGGTTCAACTTTAATTTGCTCAGAGGGTGTAGGTGTTCTAGTATTACTCTTACGAACTACAGTTGAAGCTTGAGCATGATCCTTTATCCTAACAGGGAAAGGTGGTTTTTCAATATAAGCGGTAGGTATAAAAGGATCAACATTATAAGTGACAGTCTTTTCTTCAACTTTAATAGGTTCAACTACTTTTACTTCAATAGGGGGATGATATTTAAACCACTTCTCCTTGGGGAGATCAACATGAGTAGCAAAAGATTCACAAAAAGAAGCTACTATCTCAGAGTCAAGTCCATATTTAGTGCTAAACTCACGGAAAACATTGGTATCCATAAAAGCTTTAACACAATCAAACTTAGGGGTCATACCTGACTCCTTACCTTCGTCGAGATCCCAATCTCCGGAGTTGTGTTAAATTATTTCCAATAAATCCCACTTGAATTCAACAGTCTTCATCATAAAAGAGCCAGAATAAGAATTATCGAGCATGGTGCGATTATTGGGAGAAAGCCGTGCATATTTTTTTTGGATGATCATATTTCTTGAAAGCTCATGATTGGGGCATGAATATAACAATGACTTAAGCCTCTCCCAAGCTTGAGCGATGCTTTCTCCTTCGCGAGGCCAGAAATTATAAATATAATTGCGATCACGATGAACCAGGTGCATAGGGTAGAACTTCTGATGAAATTCCAACTTCAGACGATTATAGTTCCAAGATCCCATATCAACGCATAGCCTAAACCATGTCAATGCATCTCCCTTCAAAGATAAAGGGAAGACCTTCTTCTTGATAACATCCTCGGGCATACCTGCAAGCTTAAACAACCCACAAACTTCATCCACATAGGTTAGGTGTAAATCGGGGCGAAGTGTTCCGTCTCCTGTATAGGGATTTTCAAGCAGTTTCTCTATCATACCCGAAGGAATCTCAAAGCAAACATTTTCATTAGGTGCAGTAGGTTGAGGAGCAACTCTTTGCTCTTCTGCTCGGGGTGAAGATACCCCGAACAAGCCTCTCAAAGGATTTTGAGCCATAGTAACAAGTGACAATAAATTTCAGCACACTATATAAATTTTTCCTTACCAAATTCCACTTACCAAAGGCGCTTCACTCCCCGGCAACGGCGCCAGAAAAGAGTCTTGATGACCCACAAGTGTAGGGGATCTATCGTAGTCCTTTAGATAAGTAAGAGTGTCGAACCCAACGAGGAGCAGAAGGAAATGATAGGCAGTTTTCAGTAAGGTATTTTCTGCAAGCACTGAAATTATAGGTAACAGATAGTTTTGTGATAAGATAATTAATAGCAAGTGACAAAAGGTAAAAGTTAATAAGGTGCATCAAGGTGGCCCAATCCTTTTTGTAGCAAAGTACAAGCCTGGACAAACTCTTATGCAAGGTAAAGCGCTCCCGAGGACATATGGGAATTATCGTCAAGCTAGTTTTCATCACGATCATCTGATTCGCGTTCGGTACTTTGATAATTTGGTATGTGGGTGGACCGATGCTTGGGTGCTGCCCTTACTTGTACAAGCCTCCCACTTATGATTAACCTCTAATGCAAGCATCCGCAACTACAAAAGAAGTATTAAGGTAAACCTAACCATAGCCTGAAACATATGGATCCAAATCAGCCCCTTACGAAGCAACACATAAACTAGGGTTTAAGCTTCTGTCACTCTAGCAACCCATCATCTACTTATTACTTCCCAATGCCTTCCTCTAGGCCCAAATAATGGTGAAGTGTCATGTAGTCGACGTTCACTTGACACCACTAGAGGAGAGACAACATACATCTCATCAAAATATTGAACGAAGACCAAATTCACATGACTACTAATAGCAAGACTTCTCCCATGTCCTCAGGAACAAAAGTAACTACTCACAAGACATAATATTATTCATGATCAGAGGGGTATTAATATGCATAATGGATCTGAACATATGATATTCCACCAAATAAACCAACTAGCATCAAATACAAGGAGTAATCAACACTACTAGCAACCCACAGGTACCAATCTGAGGTTTGGGTGCAAAGATTGGATACAAGAGATGAACTAGGGATTGAGAGGAGATGGTGTTGGTGAAGATAGCCCTCCCCAAGATGGGAGAGTTGTTGGTGATGACAGCGGTGACGATATCCCCCTCCCGGAGGGAAGTATCCCCGGCAGAACAGCTCTGCCGGAGCCCTAGATTGGTTTCTGCCTTGGTTCCGCCTCGAGACGACGGCGTCTGGTCCCGAAAGCCTCCTTCTCATTTTTTCTAGGTCAAAACGCTTCATATAGGAGATGATGGGCACCGGGAGCCCACCGGCTGGCCCTCGAGGTATGGGGCGCGCCCTGGGAAGGGGGGCACGCCCCCACCCTCGAGGCCAGCCAGTGGCCCCTCTCGTGGGTTTCTTTTGCCAGATATTTTTTATATTTTCCGAAACAACGTTCTGTGGAGTTTCAGGGCTTTTGCAGTTGTGCATAATAGGTTTCCAGAGTTTACTCCTTTTCTAGTCTAGAATTCCAGCTGTCGGCATTCCCCCTTCTTCATGTAAACCTTGTAAAATAAGATAGAAAAGGCATAAGTATTGTGACAAAACATGTATGAACAACCCATAATGCAATAAATATCAACTTATAAGCATGATGCAAAATGGACGTATCAATCATGCAACTCCTGGAATCTGGAGGAATGCCTTGTGTGCCATCAAACGTCACAACGTAACTGGGTGATCATAAAGGTGTTGTATAGGTATCTCCAAAGGTGTTTGTTGAGTTGGCATGGATCCAGACTGTGATTTGTTACTCCATATGACGGAGAGGTATCTCTGTGCCCTCTCTATAATACATCATCATCAGAAGCTTGCAATCAAAGTGACTAAGGAGTTAGTTACCGGATGATGTATTACATAACGAGTAAAGAGACTTCACGATAACAAGATTGAACCAGGTATTGAGATACCGACGAGCGAATCTCGGGCAAGTACGTACCAATGGACAAAGAGAACTACGTATGTTGTCACAAAGGCTGGACCGATAAAGATCTTCATGGAATATGTAGGAACCAATATGGGCATCCAGGTCCCGCTATTGGTTATTGATCGGAAAAGCGTCTCAGACATATCTACATAGTTTTCGAACCCATAGGGTCCGCACGCTGAACGTTCGTGGACGATATAGTATTATATGAATTATGTATGTTGGTGAACGAATCTTGTTTGGAGTCCCGGATAAGATCACAGATATGACGAGGAGTTCCGGAATAGTCCGGAAGTGAAGATTGATATATGGGGTAATAGTGTTTGTTCTCCGGAAGGGTTCCGGAATTCACCGGAAGGGGTTTCAGATGCTTCCTTAAATGTTTGGCTACGAGAACACTTTATTTGGGCCAAGGGGTAAAGCCCACGAGGCTTTAGGAAGGTGCAAAAGAAGTTTTGCGACGGCCAGGAGGCCGGACGCTAGGGACCTTAACGTCTGGGGCCAGACGCCAAGGACCCTGGCGTCTGGTCCTGGAGTCCGAGAAGGCTCTTTCTTTGCGTGCTAAACCGGCTTTGAGGAGGCTCTTTCTCCAAGAAACGACCCCATGGATCAACATATAAAAGAGGGGCAGGGCTAGCACTCGGAACTCATCAAGATTCAACAAGTCGCCTGCCGGCAAACCCGATCCCTCTAGTTTATCCTCTGTCATAGTTTCCGGTGTGCTTGGCGAAGCCCTGCGGAGATTGTTCTTCAGCACAACCCACCATGCCGTCGTGCTACTGGAACTCATCTACTACTTCACCCCTCTTACTGGATCAAGAAGGCGAGAACATCATCAAGATGAACGTATACTGAACGTGGAGGTACCGTAACGTTTGATACTTGATCGGGAAGGATTGTGAAGGTGTACGACTATATCAACCGCGTTGAAAAATGCTTCCTCTTATCGATTTTCAAGGGTATGAAGATGCTCTCCTCCTCTCGTAGCTATGCATCTCATGGATAGACCTTGCGTGTGCGTAGATTTTTTTGTTTTTCCATGGAACATTCCCCAACATCTGGCGCAAAGCTAGCATTTCTATGTGCCGCACCAAACTAGGGAACTAACCGTCATGGTAGAGTACACGCATGCCATTTTTTTCTGTCGCGGCTATGGAACAACAATCATGGACCCTCCAGCCGGTTCGGCAAGGTTTAAGAAGTCCTAAGCATCTCGGACGGCTCGATGCTGCACTGAGTGGCTCTCGCGGTAAGCCACCTGTGTCAGCCTGCAAGGAGGCCCGGAATCACCAATGATGGTGGCCCCGAGAGGACGTTTGTGGAGGTGTGCTTCACCCATCTATGGACCCGGATGTGTGGTTCCTCGATTGGCACCCGTGCAGTGCGTCCGGACCCCTCGCGCGAGCCGGGAGGGCGCCAATAGTGCTCTGATCGGGCACTCTAACTGGGTGGGCACCACTGTTTTCATGTGTCGTGGAGGTGTGCTTGGCCATTCTATGGACTCGGATTCTGGTTCCTACGACCAGAGAAATAAGGAAATGCGCACCATAGGCCGTGATACTTCTCCAATGTATCTATAATTTTTTTATAGTTCCATGCTATTATATTATCTGTTTTGGATATTTAATGGACTTTATTATGCACTTTTATATTATTTTTCGGACTAAACTACTAACCAAAGGCCCAGTGCAAATTGTCGTTTTTTCCTATTTCAGTGTTTCGCAGAAAAGGAATATCAAACAGAGTCCAAACGGAATAAAACCCTCGCCAGGATCGTTTTTGGAACAAACGCAATCCAAAAGACTTGGAGTACACGTCTGGGAAGCCACGAGGTGGCCACGAGGCAGGAGGGCGCGCCCAGGGGGTAGGCGCGCCCCCCACCCTCGTGGGCCCCTCGTAGCTCCACCGACGTACCTCTTCCTCTTATATATACTCGTATACCCTAAAAAAACGAGAGCACCACGAAACCCTATTTCCACCGCCGCAACCTTCTGTACCCGTGAGATCCCATCTTGGGCCTTTTCTGGAGCTCCACCGGAGGGGGAATCGATCACGGAGGGATTCTACATCAACACCATAGCCTCTCCGATGATGTGTGAGTAGTTTACCACAGACCTTCAGGTCCATAGTTATTAGCTAGATGGCTTCTTCTCTTTCTTTGGATCTCAATACAAAGTTCTCCTCGATCTTCTTGGAGATCTATTCGATGTAATACTTTTTGCGGTGTGTTTGTCGAGATCCGATGAATTGTGGGTTTATGATCAAGATTATCTATGAACAATATTTGAACCTTCTCTGAAATTTTATATGCATGATTTAATATCTTTGCAAGTCTCTTCGAATTATCAGTTTGGTTTGGCCTACTAGATTGATCTTTCTTGCAATGGGAGAAGTGCTTAGCTTTGGGTTCAAACTTGCGGTGTCCTTTCTCAGTGACAGCAGGGGCAGCAAGGCACGTATTGTATTGTTGCCATCGAGGATAAAAAGATGGGGTTTATGTCATATTGCATGAGTTTATCCCTCTACATCATGTCATCTTGCTTAAGGCGTTACTCTGTTCTTACGAACTTAATACTCTAGATGCATGCTGGATAGCGGTCGATGTGTGGAGTAATATTAGTAGATGCAGAATCGTTTCGGTCTACTTGTCACGGACGTGATGCCTATATACATGATCATGCCTAGATATTTTCATAACTATGTGCTTTTCTATCAATTGCTCGACAGTAATTTGTTCACCCACCGTAGAATATGCTACCTTGAGAGAAGCCACCGGCGAAACCTATGACCCCCGGGTCTATTTTCCATCATATTAATCTTTTGTCAACTAGCTATCTTTATTGTTCTTTTATTTGCAATCTTTACTTTTCAATCTATACAACAAAAATACCAAAAATATTTATCTTATTATCTCTATCAGATCTCACTTTTGCAAGTGGCCGTGAAGGGATTGATAACCCCTTTATCGTGTTGGTTGCAAGGTTCTTAATTGTTTGTGCAGATACTAGGGATTTGCGTGTAGTCTCCTACTGGATTGGTACCTTGGTTCTCAAAAACTAAGTGAAATGCTTACGCTACTTTGCTGTATCACCCTTTCCTCTTCAAGGGAAAACAATGCATGCTCAAGAGGTAGCATGCCACACAACGAGGGTCATGTGTCGTGGGGGTGAGGTCGATCTTTGTGTAGACCTTGAGAGCAACTCCAACGGGGTGACCCAATTTGTCCGTTGGTGTCCGTTTGGGTTGGCGCGGACAGAAAAGTCGGCCCAACGCGCCGACCCAAACGGACGCACGTCCGCTTTTCGTCCGCCTGCCGACCCATTCCCGACCCATTTTTGAGCCGGATTTGCATCGGCGCGGACATGAGACTAACGCGCGCGCTCGCCCTCTCCCCTCCCCGGGACCGCTGGTCGGTGGCCCATTGCCCTCTCTCCATCGAACAACGCACCCTCGCCCGCCACCTTCCTCGCCGACACCGCCGGCCAGTTCAAGATAGATAGTAAAAAAGGATACATATATATTTCATAGTATAGACTATTATAAGAAAAGATCAACTACTCGTCGTTCTCCGACTCCGACTCCGACTCGGTAATGTCATCCTCCAACGTCTGAATGTAGGCGTCAGCATACCGCTCATCCTCAGAGTCCTAGGACGACACTTCTCCTAGCTTCATGTTCAATTGAGCGGCCTGCTTCCGCGCACGCTTGTACTCCCGATAGGTGATACGTCTCCAATGTATCTATAATTTTTGATTGTTCCATGCTTTTATTTATGATGTTTTGGATGTTTAATGGGCTTTGTTATACACTTTTATATTATTTTTGGGACTAACCTATTAACCCAAAGGCCCAGTCCAGCTTGCTGTTTTTTTGCCTATTTCAGGGTTTTACAGAAAACAAATATCAAGAGTCCAAATGGAATGAAACGTGCGGGAGACTTGAGAACCACGGAGTAGGGCTGACGTGGCGTCCACGAGGGTGGGGGGCACGCCCCCCTATAGGGCGCGCCCCCTGCCTCGTGGGCACCCCGTCTGGCCCCCGGTGCCCTTCTTCCTCCTATATATACCTACGTACCCCAAAACCATCAGAAGAACAGAGAAAACCCTAGTTCCGCCGCCGCAACCTTCTGTTCCCGTGAGATCCTGTCTTGGGGCCTGTTCCGGAGCTCCGCCGGAGGGGGGATCTACCACGGAGTGCTTCTAGATCATCATCATCGCCTCACCATGAGTTGTGAGTAGTTTACCACAGACCTTCGGGTCCATATCTAATATCTAGATGGCTTCTTCTCTCTCTTTGGATCTCAATACCAAGTTCTCCTCGGTCTTCGAGGAGATCTATTCGATGTAATCTCTTTTTGCGGTGTGTTTGTCGAGATCAGATGAATTGTGGGTTTATGATCAAGATTATCTTTGAGAAATATTTGGTTCTTTTCTGAACTCTTTATTTATGATTATAATATCCTAGCAAGTCTCTTCGAATTATTGGTTTGGTTTGGCCTACTAGATCTATAGTTCTTGCAATGGGATAAGTGCTTGGCTTTGGGTTCAATCTTGCGGTGTCCTTTCCCAGTGATAGTAGGGGCAGCAAGGTACGTATTGCATTGTTGCCATCGAGGATAAAAAGATGGGGTTTATATCACTATGTTTGAGTTTATCCCTCTACATCATGTCATCTTACTTAAAGTGTTACTCTGTTCTTATGAACTTAATACTCTAGATGCATGCTGGATAGCGGTCGATGTGCGGAGTAATAGTAGTAGATGAAGAATCATTTCGGTCTACTTGTCTCGGACATGATGCCTATATATAATGATCATGCCTAGATAGTCTCATAATTATTCGCTTTTCTTTCAATTGCTCGACAGTAATTTGTTTACCCGCCGTAGAATATCGCTATCATGAGAGAAGCCACTAGACAAAACTATGGCCCCCAATTGTATTCTCAACATATCAATCTACAATCTACTTTACTTTTCCGCTTTTACTTTCTGTTCTGATAACCAAAAATACCAAAAAAATCAATCTATCATCTCTATCAGATCTCACTTTCGTAAGTCACCGTAAAGGGATTGACAACCCCTTATCGCGTTGGCTGTGAAGTTCTTATTTGTTTGTGCAGGTGCGAGGGAATCGCGCGTGGTCTCCTACTGGATTGATACCTTGGTTCTCAAAAACCGAGGGAAATACTTAAGCTACTGTGTGGCATCACCCTTTCCTCTTCGAGGGAATACAACGCAAGCTCGAGAAGTAGCAAGAAGAATTTCTGGCGCCGTTGCCGGGGAGGCTTACGCAAAGTCATATACCAAGTACCTATCACAAACCCTTATCCTTCGCATTACATTTATTTGTCTCTCGTTTTCCTCTCCCCCACTTCACCCTTGTCGTTTTATTTGCCCTTCTTCTGCCGTCTGTTTATCGTTCGGTTGCTTCTTGTTTGCTTGTGTGTTGGATTGCTTGCTTGTCACTATTGCTCAAAACAATACCAAATTGTATGACTTCTCCAATACCAACAATAATGATTTTATTAGCACTCTGATTGATCCTATTACCGATGCTGAATCTTGTGAGATCAATGCTGCTCTGTTAAATCTTGTTATGAAAGATCAATTTTCTAGCCTTCCTAGTGAAGATGCCGCTACCCATCTAAACAACTTTGTTGATTTGTGTGATATGCAAAAAAAGGGACACAGATAACGATATTGTTAAATTGAAGTTATTTTCGTTTTCACTTATAGATCGTGCTAAAACATGGTTTTCCTCTTTGCCTAGAAATAGTATTGATTCGTGGAATAAGTGCAAAGATGCTTTTATCTCTAAGTATTTCCCTCCTGCTAAGATCATCTCTCTTAGAAATGATATTATGAATTTTAAGCAACTAAATCATGAGCATGTTGCACAAGCTTGGGAGAGAATGAAATTAATGATTCGTAATTGCCCTACGCATGGCTTGAACTTATGGATGATTATTCAAAACTTTTATGTTGGCTTGAATTTTGCCTCTAGAAACCTTTTAGATTCGGCCGCAGTATTATGAGAGCCACTTATGGATTGCCTTCCAAAGATGGCAATACCTAGATCTGTCCATGTATCGTGCCTAGCTAGGGGCGTAAAACGATATCGCTTGTTGGGAGGCAACCCAATTTTTTTTGCTTTTGTTTAGGAATAAATATTGCATCTAGCATTTGTTTAGACGTGGTTTTGTGTTTTAATTAGTGTTTATGCCAAGTAGAACCTTTGGGAAGACTTCTGTGAAGTTTATATGATCTTGCTGTGAAAAACAGAATCGTTAGCGCTCGCTAAAATGGTCACCAGATTTTACTGGAGTGTGCTATTTAGTTGATTGTTTTTTAATACGATTAATAGATAAATTCCTCACGTTTACGAATTTATTTCAATTTTTTTGGAGTTACAGAAGTATGCGAAAGTTACAGATTACTACATACTGTTCTGTTTTTGATAGATTCTGTTCGTGTGTTGTTTGCTTATTTCAATGCATCTATGAGTAGTATTGGGAAGTATGAATCATAGAGAAGTTGGAATACAGTAGGTTGAACACCAATATAAACAAAAAATGAATTCATTACTGGACCTTTGTGTAGTGGTTTGTTTTCTTATACTAACAGAGCTCACGAGATTTTTGTCTAAGTTTTGTGTTGTGAAGTTTTCAAGTTTTGAGTATTGCTTTGATGGACTATGGAACAAAGGGTGGTAAGAGCCTAAGCTTGGGGATGCCCAAGGCACCCACGGTAAAATTCAAGGATATCCAAAAGCCTAAGCTTGGGGATGCCCCGGGAAGGCATCCCCTCTTTCGTCTTTGTCGGGGGAAACTGTCCACCACGAACACCTATGGGACCGGAGCCCCTTGCTTGTGCGGTAAGAGGGCGGAGGGAGCACAAAGAGCAGATCGTGGAGATCACGCAGGCAGTTTACCCAGGTTCGGGCCGCGATGGACGCGTAAAACCCTACTCCTGCTTAGTTTGTATTGAGTTGAGGAGCTCGGGAGCTGTAAGAACTAGCTACACCGAACGTATGAGCGAGCTAGGTTCCGAACCCTTTCTACGTTGTGCATGGGCCTCCTTTTATAGTGCAAGGGGTCACCGACAGGTGTCAACGTAGGAGAAAGGGTAAAAATGTAAAAGAGGTGGTAGTTGTAACAGTGCGGGAATAGTGGAGCTACAGTGCGTGAACAGTGGTCGCTACCTACTTTGACAGTGGGGGACAAGAGCATTTAATGCCCGTCGCCGTCGACCCCAAAAGCGCCCGCCCTTGCGCCTCCGTTTGCCACGGCGATGGCTTCACCACCGTGGAGTGCCACAGTGTCCCCCAGGCTGCACAGCCATCCTCCACGCGTCCCTGGAATGGTCCCAGGGCGACGCGTGGATCGATGAGCTGGAGCGCGGGCACACAGCGCAACTCTCCCCGGCAAGCACCTTGCCGGGGTCTTGACCTTGCCGGGCCCGGGAGCTTGTCGGGCTCTGAAGCTTGTCGCTCCCCGGCCCCTGCCGGGGCGCATATAGCGCCGAGGCATGTCTTCTGCGATGTAATCTTCTGGTCTTCCTGGCAAGCTCCTCTTGCCAGGGCCTTGTGCTAGTGAGGTAATCTTGATCCTGGGACGGCCTTCCCGGCAAGCTCCACTTGCCGGGGTCTCGATCTTCTGTCTTGTATACTTTGTTTTTGAATGGTTTTATATGGAGCAGGAAGGTCTCCGGCAAGCACGTGGTAGACCCTGCCGCGGGAAGCTGCTACTGCCCGTGCACAAGTTGGGGTACTGAGGTACCCCTACCTTAGTACAACCGACAGGAGCCCCCGGGCCTGGGCCACACACGGTGCCGAGCGCTGTTGGGCCAGGCCCAAAACAGTGCACGGGCACGCGCGGCCCACGGCACGCCGAATCCACTTCCGCATCCGCCGCGTCCCCCCGTAACGGCACGCGTCGATTGCGGCGTCGTGGGATGGGACGTGGCCACGTTCTTTTAATGGAAAGAGCGAAACGTCCCCCACTTCCCCATAAAAGCAGAGGAAGCAGGAGCGGTTCCCCTCCTACGCCTTCATTGCTTCTTCTTCCATCTCCAGAGATCCCCTTCTGCGCTCCGCCTCCACACCTCCTCCGCCATCTTCCGCATCTGCGGCGCCGCCGGACTCTTCGTCCCCCTTCCCTCGCCGCCTCCGCCATGGCCCCGAAGACCGAGAAGGCGAAGGCGGAGAAGACCAAGAAGGAGAAATCGGAGCAAGCGGCGAGGCTCACCTTGCTGCGGAAGCGGAACGTCGTCTTCTCGCCGAGGCTCAGCGCGCGGGAGCTCTGGAACAAGTACTACTTGTTCTGGGCCAAGGAGACCAAGGCGCACCCTCGGACCAGAGCCTATCCCGCCGCCGCCAAGGACAACTACCCCGGCGGGTACTTCTTCTTCGCAGCTTTCTTCCATTGCGGCCTTTGTCCCCCTTTTTCCGATTTCTTCTGCGATATCATGCACACCTACGGCCTCCACCTTCTTGACTTCACCCCCAACGCCATCCTCACGATGGCGGTTTTCGCACATCTGTGCGAAAACTATATTGGGATATATCCAAATGTAGCGCTGTTTAGGCACTTCTTCACCCCTAGAGTAGAAGCCGGCGCTCCCCTCTCCGGGGGGATTTCTTGGGTCTTCCGCTTGAACAAGAAGGAGTCCTACTTGCCGGGGGAGCTCCGCGGCAAGTGGGAGGAGTGGCGTGCAGACTGGTGTTGGATAGTCGAGGACGAGCCGCAACCTTTCACCGCGCCGCGCACAACAGCCATCGTGCGCGGCAGGGACTGGAGTGAGTTGGATTCGGACGACGGCAAGCTCAACGTCGCCCTCATCAGAATTCTTCGTCTCCGGGTAGCAAGGTTGTCCGTCGGAGAAGTAGGAGCAGATTTCCTCCGCCGTCGCATTGCCCCTCTACAGGATAGGAAGAGGCCGGCATGGGAGTACGGCAACGCGGCGGATATAATGAGGCTGCGCCCCGGGCTAAACTTCAACTTCACATCACTGGAGCTGAAGGGGATGGTCCGGGAGCTATTTAAGCACGACCCGGCCCACCCAGAGTGGTCCAGAGCTCCCCGGGGAGTGGTGCCCCTCTGCAACAGCACGGCCCGGGATTCCCTTCGCGCCATGATGCCCGCGTGTGACTCGCACGACATCGACCGCACATGGATTCCACCCAAGCCAGACGTCATCTTGAGCTTCTTCGACAACCTGGTGGAGGTGGCGAAGAACAAGGACGAGATCAAGGGGCTCACACGGGACACCACCGACCAGGAGATAGCGTATATAGCTTCTCGGGTTGAAGAGGCCGCTGCAGCTGCAGCGGCAGGAGAGTTTGGCTTCACGCCCGATGAGGCAGAGGCTGCGGATGCGTCCTGCCAAGCGGAGGAGGCGGAGATCCGCAGACTTCTGCAGCTTCCTCCCGACGAGCTTGCCGGGGTCCCCTCTTTGAGGCACTCCGGGATCCCCGGAATCCTGACCGAGGCCGCGGCGAGAGGCAGCGCTGCCGGAGGGAACAGAGGCGCCGCAGGGAGCGGAGGCGCCGGAGGGGGCGGAGGCGCCGGAGGGAAAGCGGCCGCAGCGCAGGGCGCTGGGCCCAGCAAGCCTGCCGAGGAGGAGGAGGAGGAAGAGGAGGAGGACGCCGGGGCCGACGAGGACTCCGACGGGTCTCTGGGGCTCTACGCCGACGACCTCTCCTCGTCACCGGAGACCTCCCCGCCTCGGGCAAGTCCCAGGCGATCTCCGCTGAAGCGTCTCCGCAAGGCGACGACGGGGACGAGGGCGCAGGCGCCCCGACAACAACCAACTCGCCGGGCAGCGCGAGCTACCCGGGGGAGTCAAGCTGCGACGGGGGCGCCCGGAGCACCAACCACGGCGGGGGCGACCCGCACACAGGCCACGGCGGGGGCGACCCGCACAACAGCGCCAAGCGGAGGAGGGTCTTCGCAGAGCGGAGCGGCTGCTCCACCTGCTCCCCGGGCCTCGGCGTCCACAGGGGCCGGGTCTTCGCAGCCCCCAGCCCCGGGGACCGCCAAGCGCCCGAGGGAGTCTTCGCCTCCTGCTCCTCGCGCGGACGCGCCTCAGGTGGCGTTTGACTTCTCCGCCCTGAGCGACGACGACGAGGAGGAGGAACAGGAGTAAGAGCTCGAGGCTTTATATCTTCTTTAACTTCGTCTTGATTTTTGCTGATTCCGATCTTGCTCTCTGTTTGGATCTCAGGACCCTGGCGCGCCAAAGATGTCGGGGGAAACTGTCCACCACGAACACCTATGGGACCGGAGCCCCTTGCTTGTGCGGTAAGAGGGCGGAGGGAGCACAAAGAGCAGATCGTGGAGATCACGCAGGCAGTTTACCCAGGTTCGGGCCGCGATGGACGCGTAAAACCCTACTCCTGCTTAGTTTGTATTGAGTTGAGGAGCTCGGGAGCTTGAAGAACTAGCTACACCGAACGTATGAGCGATCTAGGTTCCGAACCCTTTCTACGTTGTGCATGGGCCTCCTTTTATAGTGCAAGGGGTCACCGACAGGTGTCAACGTAGGAGAAAGGGTAAAAATGTAAAAGAGGTGGTAGTTGTAACAGTGCGGGAATAGTGGAGCTACAGTGCGTGAACAGTGGTCGCTACCTACTTTGACAGTGGGGGACAAGAGCATTTAATGCCCGTCGCCGTCGACCCCAAAAGCGCCCGCCCTTGCGCCTCCGTTTGCCACGGCGATGGTTTCACCACCGTGGAGTGCCACCGTGTCCCCCAGGCTGCACAGCCATCCTCCACGCATCCCTGGAATGGTCCCAGGGCGACGCGTGGATCGATGAGCTGGAGCGCGGGCACACAGCGCAACTCTTCCCGGCAAGCACCTTGCCGGGGTCTTGACCTTGCCGGGCCCGGGAGCTTGTCGGGCTCTGAAGCTTGTCGCTCCCCGGCCCCTGCCGGGGCGCATATAGCGCCGATGCATGTCTTCTGCGATGTAATCTTCTGGTCTTCCTGGCAAGCTCCTCTTGCCAGGGCCTTGTGCTAGTGAGGTAATCTTGAGCCTGGGACGGCCTTCCCGGCAAGCTCCACTTGCCGGGGTCTCGATCTTCTGTCTTGTATACTTTGTTTTTGAATGGTTTTATATGGAGCAGGAAGGTCTCCGGCAAGCACGTGGTAGACCCTGCCGCGGGAAGCTGCTACTGCCCGTGCACAAGTTGGGGTACTGAGGTACCCCTACCTTAGTACACCGACAGTCTTCATCTATCGGTAACTATACTCGGAGCTATATTTTTATTCACCACATGATATGTGTTTTACTTGGAGCGTCATGTATAATTTGAGACTTTTCTTGTTAGTTTGCCACAATTATCCTTGCTGGACACACCTTTTTGAGAGAGTTAAATATGGCCTAGAAATTGTTAGAACACTCTATGTGCTTCACTTATATCTTTTGAGTCGAATAGTTTATGCTCTAGTGCTTCACTTATATCTTTTAGAGCACGGTGGTAATTATATTTTGTAGAAATTGTTGATCTCTCATGCTTCACTTATATCCTTTTGAGAGTCTATTAAAACAACATGGTAATGTGCTTTGGCTATAAAACTAGCTTTCACATGATAGACATCCAACATCAATGTAATAAAAAAATTCACGCCAAGTGCATTGAATATGATGAGAAGTTGGATGCTAGATAATTGTTTTGAGATATGAGGATAGTGATATTAGAGTCATGCTAGTGGAGTTATTATGAAATTGAGAAATACTTATGTTAAAGTTAGTGATTCCCGTAGCATGCACGTATGGTGAACCGCTATGTGACGAAGTTAGAGCATGAGGTATTTGTAGAGTGTCATCCTTTGTGTGGAGGTCGGGGGAGCGCGATGGTTAACTCCTACCAACCTCCCCCTAGGAGCATGCGTTGATTCCTTTTTTTTGATGACTCGTAAATTTTTGCAACAAGTATATGAGTTCTTATGACTAATGTTGAGTCCGTGGATATTACACACTCTCACCCTTCCACCATTGCTAGCCTGTCTTGTACCGCGCAACTTTCGCCGGTACCATGCACCCACTATATATCCTTCCACAAAACAACCACCATATACTTTCCTCAAAATAGCCACCATACCTTCCTATCATGGCATTTCCATAACCATTCCGAGATATATTGCCATGCAACTTTCCACCATTTCGTTCATATGACATGCTTCATATTGTCATATTGCCATGCATGATCATGTAGTTGACATTGTATTTGTGGCTAGGCCACCATGCGTAATTTTTCATACATGTCACTCTTGATTCATTGTACATCCCGGTACACCGCCGGAGGCATTCATATAGGTCATACTTTGTTCTAGTATCGAGTTGTAATATCGAATTGTAATTCAATGAAAGTGTGATGATCATCATTATTAGAGCATTGTCCCATGTGAGGAAAGGCTAAATCAAGAAAGCCCCTCCAAAAAAAGAAAAAAAGAAAGGCCAAAGAAAAAAAGGCCAAAAAAAGAGAGAAAAGAAAAGAAAAAGGGACAATTGCTACTATCTTTTTCCACACTTGTGCTTCAAAGTGGCACCATGTTCTTCATGATACAGAGTCTCATGTTTAGTCACTTTCATATACTAGTGGGAATTTACATTATAGAACTTGGCTTGTATATTCCAACGATGGGCTTCCTCAAATGCCGTAGGTCTTCGTGAGCAAGCAAGTTGGATGCACACCCACTTAGTTTCTTTTGTTGAGCTTTCATACATTTTTAGGTCTAGTGCATCCGTTGCATGGCAATCCCTACTCATCACATTGATATCTATTGATGGGCATCTCCATAGCCCGTTGATACACCTAGTTGATGTGAGACTATCTCCCTCGTTTTTGTCTTCTCCACAACTACCTCTCTATTCCACATAGTGCTATGTCCATGGCTCACGCTCATGTATTGCGTGAAAGTTGAAAGGTTTGAAAGAATAGAGTTTGAAAACAAGTGATTGGCTGAAATCGGGGTTGTGCATGATATGAATATTTTGTGTGATGAAGAGGGAGCATAGCGAGACTATATGATTTTGTAGGGATAATTTTCTTTAGCCATAGTATTTTGTGAAGACATGATTGCTTTGTCAGTATGCTTGAAGTATTATTATTATTTATAACAATATAGACTTTTGTCTTGAATCTTTCAGATCTAAACATTCAAGCCACAATTAAGAGAATTACATTGAAAAACTATGTTGGTTAACATTCCACATCAAAAATTCTGTTTTTATCATTTACCTACTCGAGGACGAGCAAGAATTAAGCTTGGGGATGCTTCATACGTCTCCAACGTATCTATAATTTTTGATTGTTCCATGCTTTTATTTATGATATTTTGGATGTTTAATGGGCTTTGTTATACACTTTTATATTATTTTTGGGACTAACCTATTAACCCAAAGGCCCAGTCCAGATTGCTGTTTTTTGCCTATTTCAGGGTTTTACAGAAATGGAATATCAAGCGGAGTCCAGACGGAATGAAACTTCGGGAGATATATTTTTGGAGCAAAATACGCACGGGAGACTTGAGAACCACGGAGTAGGGCTGACGTGGCATCCACGAGGGTGGGGGCGTGCCCCCCCAATAGGGTGTGCCCCCCTGCCTCGTGGGCACCCCGTCTGGCCCCTGATACGTCCAAAACGTATCTATAATTTCTGCTTGCTCCATGCCTCTTTTGGGTGATATTGCTATGATATTTATACACTTCCATACACTTTTGATCATATTTGGACTAACCTATTAACTCAGTGCACCCCAGTGCCAGTTTCTGTTTTCGGCTGTTTTTGTATTTCAGGTTTTCACATTACGAGAACTGCCAGGAAAAATCCAGAAAAATTATATAAAAAATCAGCGTTCCAGAAACTACCGTGCGCCCGAAGGACAGCCGGGGGGGGGGGGGTACCAGGGCTCCAGGCGCCCTGGCGGCGCGCCCCCCTGGGCCGCGCCGGGGGGGCGCCTGGGCCCCCCGAGGCTCCCCCGATACCCCCCTTTGGCATATATTTAAAGCGTCTCGAGAAACCCTCGAAACAGGAACTCTTTTTCGCGATCTCATCTCTGTTCCGCCGCCGCCGCCGCTTCCAAGATCGGGAGCACCAGGAGAACTCTTCCCGGCACCCTGCCGGAGGGGAGGATCACCACCGGGAGCCTCTCCACCACCATGGACGCCTCCCGGATGAGTTGTGAGTAGTCTCCCTTGGACCATGAGTCCATGACCAGTAGCTATGTGATGTTCTCCTCCCGTTCTTATGCTTCACTAATTAGTCCTCGTGAGCTGCCCTACATGATCGAGGCACATATGTAATCCTTATGCTGTTGCTATGATGAGTTTGCTGGGATCCGATGGATTATGAGATTATGTTCAGATTGTGCTTGAGTAATATATTTGATCTACCTCTTTTATATTTATGTTCGTAAGTAATTCTTGCATGTTCTCCGTTGTTATTTATTGCTTTGGCCAAGTAATAGGTAGTGACTCCAAGAGAGAACGTTATGCTCGATTGTGGGTTCATGCCCCTCGATGACTAGTTTGAGTGACAGAAACATGAGTCTAGGGGATGTGCTGTTGCCACAAGGGGGAAAACAACGGTGCTTGTGCCCGCGGGTGCAAGGATTGTTTACTTTACGCAAAGTTCTTTTAATGCAGTTGTCTGTTGCTTTGAGTTTACACTATGGGTGGGGCTCGCAACTTAATACCAGCGAGATGTTCTGGATAGATATCTCAAGGTGGATGATTAGTGGTAGATATTGATGGATTTCGGTCTACTTACTTTGGCGTACCGCCCATGCTTTGAACCTCAACCTTTCTTGCAATGTAGTCAGCATTGGTTTGCGCACATGGTCCTGTCAATTGCCCAGCTGTAATTCGTTTACCTCACATAGCTGTTTTATCGTCTTTTGGGAGAGAGACATCACTAGTGAACATCATGAGACTCCGGTCCATATTACCATCATTGATCACATCCGCTATTTACTTTTCCGTTATTTACTTACTATTGCAATTATACCTATCACTATTATCACTTGCGTTTGATCCTTTGTAAACTACAAGGCCGGAGGGATTGACAACCTCTCTGTACTCGTTGGGAGCAAAGTTATTTGTATCTGTGTGCAGGTCCACGTTGATTGCTAATATCCGGCGCCGTTAGCAGTTGACACCTTCTTGTTGAAACTGGGAGTCTCTGGGAAATCGATCCTTGGTATTACCAAGGGAAAACTTCTGCTACACTGCATCTCAAACCTTCCACTTGGGGTAACCAACGAGGGGTGAGAAGCCACCTAGCAACACAATAAACTGGCACTGACTACCATCCAAGCCACCCTGGAGAAGCTATCTGTCCTACCTGTGCATCTGGTTGAGGTGAAGAAGTCTGCTGCATGAGCTGGCTCTCTTATGGCGCTGACCCGGGCCAAAGCATGGGTCCCTGATTTTGACCCGGCTGAAGCCATGAACGGCTATCCCAGCAATAAATAGGACGGGTCAGCCTTCTCTGCTGAAGATCTCCGTGCTTTGACTAAGGATATGCGCCCTCTCGCCAGTAAGCTTGCCGATGAAGCAGATTTGACAAGGTATCATCCGGCCTATGATATAGAAAATTCGCGGGTGGAGCGGCTGATACGTCCAAAACGTATCTATAATTTCTGCTTGCTCCATGCCTCTTTTGGGTGATATTGCTATGATATTTATACACTTCCATACACTTTTGATCATATTTGGACTAACCTATTAACTCAGTGCACCCCAGTGCCAGTTTCTGTTTTCGGCTGTTTTTGTATTTCAGGTTTTCACATTACGAGAACTGCCAGGAAAAATCCAGAAAAATTATATAAAAAATCAGCGTTCCAGAAGCTACCGTGCGCCCGAAGTACAGCCGGGGGGGGGGGGGCCACCAGGGCTCCAGGCGCCCTGGCGGCGCGCCCCCCCCTGGGCCGCGCCGGGGGGGCGCCTGGGCCCCCCGAGGCTCCGCTGATGCCCCCCTTTGGCATATATTTAAAGCGTCTCCCGAAACCCTCGAGACGGGAACTCTTTTTCGCGATCTCATCTCTGTTCCGCCGCCGCCGCCGCTTCCAAGATCGGGAGCACCAGGAGAACTCTTCCCGGCACCCTGCCGGAGGGGAGGATCACCACCGGGAGCTTCTCCACCACCATGGATGCCTCCCGGATGAGTTGTGAGTAGTCTCCCTTGGACCATGAGTCCATGACCAGTAGCTATGTGATGTTCTCCTCCCGTTCTTGTGCTTCACTAATTAGTCCTCGTGAGCTGCCCTACATGATCGAGGCACATATGTAATCCTTATGCTGTTGCTATGATGAGTTTGCTGGGATCCGATGGATTATGAGATTATGTTCAGATTGTGCTTGAGTAATATATTTGATCTACCTCTTTTTTATTTATGTTCGTAAGTAATTCTTGCATGTTCTCCGTTGTTATTTATTGCTTTGGCCAAGTAATAGGTAGTGACTCCAAGAGGGAACGTTATGCTTGATTGTGGGTTCATGCCCCTCGATGACTAGTTTGAGTGACAGAAACATGAGTCTAGGGGATGTGCTGTTGCCACAAGGGGGAAAACAACGGTGCTTGTGCCCGCGGGTGCAAGGATTGTTTACTTTACGCAAAGTTCTTTTAATGCAGTTGTCTGTTGCATTGAGTTTACACTATGGGTGGGACTCGCAACTTAATACCAGCGAGATGTTCTGGATAGATATCTCAAGGTGGATGATTAGTAGTAGATATTGATGGATTTCGGTCTACTTACTTTGGCGTACCGCCCATGCTTTGAACCTCAACCTTTCTTGCAATGTAATCAGCATTGGTTTGCGCACATGGTCCTGTCAATTGCCCAGCTGTAATTCGTTTACCTCACATAGCTGTTTTATCGTCTTTTGAGAGAGAGACATCACTAGTGAACATCATGAGACTCCGGTCCATATTACCATCATTGATCACATCCGCTATTTACTTTTCACTATTATTTACTATTGCAATTATATCTATCACTACTATCACTTGCGTTTAATCCTTTGTGAACCACAAGGCCGGAGGGATTGACAACCTCTCTGTACTCGTTGGGAGCAAAGTTATTTGTATCTGTGTGCAGGTCCACGTTGATTGCTAATATCTGGCGCCGTAGCCGTTGACACCTTCTTGTTGAACCTAAGAGTCTCTGGGGATTCGATCCTTGGTATCTTTGCCAAGGGACAAACTTCCGCAACACTACATCTCACACCTTCCACTTGGGGTAACCAACGAGGGGCGAGAAACCTAGCAAGAGTTTTTCTGGCGCCGTTGCTGGGGACTCCACTCTTCAAGATAGGGGAGTTGCACGCTATCTTTTACCTTTGCTTTTAGTCTTGTTAGTTTACCTTTCAGTTTTTGCTTTAGTACCTTTTTATCGAAAATCACAAAAATAGTTATCTCGTTCTTTAGTTGTCATTATGTCGGGTCCTTTTGTCTTTGACGAGGCAGAAGTTCTCACCTTTAAACAAAGAGGTGGGGAAAGTTTGAAAGATGCTTGGTATAGAATTAATGATTCACAAAAAAGAGCCACCAAGAAGCAACCTACTACTATCCCGCTTAGAAATTTTTATGTTGGAATTACTTCTTGGAATAGGTTTATTCTAGATACTGCTATCAATGGGAATTTCCTAGATGCCCCAGTTTGGGAGTCCCTTAGTATTATTGAAAATCTTGTTGGGAATCTCCCTGTTGTTAGCATTCGAGAGGACATCACCCTAGCTCAAATTATGAAAAAACTTGAAAAGATAGAGCTAGAGATGCCAAGCATTAATAAGATAAATGAGTTGGATCGTAAGATCCAAGGGAATTTGAATAGACTTGATAGCTCCATGCATAAAATTTTCAAAATTTTGGAGACCGTCAAATTCCATGACTTGGACTCTTCTAGGATAGACAAGATTGAGGATATCTTTGATACTCTAGGAACCACCTTCTCCTCAATCAAAACCAAAAAGGTAGAAACTCCGGCAAAGAAGGAGCCTAAGTTCGTTCACGTTCCAAAGGCTCCCCGCTCTAAAAGTAACCCACCTATTGCCAAAGGGGTTGAAACTGTAAAGACTTTGGAAGAAACACCTGTCTTTGATGAATTTATAAATGAATCTTCCCTTGACTTTTATCCTTTTGGTCTTCTACCTAGAAGTATCTCTATGAGGCCTTTATTTGAAAGTCCTCTTAAGACTAGTTGTATTACTGAAGAGCTTTTTGATGATCTTGATGATGGTTCAATTGATACAGCTTGATCTATATGCATTATGCCTAGCTTAAAGGCATAAAAGAAAGCGCTTTTGGGAGGCAGCCCACATGAATAAATTTATTTTGCTTTTGTTGTGTCTTGATGTTGTTACTACAGTAGCATCATCATTGTATCTTTACTTTTCAATTTTGTGCCAAGTGTAGCCTCTGATTGCTAGAAAGTTCAAAAGTTGTGAGGTGCTGTCCAGGAAACAGATTCTGTCCTTGGATAGAAAAATTCGTATAAAATCACCAGATCATCTTTTTGGTCTGAATTGTTTCGACAGCGTGCTCTATATAATTGTCTTTCGTGCGTCTGTTCTGAGTTTTTTGATTAGAGTTGCAGAAGTGCCCCGAACAAATCAATTACTACCTGCTGTTCTGTTTTTCACAGATTCTGTCCTGTTTTGCTTTTCCTTCATTTTGCAAACCAAGAGCTTGCTTTTTCTTTGCAAAAACCTTTTGGCAATCTTGAGAAACAGTAGACCTTCAAGAATATCTTTATTTCCAGCAAGGTACAATTATTTTATTATGGGTACTAACCTCGCTAATCAGATTATGATGAGTTATGTATGAAGGGAGTTTTCAAGTGTGCGAGGGAAGATGATAAAAAGATTCAGGAGTGTCAAGCGCTCAAGCTTGGGGATGCCCCCATGCACCCCCAAGAAATATTCAAGAAGACTCAAGCGTCTAAGCTTGGGGATGCCCCCGTGCATCCCCTTCTCCATCAACATTATCAGTTCGTCTTTCGTTCCACTATATTTTAATCACTTCATGTGTTATGTGCTATGCTTGGAGCGTCTTGCTTTTAGTTTTCTTTAGTTTTTCATAACGAGTCGGAACTCAGCTTTCTTATGTGGGAGAGAAACACGCTCCACTTCTACCTAGAACATAACATAGAATTTTCATGTCTATCCTTGCTGTGTGTGTTCTTTGTCTTTTAATAGCTACTATCATGTTCAGCTCTTGGCTTTCATGCTTATCTTTTCAAAGAGCTTTTGTTTAGTTGGTTGCTTGAACTCTCTTTAATTACCATGCTCACCTTATTAAGAGAGTTTGCTTCCGTTGGATTGGTTGATATGTCTATGATAAAGATGCTACGTGCATGATGGCGCTTAGTAGTTCATGTTTTCTTATGGTTAGCCTCAAATAACTGGGGGGTTCCCAATGTGTTATTGGAATACCAACATGATTTGTTTGCCTATGATGTGGTATGGTTTAGTAATATCTTCCTTCGAGAATTTATTTTGATTGACTTGGCGTATGCTCACGCATATTTAAGACTGTAAAGAAAGTCTGTCAAGCCTTGATGATCTTTTGTTTCTGAGTAGCGATATAACTACCATGCCTGATTCAATGTTGCTTTGTCGCTCTGCATGATTATGACCGTCATTGCTCTCTTAGTTGGTCGCTCCCAGTCTTTTGCTACCTTCGCCTGTACTAAGCGGACTGACTGCTTGTGCATCCACATCATTTAATCCAGTTATGCCATATGAGTCCACCATACCTTCCTATATGGTATTTACCTACCATTCCTAACGGAGACTTGCATGTGCCATCTCGAAATTATTCAAAGAAAAAGCATTCTTATTTTGTGCCTCTGTTGTAGGTTCATGAGGAAGTAGTGGTTAATTCATGACCTTTTAAGTTGGACAAGCTTCACCCCGGGATTGCATGTATAATGTGCAAACCCATAATACGAGAAGGAACTGGCATTGAGTGCGCCCGGCTCAAAAAGATAATATAACAAACAAACCCTCCTTCACGCTTTGTTCATGAGAAATCAGAAAACTTTGGCAGTGATAAACAAAGGAGATTAAGAGGATGTGATCGTCCTCATTCGGGAGCCGTTCCTCGAAACTTGTCCATCTCGAAAAGTGATTGAGTTGTCTGCTAGCATTCGTTGACGAAACATGCATGATCTAAAATAAATTATTACCTCTGTTTTAAAACCAAGAGCTCAGGTACATGTTTTGTCTTTGTTTCCGACTACGGGTTTTCAACCTTGCCAACAAAAGCCACGGTTCGAGAGTCTCCACCTTCTTTTAAAAGCACCAACTACTGAGAGCATGATTGTCATTCTGAGTGTAATGTGCATTGTCCCAAAGTAGCATTGTCTTTTGCATGATTGTGATATTGTTTATTCAGAAATCATTGTATCTAGTCATCACTTAAACCTTGGAGGTGCCCCTGCATTTATGTTTTGCTTCACTAAAGGGGGCAAGCTAGATATCACTTTATCATATCTGCACATCATGTTCATTGCAAATCTATTTGATGTTTCAGTATCATATTGTAAACCTTTCAGTCCTTTGTGATTTTCTCATGAGGAAACTTAATTACTATAGATCCATTGTCTCAGTAAGCTTTTGTCATATGACTATGAAAAAGTCCTATATGGTTAATAGCATGTCACCACAGAAATTATTCTTGTTATCATTTACCTACTCGAGGACGAGCAGGAATTAAGCTTGGGGATGTTGATACGTCCAAAACGTATCTATAATTTCTGCTTGCTCCATGCCTCTTTTGGGTGATATTGCTATGATATTTATACACTTCCATACAATTTTGATCATATTTGGACTAACCTATTAACTCAGTGCACCCCAGTGCCAGTTTCTGTTTTCGGCTGTTTTTGTATTTCAGGTTTTAACATTACGAGAACTGCCAGGAAAAATCCAGAAAAATTATATAAAAAATCAGCGTTCCAGAAACTACCGTGCGCCCGAAGGACAGCCCGGGGGGGGCACCAGGGCTCCAGGCGCCCTGGCGGCGCGCCCCCCCTGGGCCGCGCCGGGGGGCGCCTGGGCCCCCCGAGGCTCCTCCGATGCCCCCCTTTGGCATATATTTAAAGCGTCTCCCGAAACCCTCGAGGGAGGAACTCTTTTCGCGATCTCATCTCTGTTCCGCCGCCGCCGCCGCTTCCAAGATCGGAATCACCAGGAGAACTATTCCCGGCACTCTGCCGGAGGGGAGGATCACCACCGGGAGCCTCTCCACCACCATGGACGCCTCCCGGATGAGTTGTGAGTAGTCTCCCTTGGACCATGAGTCCATGACCAGTAGCTATGTGATGTTCTCCTCCCGTTCTTGTGCTTCACTAATTAGCCCTCGTGAGCTGACCTACATGATCGAGGCACATATGTAATCCTTATGCTGTTGCTATGATGAGTTTGCTGGGATCCGATGGATTATGAGATTATGTTCAGATTGTGCTTGAGTAATATATTTGATCTACCTCTTTTATATTTATGTTCGTAAGTAATTCTTGCATGTTCTCCGTTGTTATTTATTGCTTTGGCCAAGTAATAGGTAGTGACTCCAAGAGGGAACGTTATGCTTGATTGTGGGTTCATGCCCCTCGATGACTAGTTTGAGTGACAGAAACATGAGTCTAGGGGATGTGCTGTTGCCACAAGGGGGAAAACAACGGTGCTTGTGCCCGCGTGTGCTAGGATTGTTTACTTTACGCAAAGTTCTTTTAATGCAGTTGTCTGTTGCATTGAGTTTACACTATGGGTGGGACTCACAACTTAATACCAGCGAGATGTTCTGGATAGATATCTCAAGGTGGATGATTAGTAGTAGATATTGATGGATTTCGGTCTACTTACTTTGGCGTACCGCCCATGCTTTGAACCTCAACCTTTCTTGCAATGTAATCAGCATTGGTTTGCGCACATGGTCCTGTCAATTGCCCAGCTGTAATTCGTTTTCCTCACATAGCTGTTTTATCGTCTTTTGGGAGAGAGACATCACTAGTGAACATCATGAGACTCCGGTCCATATTACCATCATTGATCACATCCGCTATTTACTTTTCGCTATTATTTACTATTGCAATTATATCTATCACTACTATCACTTGCGTTTAATCCTTTGTGAACTACAAGACCGGAGGGATTGACAACCTCTCTGTACTCGTTGGGAGCAAAGTTATTTGTATCTGTGTGCAGGTCCACGTTGATTGCTAATATCTGGCGCCGTAGCAGTTGACACCTTCTTGTTGAACCTAGGAGTCTCTGGGGATTCGATCCTTGGTATCTTTTCCAAGGGAAAAACTTCCGCAACACTACATCTCACACCTTCCACTTGGGGTAACCAACGAGGGGCGAGAAGCCTAGCAGCCCCCGGTGCCCTCCTTCCTCCTATATATACCTACGTACCCCAAACCATCAGACGAACAGAGAAAACCCTAGTTCCACCGCCGCAACCTTCTGTTCCCGTGAGATCCCATCTTGGGGCCTGTTCCGGAGCTCCGCCGGAGGGGGGATCTACCACGGAGTGCTTCTACATCATCATCATCGCCTCACCATGAGTTGTGAGGAGTTTACCACAGACCTTCGGGTCCATAGCTAGTATCTAGATGGCTTCTTCTCTCTCTTTGGATCTCAATACCAAGTTCTCCTCGGTCTTCGAGGAGATCTATTCGATGTAATCTCTTTTTGCGGTGTGTTTGTCGAGATCCGATGAATTGTGGGTTTATGATCAAGATTATCTTTGAGAAATATTTGGTTCTTTTCTGAACTCTTTATGTATGATTATAATATCCTTGCAAGTCTCTTCGAATTTTAGGTTTGGTTTGGCCTACTAGATCTATAGTTCTTGCAATGGGAGAAGTGCTTGGCTTTGGGTTCAATCTTGCGGTGTCCTTTCCCAGTGACAGTAGGGGAAACAAGGCACGTATTGTATTGTTGCCATCGAGGATAAAAGATGGGGTTTATATCACTATGTTTGAGTTTATCCCTCTACATCATGCCATCTTGCTTAAAGCGTTACTTTGTTCTTATGAACTTAATACTCTAGATGCATGCTGGATAGAGGTCGATGTGTGGAGTAATAGTAGTAGATGCAGAATCGTTCCGGTCTACTTGCCCCGGACGTGATGCCTATATATAAAGATCATGCCTAGATAGTCTCATAATTATTCGCTTTTCTATCAATTGCTCGACAGTAATTTGTTTACCCGCCGTAGAATATCGCTATCATGAGAGAAGCGACTAGAGAAAACTATGGCCCCCGGGTCTATTCTCAATATATCAATCTACAATCTACTTTACTTTTCCACTTTTACTTTCTGTTCTGATAACCAAAAATACCAAAAATATCAAACTATCATCTCTATCAGATCTCACTTTCGTAAGTGATCGTAAAGGGATTGACAACCCCGTATCGCGTTGGCTGCGAAGTTCTTATTTGTTTGTGCAGGTGCGAGGGTGTCGAGCGTGGTCTCCTACTGGATTTATACCTTGGTTCTAAAAAACTGAGAGAAATACTTACGCTACTGTGCTGCATCACCCTTTCCTCTTCGAGGGAATAAAACACAAGCTCGAGAAGTAGCAATAGGCGGCTCGCTCCTTCCTCCTCGCCTCCCTCTCCGTCTTCTGTTGCTTGTAGAACTAGTGCTCGTTCACGATGTCCTGCGGGAAGCGTTCGCGCCACACCGCCATGGCTTGCACGTCCATCTCGGCGATGGCGAGGCGACGCTGCCGCCTCCGGTTGTCACGACGATCCTCGTCGGTGAAAAGCCGCGGGAGAGGCGCGAGATCCTGCGCCCGCTGGCTCGTCGACACATCGGGGAAATTCATATCCTGACGAGTCCGCCGGAGGTGCCACGCCGCCGCGTCGTACGAGTCGGCCGCCTCCTCTGCGGTGTCGAATGTGCCGAGACTGAGGCGTTTTTGCCAAACCAGATTTCAGAGGAGAAGGCGCCGGAGTGGCGCTCGCGGACTCCGCGAAAGTCCGAAGCGCCCAGGCGGCGCAGAGGTGGCGAGGCGAGTGAGAGGCGGACAGAGTGTAGAGGGAGGGCCTTCTTATAACGTGTGCCGGACGTCGCGCTCCAAAACCAGCGGGCGCTAGGCAGATTTTTCCCTGCGCGCGATCCTTTCCCGCGCACTGGAGCGCCAAAACCAAGGCGACGACATGACTGCTGGCATGGCCGTCGGCCTTTTCTAAAAATTGTGCGCGAACATGAAATGGGTCGGCGCATTGGGCGCACTGCCAACCAAACTCTAAAAGAGGCCAGATGCCGGGCGGGCGGCCGACCCAAACGAACAAAAAACGGACAAAAACGTCGTCCGTTTGGGTTGCCCCCTTGAAGTTGCTCTGATGGGTTTCTCTGGCCAATGGAATAGAAGATGTGCTTATGTCATTAGTAAATAAACATGGTAGATAAAAACGCAATACAAACTTAATCACTTGAGAAACATCTTTGTGCTAATGACTGCAGATGGTCTCTTCAATTAATTTTTCTCTTTGACTATCTTCAATTAACTTTCATTTATATTTCTTATTTTCTTGCCCGCAATTGGTCTCTAAGGTAATGGTTACAATTGTTCTATTCAAATAGTTTACTTCACTTTCGTTTTATGTTTTAAATAGTTCACTTAACTTACAAGCCACAATTTGTTAGTTGGTGTCTTCAAATATTCTGCTTCACTTCCACTTTAGGCTAGTCATAGTGGGAGTAACTTAGCAAGTAACATAATGCACTTCGAGAATTTTTTGCTTATGTTGCAAGTAGTTAATGGTAACATAATATATTACTGTAACATAATATGTTACTGTAACATAGCGATTCCCAAGAAAGGATGAGTCTATAAACTAATAAATAAAATCACCCATGACACTACTTCTATGTTATTTTGCATTATGAAGGTAGTAACTAATGTCATACGCATGGCACTAATATAAGTTACTCCCCACAATGACCAGCCTTATGTTTCACACAATTTACTTAGCTTCTGGGGTACTAATCTAGTGTGCCAAGATGGCGACTCACTCGATAGATAATAATACCACTCGTATATTTGCCTAGATGTAATATACATACATTTCCCGGGGTCTGCCATTGATATCTGTGTGTTTGTCGGGTCATGTGGGTCACCAAGTCAGAGGTGCTCAATTAGGCCCATAATTTCATGGGGTTGTTTCACAGCATCTCCAGCCGCGTCCCCAACAGCCCTCCTAAAGGCCATTTTTATCATCGGCATGAAAAAGGGCCAAGTCGCGTTCCTAAAAGCCTATTTTTCGTCGGTAAGGGCAAAATTTGGCGCCGGCGGCTCGCTGGAGGCGCCCGAGGCGTCGGGGGAGACGTTTTTGGCGCGAAACCGTTATGGACCCGCCGAGTCAGCGACTAGGCGCGGTCGTCGTCCTCATCGCCTCGTTTTCCCGCGGGGAATCAATGCGAAGGTTGCCGCCGGTCAGCCTTCTATTGATTCCTCACGGGCGGCGCAGTGAAGGCGCGTCGACGAGCGTCCACGCGTTCGCATGGCTGCCGCCCGCTCGCCGCCCCCCGCCGCTATAAAAGCCGCCCCTCCTTCGACAATGGACGCACACTCCCTCTCCTCTCGACATCGGCACCCCTCTCGCCCTCTTGCCACCGACGCCCATCTTCCATCTCTCTTCCCCGCCGGCGACCATGGCCCAGCGCTACCCCGGCGACGGAGCGGCGGCCAACGTTTTCGGCCACCGCCACCTGCACGAGGACGAGGCCCGCCTCCTCTACGAGGCAGACTACCCGGCGCCACCGGACATACGGGTGCCGGGCTCGTGGATGTTGAGCGCCGGCGGAGTCCCGGTGCCACCACCGCCCTTTGGAGCCGACCGGGGCCCCGAGATCGCTGCTGGAGATCGCGCGGAACTAGCCGCGGGATGCCGTAGACAGCCACACGTTGTGGACTGTGTACTTCAACCGCCGCCATGCCGACCAGCTCGCTGCCTCCAACGGCATTGAGCCTCGCGGCCGCTACAATTCCGAGGGGCGACGCCTATGGTGGGGCATCCCCGGCCGCACGCTCGATGTCGTCCTCGAGCACATCGAGGCCGGCAACTCGCCACGGTTGGAGTACCCGGCAGCCCCTCCTTCTCCCGCTGACGCGGCAGTTCATGGACGCCGAGGCGCATGGAGATTGCGTCCTCCTCCTCGTCGGGTTCTTGCTCCTCCGGATCGCGCTCCTTCCCGTCAAGCCAGAGCCGCGGCACGCGCGGCGGCACCCTCGTCATCAACGAGGGCGTAGTAGTAGTAGTAGTAGTAGTAGTTTTTTCTTAGGTTGTTTATGTTTTCAATTTTGTATAAATATCAACAAAACCGTCTAATTTGGTCCAATTTATGTTGTGTTTGACCGAATTTGAACGAGTTTGACTTTCAAAAAACGGTGTCTGAGGCGACCTTGGGGATGCGGTTGGGAAACCGACTATTTCCACACCGATTTTATCATCAGTTAGTACCTAAACGGCGCTATTTCAAACCCCTGAGGCGAACGGTTGAAGACGCTCTTAGTTGTGTTCTGTCCGTTGTGTTGTCTCCATTGCTTCTTGCCATCACGCCTCCTTGGCTAGAAGGCGTGTTTTAGCGTGTTTGCTCTTGCATTGTAAGTTGTGACGTGACCGGATGGGTGTGTGTTTTGTGGTCTACCTGGCCTCTGCACGTTGCGGCTTGTCGAGCGATGTATTTTGGTATATCTGCCTGACCTTTGGACGCCGTGGTCTGACCGGATGGCGTCTACGTATGTGCTCGCTGATCACATTCCACCTAGGTTCGTCGATCGTCTAGTCAGGTTATAGAAAGGGGTTCTCCGATTATTGATCTGTACACACCTTACTCGTCTTATCAATTGACTTTGCATAACTTACTGGACTGTTGCCGCTCTGTCGTTTCTATATTCTTGATCAGACTTTTGTTTGATGACTGCATGCATTTTAGCTATGTAGAGACTGTGTGTTGCTCTTTATACTTTGTATTCGCTCGATGCTACATTTTAAGTTAATAAAAACGTTCTTTATCAAAAAAAAAAGAATTAAGAGGGCCTGAGACTTTTCCGCGAGCGTAAAGTGGAGTTTTTTTTAACACAGTACAGACACGTACCGATATAAGCACCTCCGAGAGACTGAGTCGACGGGAATGTCTCCTCCCACTGAAAGCGCAGCGCCGAAAATCCTGAAATAAATTCAAAAATAATGAAAGCACCATGACTTGAACCCTTATGGGCTGGGGATACCACCGCCCCTCTAACCATCCAACCACAAGTTGGTCGCCGTAAAGGAGGAGCTGAAGGAGAAGAAAAAAAATAAATCATGCATGTATCCGATAAATCTAACGAGCACATAGTTATTCTCGCTTATATGCTTTCAAATATGTGTTAGCTCCTTCTGGTGTTGTGGAGCATTGGAGATGCGGGCGGTAGCCACGTTGTTGTTATCCATCATACAATGTGATTGTTCGATCGTCTACGAACGGGGTTGTCGACTGCCTCGGATACGGGGAATTGCCAAGATAAATAAAGATGTGAGGTTGGAAAAGGTCCCGTATAATTAAAGTCATCAAAAGATTTGATAACAAGAGAATAGTTCATAGGCACATTCTGATGTCTACTAATATTTCCGACATCACAAGATAGGTTAAAGTTGCATGCATCTTTGAAAAGGGTACGTGATGCAACGAGTTATCTATCAAAAACAAGTCACCAAAGAAAGCTATGTGCGATGATCGTTATCAGGGCTAATGCGTAGAAAATCTGGCTGGAAGTCCTAAGACGTGATATCCTGCCAAACCACGGCGTTGAAAGTCAGATAGACATCCCAACACATGACATACGACCAGAGTCGTGTGCCATGGGAATCACGCTCATCCATTCTGATGCGATATCCGGCCAGACCACAACGTTGAAAGGCCGGGTAGACATCCCAACACATGACACCGACCGAGTTGTGTGTCGTCGGATTCATGCCTTCCTTTTTTTTTTTCGAAAAGGAGGAAACCTCCGGCCTCTGCATCTATAGATGCACACAGCCCTTCTTATTAATCGAACGAAGTCCGAACACGCAATCTCAAGTTTAAAAGTGCAAGGAGAAAACAATGCCACATTTGGCTAAAAAGGAAAAACGGCCACAACCGGCCTCAACAGTTTTCAAAGCCTACCCACTTAACCTAAGAGTGGAGCGCCATCCAAATCGGTTGTAGGTATCCCGTGCGACCGTCTCCCATCGGTTGCACCCAAAAGCCATATGCTCCCTGCGATCCGCAGGACTGAGTAATGATCACGTACGGATCCATGTGGATGCCCTGAAGATAACCTGCAAAAAGTTGGTTAAACTTTGGCTGTTAAAAGCGACATCATTTCTACAATTTCATATAGCCCAAAGCATAGCTCATACTCCTACTCGAATATGTGCCGCTATGTTGGAATCAATACCATGCAACCAATCCCCAAAAAGATGTTGGAGCGATAATGGTGGAGCAATGTTAAAAGCCGCATGAAGTGTTCTCCACAGAAGCTTAGAAAGGGGACAAAGGATAAATAGATGTTGTATAGTTTCTTCCTGATCACAAAAACAACATCTCTTGCTGCCAGTCCAATTACGTTTAGCTAAATTATCCTTCGTCAAGATCACTCCCTTATGAACAAACCACATGAACACTTTAATCTTTAGTGGCACTTTAATTTTCCATATATGTATTGACCTCGGAATGGGTCCGGTGTTGATCAAGTCTGTATACATAGACTTCACCGAAAGTACGCCAGACACGGACAACCTCCAACTAATGGAGTCCGTCTCTGTAGTAAGGTTAACTTGCATTAGCCTACGCACCAAATTAAGCCAACGCTCCCACCGTTGGCCCACTAACGCTCTCCGGAACTCAACATTCAAGGGAACCGTGCTCAAAACTGTATGAACCGAACTCTCCTTGCGTTGGACTATGTTATATAGGGAAGGATATTGCATCGCAAGAGGGGTGTCTCCTAGCCAGGTATCCTCCCAAAATCGAGTGTTGTGCCCGTTGCCTACGAAGAACTTGCACCTACTAAAAAAAGTCCTTCTGACCCGCATCAGCCCTTTCCAAAAGGGTGAGTCGTTTGGGCGGGTCTTCACTTGAGATAGACACTTTGTATGCAAGTACTTATTACGAAGAAGTTGAACCCACACCCCTTCAGTTTCAACTGATAGGCGATATATCCATTTACTAAGTAGGCATCTATTTTTAATCTCTAAGTTCTCGATACCCAAACCACCTTGGTCTTTTGGTCTGCAAATAATGTTCCACTTGGCCAACCTATATTTCTTCTTAATCTCATCACTTTGCCAAAAGAACCTAGATCTATAGAAGTCTAATCTTTTCCGTACTCCCACCGGTACTTTAAAGAAAGACAAAAGAAACATCGGCATACTCGTCAAGACCGAGTTAACGAGGATCAATCTACCGCCGTAAGACAGGAGCTTACCCTTCCAGCAGCTCAGTTTTTTTTCAAAACGATCTTCAATGCATTTCCACTCTTTATTGGAAAGTTTACGATGATGAATGGGAATGCCCAAATACGTGAAAGGCAGGGATCCTATCCCACAGCCAAACAACTGTTTGTAGGTCTCCTCTTCCTCTTTGGCACGCCCAAAACAAAATAGCTCACTTTTATCAAAATTAATCTTTAGACCCGACAATTGCTCAAACAAACAAAGCACCAACTTCATGTTTCTCGCCTTCGCGATGTCATGCTCCATAAAAATAATAGTGTCATCAGCATATTGTAGTATGGACACTCCACCATCCACCAGATGTGGAATGAGCCCCCCTACCTGGCCATCTTCTTTCGCCCTATTTATTAGAATAGCCAGCATGTCTGCGACAATGTTAAAGAGGATAGGAGACATCGGGTCACCTTGTCTTAAACCCTTTTGCGTCTGAAAATAATGACCTATGTCATCGTTAACTTTAATTCCGACGCTGCCCCCCCTGAACATATGCTTCAACCTGCTTCCTCCAGGCTGGGTTAAATCCCTTCATGCGTAGGGCTTGTTGTAAGAAGGGCCATTTAACCTTGTCATATGCTTTTTCGGAGTCCACTTTGAAAATCACTCCATCCAATTTCTTGGAGTGAATTTCATGAAGTGTTTCATGTAACACGACCACTCCCTCAAGGATATGTCGTCCCGGCATGAACGCGGATTGAGAAGGCTGTACCACAGTGTGGGCAATCTGCGATAGTCGATTCGTGGCCACCTTAGTAAAAAATTTGAAGCTCACATTGAGCAAACAAATCGGTCTGAACTGCTCAATGCGAGTCGCGTCAGCCTTCTTAGGCAGCAATGTGATTGTGCCAAAGTTTAGCTTAAAAAGTTGTAGGTGACCATCGAAAAGATCTTGGAACAAAGGCATCATATCCCCTTTGATGAAATGCCAACATTTCTTATAAAATTCAACAGGGAAACCATCAGGCCCCGGTGCCTTGTTATTTTTCATTTGGGAAATGGCTTCCAACACTTCTGTTTCAGTGAAAGGAGCCACTAGGATGTCATTCTCATTGTCACCCAGTTGGGGAATGTCCTGCACGAAACTCTCATCCATCGAGACAAAGTTGTCATCTGGCGCGCTAAAAAGCTTTTTGTAGAATTCTGAAATATGCGTCTTAAGGTTCTCCTGGCCTACTATCGTACCCTCATCTTGTTCTAGCTGAAATATACGTTTTTTCCGATGTTTCCCATTGGCAATCAAGTGAAAAAACTGTGTATTATTATCGCCTTCAACCACCGACCGCACCTTCGCTCTTAGTGCCCACTTTAGTTCCTCTTCTCTAAGAAGTTTGGCGAGATTGACTTCCGCCTCCCTCTTGGCTACCCGGTCCTCGGCGCTGAGGACCACACTTTCTGCCTTAATATCGAGCGTATTGATGATTTCTAGCAAACTTTCTTTTTGCTGTCTATATTCACCACTATTGTGTTTAGCCCAGCCCCTCAGGAACTGACGAAGATGTCTAATCTTAAATTGCCATCTATCAATGTTAGATTGCCCTCTACATTCCGACTTCCACTCTCGCTCGACGAGCTCTACGAAGCCTTCTCGCTCAAACCAAGCGGTTTCGAAGGAAAATACTTCCTTGTTCCCTCGGTGAGCCGCCTCACCCGAGTCTAGAAGCAAAGGAGTATGGTCCGAAAGACCTCTTTGCAGAGCTCGTACTGTCACACGCGGAAATTTTTGTTCCCAATCTATGCTAGTAAGAACCCTGTCTAGCTTCTCATAAGTTGGATTCTCTAAGTTATTAGCCCATGTGAATTGGCGACCAGTGAGATCTATTTCCCGAAGATCCATATTCTCAATAATGGCATTAAACATGAATGACCATCTAGCATCGAAATTATCATTATTTTTCTCCGCTCTTCGCCTAATAATGTTGAAATCTCCACCAACTAAAATTGGCAATGTCTCCCCACTGCAAATCCTCACTAGTTCTGCAAGGAAGTCCGGTTTAAGCTCCTGCTGTGCCGCACCGTAAACAGCCACGAGGGCCCACCTGAACCCATCAATTTTCGATCTCACATGAAATTTGACGGCAAACTCTCCCATGAACACGTTTACCACCTCGAGCGTTTCACCCTTTACTCCTAACAGAATCCCTCCGGATCTCCCACGAGGAGGTAGACAATGCCAATCAAATTCAACTCCTCCAGAAACTGTTGAAAGAAACTGAGAAGTGAAATTTCTCGCCCTGTCTCGAGCAACGCGATGAAGTCAAGGTTATACTCATTGGATGCCTCCGCTAGAAACCTACGCTTAGAGAGGTGCGCAATACCTCTAGAATTCCAGAAAATCCCTTTCATGGATCATCATGAAATCTACGTTTTACCTGGATCCTATCGCTCCTGCGCACTGCCGACATATCGTATATCTTTCGCCTACGCATGCGCTTAGGATCATCCATCATATGCACACCGTCCGCATGACCGTGTTCACCACTGAGGTTCTCAACCTGATCAGCAAAAGCTTCATCCTGCTCAGCTTCCACTTCATCACTCGTCTCTCTCGAAGGAACTGGAGGCGCCACATGCACCTCCAAGTCCTCAGGATTAAGGTTAAGGCATCCTAAAGGTGTCAAATCTTCACACAAAGATTCTAGCTGACCCACACCAAGCTCATTAATGTCATTATCTTCCATCGGTTGCACCGCAGCTAAATTCCTAAGCATAACAATAGCTCTATCTGCCTCCCGGTCTAGAAGTTCATTAATAGAAGATGCAACTTGGTGCTCATTATCACCCAAAGACACCCCCAGTTTATCTGCCCGGTCAACTATGTCGTTTTCAGAAAAATGAAGAACAGAAACATTCGTATTTATGGACATACCTGTAGATGTCTCGATGTCGCGTATCCGGGCTGCCCGCATGGCACGCCCCATCATAAGTTCATCTGCATCCGGTTGCGCCTGAATACGATGGCTCGACCGCCTATCGCTAGACTCTGGAATCCCGCCAAAAGCCACCACCTCCTTGACCGTCGGATGAACCGCCCGGCCACCCGACTGAGTCTCCAACATCCTCGCAGCTGCCATCATAGAAGGTGACGAACCTGTCACCTGAGCTCCCTGAATCACGCCCGGTGGTGGATCACGCTCCCCCGTCGGAGAGGCCGGGACCGAAGCCGCATGAGCTGGGCTCTGGCACGGCGGATACAGCGGTCCACTCAAGTCATTGCATCCATCCTTTGCTCGCGGAGATATCGGCGGTAACTCATGCTCGAACTGATCATCCTCCTCTACCCTCTCACTCCAGAGCCTCCCCGGTGCGGACACAGCACACAACCGATGACCCTGCGTCTCTGCCATGGGCGTGGAGGGGGCCGGGGACTTGCCCGCGGCAGTCGCAAGATTCTGTCCCTGTCCTCCAGATACAGAGTGCTGACCCGCCTGATCATGATCCATGAGATCATCCTGCTTCCCATTAACATCTCCCGCGCTATCGTCCGTGCCTGAGGCTGCAGTTGCATCATGGGGCAAAGGTGCACCTTCAATCTCAATTCTCAAATCATAGCTCATTCCGTCGTATACCCAACCCAGCAATCCCGGAATAGCATCAACATCAAGTACACCCACCCGCATCCGAGCAACACCATGCATACGAGTAAAGGGCATATCCACCTCCAGAGTCTTCCCAATAAGAGAACCAACACTCCACGTCTCAAGAAAATCATTAATCACATCCGGCGGGAGTCCATAAAATCTAACCCAAATCTGAACAAGAGGTATTCCGACCGGCTCATTCCGCTTCCACTCATCAAACTCAAGCACACAAGTACTACCTGGAACCTTACACATCCCAAATTGACTAATCCTGTCTAAGTCAAATTTGGTTGGATAATCAACTTTGTACACCTGCTCCTCAACCCGAACTAGTGACCACTAAAAAGAATTTGAAACTAGCCTACGCAGTTGCAGAATAATTTGCTCCTCGGAAAGCGAACCCTTGGTCACACGAATCATACCAGTCCTAGCATTCTCCAGCCGGGGCCTACATGATTTCATCGTAGGTGTCTCAAAGAACATAAGCTTCGGTTCACAGACTCCATAAATAGTCACCACCGGCTTGGGAGCCGAAAGTAATGGACACTCCGTCTCATGCTTCGGGCGCAGACACACATCACAGAGCTCAGTTGAACATCCAACTGCGTAGTGTCCAAGTTCACCACAGCGAAAGCAGTAGAGCTTCTCCCGCTTGCGTTGGCCCTTAGAAATAGCCTCCGTATCTCTTTTCTCCGCCTGACTATCAGCAGCCACGTCCACAACCGGAGCGACCACAGTCACAAGGTCCCGGACCAATGCCACCGCCTCTTTGGGCAGCTCCTTATCGCTTGTAGCCTCCGTATCACCAGCCGTGGTAGAGGGGGCAGCAGCCTTTCCTTCCCCTGCCGGTTCAACCACAATCTGCATATGTTCCCTGCGCTGTGTCACATCTTGGTGAGGAGTGCGGCCTCCCGCTCGGCCGAATCTGCCCGGCCCTCCCCGACCACCACGACCTCCAAAGCCACCTCGCCGAGGTACATAACGCTGGTTTCCCGCTGGTCTAGGCACAAAACCACCGGAGGGGGCACGGAAGTCCCTATGCCCAGTCTCACCCCGCCCGCCATCGGCAGAGGTTCCTCCAAAACCATCGTCTCCAAACCTGCGTTGCTGGCTGCCATGATGACCACCGCCATACACAGCACCACGACCACCATAGGAAGGGCGGCCAAAACCATGCCCTCCCCCGCGCGCCGCATCGCCACGTCCATTGAAACCTCCTCGACCTCCATGCCCCGCAGCCGCCGAAGTCCTACCAACACCCTGAGTCTCCGCCTGAACGCCAGGCACCGCTGGTGTCGCCGGTGCCGGCGGAATCTGATTCCCTTTCCCAGCCATGAGGATCGAGGCGAAGGTGGGTCGCGAGATCGGCAGCGTTCCCTGGCGCACTCGAATCGCCCGACCCTTCCCAAGGCTGCGGAAGCACGGCACCGCTCTGGACTCCCGAACCCTAACCCCCTGCGTGAGTTCGACGTCGGTCTTAGGCTCCTCCTCAGCCCGATGAGCCGCATGCTCAGGATTTGTCTCTGACTGGGCCGCATGCCCAAAACCCAATTCCAGAACTGATCCCAACGGCCCATCTAGGCCCAACAAGCAATTCAAACGAGCCTCCCTCGATTCCCGGATCGAGATCTCCGCCCTGAACGCCGGCGAGCTCCCCGGTCGCCGCCCAACCTTCTTGCGCCGCTGCACCTGCTTCCAACCTGCAGGGTTAAGAAAGTCACCGAAAGTTAAAGTAGGTAACCTTACCTTAGGGATCGGACCCTGCCATGGCCGGTGCGCCGTCCGCCGATGAACGAGCCGCCGAATGATTTGGACATGATCTCCTGGCCCCAGACCTTCCCTCGCCGTATCCGAGGCCGGCACCAGTTCTGCCACTACCTGCTGAAGGTCTTCTTCCTTATACCCTTGATCAAGCAGATCACAGCACAAAGACGCTACCGAGTCCACCGCTTCCGGCGACCCCGGCAGTTCCGGCTGATTCCGCTCCTCCGGCGAACTGCCGGCATCCTCTCCGTCCTCATCCTCATCTCCCTCCTCCGCAAGAGCCCAAAATCTGCCACCCACTCGCCGATCAGACGTCCTAGGCCGGACGCCTGGCGCCATCGCCTCCGCCTCGTGTATAAGGCAATCTGTGTCTTGTCTATCAGCTAAAATCTCGATATTATTGGTCGATTCATGCCTTTCTATTGATCCGTCCGTTGATTTGGTTTGGCTAGCGAGAGAAGGATGTGAGCTTTTATCGCTGGTAAATACAAACACAACACATAAATGCATATTTGCTCTCACGAGAAACATCCCCTATCACATACCGAGATGACTCTAACCGTACAGAATTGGTGCCAACAAAGCAGATGGCTCACGCGGACTAGACCCACGCGCAGAACGTCTCATGCAATCTGCAATCGAGGAGTCCTGTCAGCAGTGTTGGCCCTCGTAGGTCCCTTTCGCCCGAGAGAGTGCTTGCCCGGGAACATCGATTGCTCTGCCCGCTTGCACCATCCTGGATGGTCCTTCGTGCATACCAGGTGAGCCGGAGTCGACCTAGAGGGGATCCAAAGAAAATTCGGAGTGCCATTCACATGTTGAAGCAAACGGTCTATGTGTGACCAAAGAAAGATATGGAAATGATCATGGTCAAGTCAAATAAAAACATAGTACAAACATAATCATTTGCAGTCTCTGGTCCACTGGTGCAGTGGGTCATCTATAAAATACAAATCGCCAATGAAAGAAGTTAAGGGCAATGATAACAGTTGATCTCGACGCCAATTTGCGCAATAGGTCATCTAGTAGTCGTAAATATGTGAATCTTTTCGATTGCTAAATTTTAATTTGTTTACCATGACATTCGCCTATTTGAGAGAGAGATTCCACTAGTGAACCTAGGGCCCGCGAGTCTATTATCAATTAATAAATTCTCCTACAAAAATTGCTATTTTATTTTCCTTCCTATTTTATCACTATCTATTTCTATTTGCTTTTAATCTTGTAACTAGCAAGACAAGGGGCTTCACAACCCTCTAGCCACGTTGGTGCAGTTTTTTATTTTATTTGTGCGCAGGTGATGTTTATCTTGTTAGCTTAGAATCTCATACTAGTTCGATAAACCTTGGTTCTTAACCGAGGGAAAACTTTGCTGCTGCTCTACTTCACCCTTCCCCTTTGCGGAAACCCAACGACTCCTTCGAGAGTAGCAGTATCCATGGTGCAAAAGTTTTATAAGTTTAGATGATACAAAGACATTGAAATGGTAAAAAATTAATAGAAATCCTAAGCCATCCTATGTTCCTATCTATGTGTTATCCCAAGAAAGGGCCCGAGTGTACCGACCATAACTCGCCGGTGATGCTTCGTGGCCTGCTTGGAGATCTATCGGTCACGCCTTCTAGTATCATTAGTTGGTGCCATTTATTTCTCTAAAGCACACAACTAACCATTTCTTTATCTTTAATGCAACTAAAATCAAGCTACATGTACAAATGATGAGCACGTTACTGAAAATATGATGTAAGCTAAATCCAAGTATCATGTATATACACACTCTTACTGTATAGAGAAGATAAAGCAAAGAAGTTGTAGCAATTTCCATTGCAACACATAAATTGAATCAATTTGCATTCTAGAAAGAAGATAAAACATGTACGTTGTAGCAGTTTCCATTGTAACCGATAAGTGGGACCATTTTGCATTTTATAGAGAAGTTGTACCAGTTTCCAATGTAATGGAGAATTGGAATTAGTTTGCATTTTAAGAGGAGGTAAAGAAGAACCTGCATCAATTTTCATTTTGCAAGTTGAAGTAGTTTGTATTTTACAAAGAAGATGAAGCATTTGCAGGGTAGACACAACTTGCAGCAGTAGGAGCACTATAGGTGTAATGGCCTCGTAGTTTGCGCCGCCCAGTCCCCACACAATCGATCAACTATAAATGAAAGTCGATGTCACCCTTTACCCTCACCAAGCCATCAGAGCATTAAAAACTACCAATCTAGATCCACAGCCGCCCTTAAATTGCCAATTCGACCTCGCTGCCACCATCTAGTGTCGTCACCTGACTTACTACGTTACTCACCACGCCCATCGAGCCCAAATCACGACGGATGCAGTCTGGGACCCGAGGCCTGATACGTCTCCAATGTATCTATAATTTTTTATTGTTCCATGATATTATATTATCCATCTTGGATGTTTTATATGATTTAATATACACTTTTATATTATTTTTGGGACTAACCTATTAACCGGAGGCCCAGTGTCAGTTGCTGTTTTTTTTGCCTATTTCAGTGTTTTGCAGAAAAGGAATATCGAACGGAGTCCAAACGGAACGAAACCTTCGCGAGGATCTTTCTTGGAACAAACTCAATCCAGGAGACTTGGAGTGGAAGTTAAGGAAGCAACGAGGCGGACACGAGGCAGGAGGGCGCGCCCAGGGGGGTAGGCGCGCCCCCACCCCCGTGGGCCCCTCGTAGCTCCACCGACCTACTTCTTTCGCCAATATATACTCTTATACACTGAAAACATCGAGGGGAGCCACAAGATCGTGAGCTCCGCTGCCGCAATCCTCTGTAGCCATCAAAAACCAACCGTAACCCTGTTCCGGCACCCTGCCGGAGGGGGGGATCCATCACCGGTGGCCATCTTCATCATCCCGGCGCTCTCCATGATGAGGAGGGAGTAGTTCACCCTCGAGGCTGAGGGTATGTACCAATAGCTATGTGTTTGATCGCTCTCTCGTGTTCTTGATTGTGCACGATCTTTTGGCTCCCCTCGATCTTATGATGTTTCTCCCCCTCTAGCTTCTTGTAATGGATTGAGTTTTCCCTTTAAAGTTATCTTATTGGATTGAGTCTTTAAGGATTTGAGAACACTTGATGTATGTCTTGCGTGGGATACCCGTGGTGACAATGTGGTATTCTATTGATTCACTTGATGTACGTTTTCGTGATCAACTTGCGGGTTCCGTGACCTTGGAAATCTATGCACAGGGGTTGGCACACATTTTCGTCTTGAATCTCCGGTAGAAACTTTGGGGCACTCTTTGCAGTTCTTTATGTTGGTTGAATAGATGAATCTGAGATTATGCGATGCATATCGTGTAATCATGCCCACGGATACTTGAGGTGATAGTGGAGTATCTAGGTGACATTAGGGTTTTGGTTGATGTGTGTCTTAAGGTGTTATTCTAGTACAAACTCTTGAATAGATCGATCAGAAAGAATAACTTTGAGGTGGTTTCGTACCCTACGATAATCTCTTCGTTTGTTCTCTGCTATTAGTGACTTTGGAGTGACTCTTTGATGCATGTCGAGGGATAGTTATATGATCCAGTTATGTTATTATTGTTGAGAGAACTTGCACTAGTGAAAGTATGAACCCTAGGCCTTGTTTCCTAGCATTGCAATACCGTTTACGCTCACTTTTATTATTAGTTACCTTACTGTTTTTATATTTTCATATTACGAAAACCTATATCTACTATCTATATTGCACTTGTATCACCATCTCTTCGCCGAACTAGTGCACCTATACAATTTACCATTGTATTGGATGTGTTGGGGACACAAGAGACTCTTTGTTATTTGGTTGCAGGGTTGTTTGAGAGAGATCATCTTCATCCTACGCCTCCCACGGATTGATAAACCTTAGGTCATCCACTTGAGGGAAATTTGCTACTGTCCTACAAACCTCTGCACTTGGAGGCCCAACATCGTCTACAAGAAGAAGGTTGTGTAATAGACATCAAGCTCTTTTCTAGCACCGTTGCCGGGGAGGTTAGTGCTTGAAGGTATATCTTTATATCTTGCAATTAAATCTTTTTGTTTCTTGTTTAATCACTAGTTTGGTTTATAAAAGAAAACTACAAAAAATGGAATTGAGGTTGCCTCATATGCTTCATCTTTTTAATATCTTTGGTGAAAATGATGGAAAGGAAAATTGTGCCAAAGTGTTAGAAGAAGAATGCATTAGAATGTTTGGCACTAAATCTTTGAATGATGAGCATGATTGCAATGTTGTTAGTATGAACTCTTTAAATATCCATAGTACTAATGATGATTGTACTAGTCATGATGAAAATATCTCTTATAAGCATGTCAACTTTTGTGGAGTGCATAGAGTTTGCAAGTACACACCAAATAGGGAAAGATAGATTTTGCAAGAGGCATAAGTATTTAGAAACTAAATGGTTGCAAGAGAGGCTAGATGCTTGTGCTGAAAATTTAAAATTTATTTGCCATCCTTGTGAACTTTGCATTGAACATGATCATTTAAATCTCCAATGCAAATTGTTTCATGATCGAATCGTGTCCAAAAATTGTGATGACTTGATTTCCCTTTCACATCATAATGAACTTAGTTTGCTTGTGGGTTATGAAGAAATGAAACGTATAACTAAGGATATTCCAGAATTTATCCTTGATAAAGTTCTTGATTTTGACCTAGAGGAAATTTATATGTATTGTGCGGTGAATTGCATTGAAAATCCTTATATTGCCAATTACATAAAGACAAGAAAACAAATAAAAGATAAAGAGAATACTAATGACAGGGAAGAGATTTCCCAATATCCTCCTATTATTTATTATGATGAATCAGGTAACGAGGAGGAGCCTTCTATTCAACCAATCTCATTAACAAGGAGCTCCAAAAAGAGGATTAAACCCACACATGATGCGAAGAAGAAAAAGAAAAGACGGAGAAGCAAAGGTAAAAAGGTATCCCTTCCAAATGATGTTGCTCCTATTATTCATTGTGATTATGATAATTGCTATATTATCGGTGCTATCCATACTATTAATGATGAGAGTGATTATGCTTATGATATGAAAAGGTCCAAGCTTGGGGATACTATGTTTGATGAGAATGGCTTGTTTGAGAATTTATTTGCTGTAATTAATGTTTGTCCCAAGCTTGGGGACGCTATGTTTGATGAAGATGATATTTTTAGTCCCCCAAGTTTTGATGAGCAAATTTATTATGATGAAAGCATGCCTCATGTTTATGATGATTACATTGATGAAAGTGGGTTTGGAAGAGTATCAACTTTAGGAAGTAATGATCCCACTATTTTGGAGTGTGTTGAATCTTATTGTGATAATTATAAAAGTGGATTTGGAGAGGTCATGACTCTATTTAGTAATGATTCCACTATCTTGGAAGAGGTTTCAATTGATTATGATGAGAACAAGCTGCTACTTATGATGATTATTGTGATGATACTTATGTTATAGAAAGTAGCGATGATTATATTTACACAAATTTTCATGATTATGATTACCCTTTTTCTGAAAATTACTCTTTTAATGTGGAAACAATTTATAGTATTCGAGTTTCTTATGATACTCCCACTATTCCGAATGAGAAGAATTTTGCTTACGTGGAGAGTAGTAAATTTTCTATGCTTGTAGATCATGAAAAGAATGCTTTATGTGATGGTTATATTGTTCAATATATTCATGACTCTACTTAAAATTATTATGAGGGAGGAATATATGCTCGTAGGAGTTGCAATAATATCAAGTTTCCTCTGTATGTGCTTAAAATCTTGAAGTTGTGCTTGCTTTGCCTTCCTATGCTAGTTAATTATCGTTCCCATAAGTTGTTTGCTCACAAAATCCCTATGCATAGGAATTGGGTTAGACTTAAATGTGCTAGTTATATTCTTCATGATGCTCTCATTATGTTTCAATTCTTATCTTTTATGCGAGCATCATTGAAATCATCATGCCTAGCTAAAAGGTATTAAAGAAAAGCGCTTGTTGGGAGACAACCCAATATTTACCCCAACTGTTTTTGTGTCTTCAAATGATTAAACTACTGTAGTAATCATGTTTTATAGCTTTTGTTTCAATAGAGTGCCAAGTAGAACCTTTGGGAAGACTTGGCTGAAAGTTAATGTGATCTTGCTGTAAAAAACAGAAACTTTGCGCTCACGAGATTAGCTGCCATTTTTTAATGGAGAGTGATTTTAGGTTGATTCTTTTTGAAGATGATTACTAGACAAATTTCTCACGTCGAAAAATTTATTTCAGAATTTTTTGAGTTACAGAAGTATTCGAAAGTTACAGATTGCTACAAACTGTTCTGTTTTTGACAGATTCTGTTTTCTATGTGTTGTTTGCTTATTTTGATGAATCTATGAGTAGTATCGGAGGGTATGAACCATAGAGAAGTTGGAATACAGTAGATATTACACCAAAATGAATTTAGAATGAGTTCACAACAGTACCTAAATGGTGGCTTTATTTTCTTATACTAACGGAGCTTACAAGTTTTCTGTTGAGTTTTGTGTTGTGAAGTTTTCGAATTTTGGATAAAGATTTGATGGACTATGGAATAAGGAGTGGCAAGAGCCTAAGCTTGGGGATGCCCAATGCACCCCAAGGTAATATCCGAGGACAACCAAGAGCCTAACCTTGGGGATGCCCATGGAAGGCATCCCCTCTTTCGTCTTCGTCTATCGGTAACTTTACTTGAGGCTATATTTTTATTCACCACATGATATGTGTTTTGCTTGGAGCGTCTTGTATGATTTGAGCCTTTGCTTTTTAGTTTACCAAAATCATCCTTTCTGTATACACCTCTTGGGAGAGACACACATGAATCAGAATTTATTAGAATACTCTATGTGCTTAGCTTATATCTTTTGAGCTAGATAATTTTGCTCTAGTGCTTCACTTATATCTTTTTAGAGCACGGTGGTGGATTTATTTTATAGAAATTATTGATATCTAATGCTTCACTTATATTATTTTTAGAGTCCTTTAGAATAGCATGATAATTTGCTTTGGCTATAAAATTAGTCCTAATATGATAGGCATCCAAGATGGGTATAATAAAAACTTCCATATAGAGTGCATGGAATACTATGAGAAGTTTGATACTTGATGATTGTTTTGAGATATGAAGATGGTGATATTAGAGTTGTGCTAGTTGAGTAATTGTGAATTTGAGAAATACTTGTGTTAAGGTTTGCGAGTCCCGTAGCATGCACGTATGGTAACCGTTGTGTAACAAATTTGAAGCATGAGGTATTTCCTTGATTGTCTTCCTTTGTGTGGAGGTCAGGATCGCGCGATGGTTAACTCCTACCAACCCTTCCCCTAGGAGCATGCGTGTAGTGCTTGGTTTTGACGACATGTAGATTTTTGCAATAAGTATGTGAGTTCTTTATGACTAATTTTGAGTCCATGGATTATATGCACTCTCACCCTTCCATCATTTCTAGCCTCTCTAGTACCGCGCAACTTTCGCCAGTATCATACACCCACCATATACCTTCCTCAAAACAGCCACCATATCTACCTATTATGACATTTCCATAGCCATTCCGAGATATATTGCCATGCAACTTTCCACCGTTCCGTTTATTATGACACGCTTCATCATTATCATATTGCCTTGCATGATCATGTAGTTGACATCGTATTTGTGGCAAAGCCACCATTCATAATTTTTTCATACATGTCACTTTTGATTCATTGCACATCCCGGTACACCGCCAGATGCACTCATATAGAGTCATATTTTGTTCTAGTATCGAGTTGTAATCCTTGAGTTGTAAGTAAATAAAAGTGTGATGATCTTCATTATTAGAGCATTGTCCTATGTGGGAAAAAAGGCCAACAAAAAAGAGAAAGGACAAAAAAAGGGTCTCCAAAAAAAGGGAGGAGTCTCCAAAAAAATGAGAGAAAAAGAGAGAAGGGACAATGCTACTATCCTTTTTCCACACTTGTGGTTCAAAGTAGCACCATGATCTTCATGATAGAGAGTCTCTTGTTTTGTTACTTTCATATACTAGTGGGAATTTTCATTATAGAACTTGGCTTGTATATTCCAACAATGGGCTTCCTCAAATGCCCTAGGTCTTCGTGAGCAAGCAAGTTGGATGCACACCCACTTAGTTTCTTTTGTTGAGCTTTTATACATCTATAGCTCTAGTGCATCCGTTGCATGGCGATCCCTACTCACTCACATTGATATATATTGATGGACATCTCCATAGCCCATTAATACGCCTAGTTGATGTGAGACCATGTTCCTCCTTTTTTGTCTTCTCCATAACCACCACTCTATTCCACCTATAGTGCTATATCCATGGCTCACGCTCATGTATTGCGTGAAAGTTGAAAAAGTTTGAGAATACTAAAGTATGAAACAATTGCTTGGCTGAAACCGGGGTTGTGCATGATTTGAATATTTTGTGTGACGAAGATGGAGCATAGCCAAACTATATGATTTTGTAGGGATGAACTTTCTTTGGACATGTTATTTTGAGAAGACATGATTGCTTTGTTAGTATGCTTGAACTATTATTATTTTTATGTCAATATTAAACTTTTGTTTTGAATCTTTCGAATCTGAACATTCATGCCACAATAAAGAAAATTACATTGATAATTATGTTAGGTAGCATTCCACATCAAAAATTTAGTTTTTATCATTTACCTACTCGAGGACGAGCAGGAATTAAGCTTGGGGATGCTTGTAACGTCTCCAACGTATCTATAATTTTTGATTGTTCCATGCTATTATATTATACATCTTGGATGTTTTATGTGCTTTAATATACACTTTTATACCCCCTCTGTTCCTTAATATAAGGTGTATAGATTTTTGAGAAAAAAATTCCAAAATATAAGGTGCACTGCATTGCACCACTCGTTTGGATTGTCATTTTAGGGATTTCATTACATTTCATTATATCAGTCAAGCTCCTCTATTTTCTCATGTTAATTAGTCAGGTGTAATCTTGCCTAAAACATGTGAATTTTTTCCTCCACGTGTGTTCTTTAATTTCCGTGCCAAAAACTATACACCCTATATTTAGGAATGGCGGGAGTATTATTTTTGGGACTAACCTATTAACCAGAGGTCCAGTGCCAGTTGCTGTTTTTTTTGCCAATTTTGGTGTTTTGCAGAAAAGGAATATCAAACGGAATCCAAACGGAACGAAACCTTCGCGAGGATCTTTCTTGGAACAAATGCAATCCAGGAGACTTGGAGTGGAAGTCAAGGAAGCAACGAGGCTGCCAAGAGGCAAGAAGGCGCACCTAGGGGGTAGGCACGCCCGCACCCTCTTGGCCCCCTCGTAGTTCCACCGACCTACTTCTTTCACCTATATATACTCCTATACCCTGAAAACATCGGGGGAGCCACAAGATCGGGAGTTCCGCCACCGCAAGCCTCTGTAGCCACCAAAAACCACTCGTGACCCTGTTCTGGCACCCTGCCGGAGGGGGTGATCCATCACCGGTGGCCATCTTCATCATCCCGGCGCTCTCCATGACGAGGAGGGAGTAGTTCACCTTCGGGTCTCAAGGTATGTACTAGTGGCTATGTGTTTGATCTCTCTCTCTCTCTCTCTCTCTCTCGTGTTCTTGATTTGGCACGATCTTGATGTATCGCGAGATTTGCTACTATAGTTGTATCTTATGATGTTTCTCCCCCTCTACCTTATTGTAATGGATTGAGTTTTCCCTCTGAAGTTATCTTATCGGATTGAGTCTTTAAGGATTTGAGAACACTTGATGTATGTCTTGCGTGGGATACCCGTGGTGACAATGGGGTATTCTATTGATTCACTTGATGTATGTTTGGGTGATCAACTTGCGGGTTCCGTGACCTTGGGAATCTATGCATAGGGGTTGGCACACGTTTTCGTCTTGACTCTCCGGTAGAAACTTTGGGGCACTCTTTGCAGTTCTTTGTGTTGGTTGAATAGATGAATCTGATATTGTGTGATGCATATCGTATAATCATGCCCACGGATACTTGAGGTGACAATGGAGTATCTAGGTGATGTTAGGGTTTTGGTTGATGTGTGTCTTAAGGTGTTATTCTAGTACGAACTCTTGAATAGATCGATCAAAAAGAATAACTTAGAGGTGGTTTCGTACCCTACAATAATCTCTTCGTTTGTTCTCCGCTATTAGTAACTTTGGAGTGACTCTTTGTTGCATGTCGAGGGATAGTTATATGATCCAGTTATGTTATTATTGTTGAGAGAATTTTCACTAGTGAAAGTATGAACCCTAGGCCTTTTTTCGAAGCATTACAATACCATTTGTGCTCACTTTTATCATTAGTTACCTTGCTGTTTTTATATTTTTAGATTACAACAACCTATATCTACCATCCATATTGCACTTGTATCACCATCTCTTTGCCGAATTAGTGCACCTATAAAATTTATCATTGTTTTGGGTGTGTTGGGGACACAAGAGACTCTTTGTTATTTGGTTGCAGGGTTGTTTGAGTGAGACCATCTTCATTCTACGCCTCCCACGGATTGATAAACCTTATGTCATCCACTTGAGGGAAATTTGCTACTGTCCTACATACCTCTGCACTTGGAGGCCCAACAACGTCTACAAGAAGAAGGTTGCGTAGTAGACATCAAGGCCATCTTCGGAGTCAGAGGAGGAGCTGGAGGTCGAGTGCGGCAACAACTTCCAAATGGCAGTGGCACTAGATGAACACATCATCGTCAAGGGACAAATCGCGGCGGAGCTCGAGGATGCCGCTATCATCACGGACACTGAGGTCGTGGCGGAAGACCATGCAGTCACTGAATTAACCACCGAAGAGTGCAAGGTCACCATCAACCGCGTCCCTTTGGGCAATGTGAGGTGCGAGTCGGAGGATATGTTCGGCAACACCGCGGCCTACCATCCATGGGTTTAGGGGGATGCCTGTCGACACCCACAACGACGAAGCTTTTGGCTCCGACGTCATCTACATCTTCTCTGACGATGAGTAGTAGTAGTAGTTTATCAAGCTAATCTAGTATCTAATTCTAGTAGTTGTAGTAGCAATTACTAAACAGTACAACGGGGCTAGTTAGGAGCCTCCACAGCGATTTGAGATCCTAAACCGTCCGTTTCAGCGTATAAACGAATCAGATCATTCCAACCTCACGCAGTTTTCCTTTGCGCCTCGTTCGCTCGCTAAAGACGGTCGAAATCGAACCAACGTCAAAGGGCCGCTGCTCCGCAGACTTATTTTGGTGCCTTCTGGCTGCAGTGGGCCGTGTGGCCATGTGGTAACTTTTTTTTTCATGAGACCGACCGCACTTTCGATCTGTGGTGCTACAGCTGTATTTCGTGATGAAAAGTAGCGCTGCAGCTGCGCCTACATTTGTCTAAAAAAGAAAAAAATTGGTACCTATGGCTTGACTGCATCATTCTTTGTCACTTTAATTCCTCTATTACGCAGCCCCTCTCAGAAATAAGGCCTCTACTACAGCATCTGCCATTGCAAGGCTACAACAAACAATGACACATACCGCCTCCACAGCGATTTGAGATCCTAAACCGTCCGTTTCAGCGTATAAACGAATCAGATCGTTCCAACCTCACGCAGTTTTCCTTTGCGCCTGGTTCGCTCGCTAAAGCTGGTCGAAGTCGAACCAACATCAAAAGGGCCGATGCTCCGCAGACTTATTTTGGTGCCTTCTGAAGTTCTGATGCTTCGGGCTGCACTGGGCCGTGAAGCCATGTGGTAACTTTTTTTTTCGTGAGACCGACCGCAATTTCGATCCGTGGTGCTACAGCCGTATTTCGTGATAAAAAGTAGCGCTGCAGCTGCGCCTACCTTTGTCTAAAAAAGAAAATTTTGGCTACCTATGGCTTAACTGCATCATTCTTTGTCACTTTCATTCCTCTATTACGCAACCCCTGTTAGAAAAAAAGCCTCTACTACACAGCATCTGCCATTGCAAGGCTACAACGAACAATGACACATACCAGATACCACATGGATACGATCGACCACGTATTCAAATGCCTTAGCAAATGGTATGCATAGACAAAACAAATGCACAATGACATTCCAGTGTTGACTTAAATGACATATCACCCGTCTCAGTTTTGCAACTTATACCTGAAGTTTCAATATTGCCCAACTATTTATAGAATTAGGTTCATTTTTCTCTTTCATGTGATGTCTAGATTTTTCTCATACATTTATATTGTCCTTCCATTAAAATGCACGAGCGCAGCAACGCGCGCCTTTACGTTCTAGTGAAGAAGTAGATGGAGTATGAAGGACTGCCATCTACCTATGGTAGAATTGAGCACTCCAATCTATCTAAGTTAAAATTCTCTAGGTTGGGGGATTTCGAGGAGTATGGAGGTTCCGATCCCTAACCTTACTCGTTCGGGTCAGCTCGGTGGTGGCCACGACCACGGGAAGACGCATCGTGGCGGAAAGCCATATCAGACCAAGGGAATGCACAACACGAGGAGCCCTTGAGGCTTGGCGTCACTAGAGATCTGAGATGTGCTGATGACCAAAAGTGGGAGGAATGTGTCAACGGTAAATATAAGAGATATATGCTCAATCATGTACATAGTTCTAACTACAAATCCACCTTAAATACTTATGAAGAACTAGATTATTACATGCTTTACAAATTCCATCCGCCTCAAGAGCAAAAATAACCGCCTCCACTGGATTATTATAGGCGGCTCTATCATGTAGGGACGTAACTGCCTCCAATGCCGTTGTTAATGCTAGTTTTTCTATTAGTGATAAGGTAGTCGTATCTTTTGCCGTTTCTATAATTTAGATATGACAATAACATATGTGTACAATGAGTTATCTTTTAGTCTTATCTCATAACTAGTTATTCATAATTATGTGGTGAGACAAATGATGCAAGGAGATCATCTCTCATCTTAATTAAGAAAAGACAAGCATTTTTAGTTTATCTTTCCTCTGTCTTGGCATTTATCGTATCTGACACTTCTAAGATAACGTACATGCCTTCAATTTATCGATGCCTTGAGCAGTCTTACGTGAAATGGGGTAGGTACTAACTATCTCTTCCCGTTGTGAAGACATAGAGTAGTGTTCCATTTTATGTGCACAAGGACATGGCAAGGTTGTAGGATAAAAAGTGGTGCGATGGATACACCAATTAGTGACGGGCAAGAATGCCAGACGTGGCAAATCAACATGTGGTTAGATGGTTAGAGGGACGGTGGTATCCGCAGTCCATCAGACTTCAAGTCCTGATGCTTGCATTATTGCTGAATTTATTTCAAGATTTTCGGCGACAGGTAGTCAGTGGAAGGAGACGTTCCCGTCGACGACGAGACGCATACGATGACTTCATAAATCTTAAGATGATATGTCGACTCAGTCTCTTGAAGGTGCTCATAGGGGTAGGATGTGCGTGTGTGTGTTCATAAAGATGAGTGTATGCACATATATATGAGCGCTTGCGTCTGTACCGTGTTAAATAAAATGCCAGACGTGGCAAGTCGGTGAATACAATGGGTAATGTGCATGTGTAAAACGGTAACTTGGGCTGCTTCATGCAATACATTCACTTGGTGCGTGTTAACATACATCTCCACACCTAGTGGAGACTTTGTCTTTTAGAACACAATACAGATGCAGGTGCTTATATATATGCGCATATACTTATTTTCATGAACACACGCGGATTTTATTTTTATGAACACCTTCGAAAGACTAAGTCGTCATGTCATTTTGAGATTAACGAAGTCATCAAAGACGCCTCGTAGTCGATAAAAACTTCTCCTCCCACTAAACGTGCATCGTCGGAAATCTGTAATCCATTTTTATATTCAGTTTGATGCACCAATAAAAAACACTTCAGTTGGATCATTTTATAGCATGCAAATACACATATGGTATGTTTGGTCCAAGCCAAAGTTTATTATGCTCTAATAAATATGGGAAACGCTTGCTGCCGGACTGCCGGCCGAACGATTGCGCCGGTCTCACGTCAATCATTTGATTGTGATTAGATATCACAGACACCCATCCCTCTGCACATGCGTTTTTTCTGGCTCACCCACCAATTCAGCTGCTCAAACGTTATCCTCTTCTCCACATTGTCTTCTCCATGTGTTCTCTTGCTATCTCTCCCTCACCATCGTTCATCACACCCAGAGCGTTCTCTTCCTCGTCTTCTCCATGGCTGCGCTCCACCCTCTCCCCCATAATGGCCGGCGAGCCGTCTCCCCATCTCTCCTTCACACTTCAGCCGCACGAACTCCCCTAGAGACGCCGGGAGTTCATCGTGGTCACCCTCGAGACGCGCACGACGAGCATGCTGCTAAGGGAGGTGCTGGATAGGGCCACGTCCACCCAAGCTGTGGTGGTGTTTCCCCGCGGGAAGCTACAATGGTGCATCCGAAGACGATGCTACAACCAGCATTAGCCGAAGCTGGAGACGGCGACCACAGGTGTTGCTACCGGCAACCGCCAATGCTGGAGCGAGGCGCTGTCTGTACTACGACTAGTCAAGGTTGCTGCAAGCGGCACCTGAGAAAGCTTCAACCGGCGAGAAAAAAGCTTCTACCGGAGGGACGACGAAATCTGGGGCCGGCACCACAGAAGCTGCGCAACCGGCGTCTGAGAAAGCTACAACCGTTGATGGAAAAAGCTTCAACTGGTGACAAAAAGGCTCCAACCGGAGGCCATGTAAGCTACGAACGACCTGAAAAGCTGCAATCGGCTATGGTGAAGCTGCAACCGTCGTTTGAGAAAGCTACAACCATTGATGGAAAAAGCTTCAACTGGTGACCAAAAAGGCTCCAACCAAAGGCCATGTAAGCTACGACCGACCTGAAAAGCTGCAATCGGCTATGGCGAAGCTGCAACCGGCGTCTTAAAAAGCTACAACCATTGATGGAAAAAGCTTCAACTGGTGACCAAAAAGGCTCCAACCGGAGGCCACGTAAGCTACGAACGACCTGAAAAGCTGCAATCGGCTATGGCGAAGCTGCAACCGGCGTCTGAAAAAGCTACAACCGTTGATGGAAAAAGCTTCAACTGGTGACAAAAAGGCTCCAACCGGAGGCCACGTGAGCTACGACGATCTGAAAAGCTGC
>LR738709.1:553209065-553330117 GCA_902687465.1 Secale cereale | reverse complement strand
TGGAAAAAGATTCAACTGGTGACCAAAAAGGCTCCAACCAGAGGCCACGTAAGCTACGAACGGCTGAAAAGCTGCAATCGGCTATGGCGAAGTTGCAACCGGCGTCTGAGAAAGCTGCAACCGTTGATGGAAAAAGCTTCAATTAGTGACCAAAAAGGCTCCAACCGGAGGCCACGTAAGCTACGAACGATCTGAAAAGCTACAATCGGCTATGGCGAAGCTGCAACCGGCGTCTGAGAAAGCTTCAACCGACGCGGTGAGCTGAGCATGGTGCCGAAAGTGACGCCGGTGAGAGCCAGACCATGGAGAGTGATGCTGTGACGAGTAGGCGAAGAGGCTAAGACCAGCCGACGAGAAGCTGCAACCCCAATCGATGGCCGACCGGCAAGCATGGGCGGACGCCGGCGAGCACAGGTGGCCGACGAGCACGGCGGCGCGATAGGCCAGAGAATGCAGGCGCTGGTGGTCGGCAAGCGCGGCAAGCCGAGGACGAGCACAGGCGGCCGGCGAGTGCGGAGTCTGGCCTGTGCGCACACGATTTCCCCCTGTGTTCTATTCTTCTCCTCGTGTTTGACTTTGTCGGGGCGAGAGCGATTCGAGCTGACGGTTTCATATGTTGCATCGGGCAGCACAAGTAGTTTTGATCCAATGCGTGTGCGGCGACCGGCCAAAATTGGGCCGGTCGACCGGCGCCTAACGTTGGCCAATAAATATTGGGCTTTGCTACACCAGAAGGCATGTACTAAGCAACATGGGGGTTCATGTAGGGGCTACCAGAAGGCATGCTTCGCCCGTGGAAAGCGCCGATTGTAGCGATTGTGCGCCCTGAATCCAATAGTCATGGACACGCGTCGACTGTAGCGGCCGCATGCCCTTGGCCCACCATCATGGACACGTGTCAACTGTAGTAATTGCGCGCCCTTGGTTCACCCATCATCGACCTTCCAGTTGATTCGTCCGGGTCCGAGCCGTTCGGACAAATCAAATGACCGTGAGCGGCACCGAGAGGCTTTCGTACATTTCAGACATTCTTCAACTAAAAAGCGACACTCATCCGGCTCTGGAGGTTTAATTAATTAACCTAATATATGATCTCCGGCGCCCATTCCTCATGTTCGGCTGAGCCCCAAGAACTGAAGCTTCTTCTCCAACTTCGCCTTCGGAGGCACATGAAGTAAGCATGTCCGACTCCACGTCGCCACCAAGCAGCTCATCGGTCGTCGATGTTCAACTCGCCAAGCTTGGCTTCTACCAGAGGGCAGGAGCAGTGTACTTACTTAGACCCGAGCGACAGCGACATACCATCTTCTACTCTTCCTTGTTTTTTGTGCGGTGCGGCCTCATTGCCGGCGGGGCGGGGCGGGGCCTCGACAGATCCACCGATGTCCTCTGCCTCATTGCCGATGGGGCAGTGGCTCGGCAGAGTGGGGAAAATCCTTCGACTCGTTGAAGGCGGAGCCGGTGATGTCCTCTACAACGTTGCCAGCAAGGCAGGGCCTCGACCAAGCCGGCAAAGTCCTCCGGCTTGTTGCTGGTGGGAAGGGGACTTGGCGGAGCCGATGATGCATGCCTCGTTCCCGACGGGGTGGGGCCTCGGCGGAGCCGACAAAGTCCTCCGGCTTGTTGCTGGCGGGGCGTTGCCTCGATGGAGCCTGCGAAGTCCTCCGCCTCGTCATCGGTGTCGCCTAACAGCGCCTCGCCTGCTTCATCGTCCTCCTTGTAGGCGGTCGCGACCTCGGCCACCCTCATGCGGTATCGCCAGCGCTCGACGTGGCTCTCACGGGCGAAGCCGTACGACTCGAGCAACGCCTGCTGCTCCGCGGTGATCAGTTCCTCCGCATGCAGGTGCTCCTGGAGGACTTGGCGGTTGTAGGCGGCGTCGGCCTGCGCCTCTCAGAACTTCTCCTCTCGCTGCAGCCTCACCATGTCCATGTATTGAGCACGGGTCTCACCGATGGTCATGGTGCAATGCACCTACGAGGATGGCGCAGAGGAGGAGGTTGGCACCGGCTCCTCGGCGACCACGTTCTCCATTAGAACGTCGTCGTTCTTCTAGTCCATCGCCCGCCCATTTTGGAGAGTGATGGAGAGCGAGGAAGCCATGGTGGGAGTGGTGTGGAGAGGAGTAAGGCAATGAAGGCTGATGAATGTGGCTATGGCCGGGGCAACAATTTATATAGCAATGGTGGGCGGCAGAGGGACGGACGGGTGGCGCCAGAGTAGTCCTCTCGGCAACCGCGTACCATTAATGTGGGCGGTAGATGGACGGACGGACGATGGTTGCGTCGTTTGAACACGAAGTAGTCGGCTGCACCAGGAAGCGATGCTGGCGGCGCTGACAATCTCGTGCGGGAAGCACGCGCGAGCGAGGGAGGGGGTCTGGGTGGGCCAGGGCGGTCAGACTCGTGCTAGCCAACGGTTCGGTCTAGCAGTTGGACATGCTGGCTCGCCAGCGAGCTCAACGACGACAACCAGACGATGGATGAGGCTTCTAACCAGGAACCGGTGCCACCGCCCAAGCCGGTTCATGCCTTGTTCGCCATAGAGATGGTGGGGCCGCAGGTCAACGCCCTATTGGCGAAAGAGATACCAGCGCCGCCGGAATCAGCATTCCGGCAAGCGCAGGAGGACCACTGCTACAACCTCCATCTCCTCAACGAGTACCGGCTTGCGGAAGGACGAATCGCCGACGAACAAGCAAATGCCAATGCCGTCGTGGACATGTGGCCCGACGATCCTGGCTTCCCGAATGAGCAGCGGACGCTGTATCAGACCATCCATAGGGCCTGCGAGGCCCTCTCCATCGACCTTCGAGTTGTTGTGCTTAACGTGGCGCCGCCCAACATGGTCAACAAACATGAGTAATCGAGAGATGAATTTACGTGGAGAGGATGATTGTAGGGACACATGAGGGCCATAGCCGTACGTACGCAAGTGCCTCCTTATTACAACTATATAAAAAATTGCTTCCTCTTGGTTTCCTGACATCACGGTCCCACACCATTGTCAACATATATAGTCAATAAAAAAGAGAATTGCATAAGGAGCGGCCGACAGCTGGGACCAGCAGCTCGAGCAGTATTTGTTTCTTCAGGGGTGAGCAAAACTTTGTTTGAGCGATGTTTTGTTGTTGTTCAGAGGAGCAGGGTATTAACTGGGCGGGTCGGGCCTGTCTAGCCCAGGTTATTATTTTACGTTGACCAAATATCCAATCCTGATATTATTTTTTCAATGTGAAAATGTCTTGTCTGACCATACTTTTGTGGAGGAATACCCAACCCAGACCAACTTGTTATTCTCCAGCCCGCTCGGTTGCAATTCTTTCCTACGAGGGACGCATTAGGCTTGCCAAGAAAAATGGGCTTTAAAAAATAATAAATGGGCTGTAATTATAAAAAATGTGTTGTAAATATAAAAAACATACCGAACAGGCAATTAGTACCAAAATTATTATTATTTTGATTTTTTGATGGAACCTCGTCAGAGGGCGGGGAGCTCGCGCATTACATTTTTTTAGATTTTAATATTTTGAATTTCCTTACTTGTTGTGCACAAAATTTCGTTGAATGTTTTACCAAATATAAATCTATTTTGAAATTTGATTAACCTGACTCAAAATTTCGGGATAAAATATATTTTGAATCCCATCAAAATGTAGGAAATTTGGTTTAAATTATAAACCGTTGTCCTGACTAGAAAATAGGCTGTAATGTTAAGAAATAGTAAATGGGTTATAATAAATTCCATTAGAATTAAGAAATGGGTAGTAAATTATTAAAAATCCCAAATGGGCTATATGCTCTGTGCCACAGATGTGATGCTCACTTGTGGACCTACTAAGTTGATGCATATGCAAGGCTTTTTGAACTTATAGTCAACCCGCGATTCTAGCAGCAGTGGCTGTTGGATGTTCATCCAACGGTTGTCGTGCTTCTTCAATCTCGGATACTCTTGCTTCAGCCATCCAAATAACAGCCGGAGGTACCGCTTACTACCGCCTCCTGTGGCCCGCTGTGTTGGCGCACAGGCCTCATCGGCCCACCCTATTCCCATCACCGTCCAAGCCATTCCTCTACTCACCAACACCTCCTGTTATTTTCCAGCAACGACAGCCTCACACCGCAGCCGAACCAGTGAACCCTCGTACTCCCCTCCGTGTGGGCATCCACTGCTGTGTTTTCGACGGCTCTGGGTGGTTCCCTTCCCAGGCCTCGCCCTCATCCATCGCGTTGGTTTTCTCAGCATCGTGGGGTTAACTTTGTCAACAAACATCTGTCATTGGAAGATGGATGTATGTGGAGTGGGTGACAGTAGGGACCCACATGGTCCATAGCCGCACACAAGCAAGTGCCTCGTTATTATGTCAAACAAATGACTTCTCCCCCTGGCAGTTTTGACCCACCAGCTACATCTTCGCACCCAAGCAAATAACTCTTTATTAGACGAAAAAATGTTTCCTCTCCCTGATAGCAAGGAAGTGCCACCATATTACGCGGAAAAAATGATTTCCCATGCTAGCTGGGACCTATTGGATTTATAGGCTGTCTTGTGGGCCTACTAAGTTGACGTGTACGCAAGGCTTTGTCAACTTAGTCAACAAATGATTCTAGGTTTAGTGACCGTTGGTTGTTAATCCAACTGCCGTGCTGCGTCTTCAACCTCTGGTCTTCTTGCTCCAGCCAGCCAAACTAGCGCCCGTCGTACTATGTTCTCCTACCTCCCGTGGCAGGCTATGCTGCCACTACTGGCCATGCCATCCCTCTACTCACCCACACCTCCTGTTATTCTCCGGCGACGACAGCCTCACACCGCAGCCGAACCAGGCAACCCCCAGACTCCCCTTCGCGTGTGCATCTACTGTCGCGTCTTCCCCGGATCCACCTCATTCCCTTCCTAGGTGTCACCGTCGTCCACCGCCTTGGTGCTCTCAGTGCGACGTGGTCAAGGTGGTCAACGAATGATAGCAATCGGAAGATGACTGTACGTGGTGACGCTGACAGCTGCACCCACCACCTATATCTTAGGACGCAAGGAAGTGCCTCCATATTACACGCGAAAAAATGATTCCTCTCGCTGACAGCTGGGACCCACTAGCTATATCTTTGCACGGAAAGAAGTGCCTCCTTATCCTCCCTGATAGTTGGGACCCACCCGGTTGAAGCGTATGTAGTGTTGTTTGTCTGGTCGCCAATGTGTACATACATACTGGCCGATCGGTATCTCTGCAAGGATGAACCGTGGTCGAGCAAGCAGCATCACATGTCTGCTACTTGTGAACCGCATCAGTAAATTCCCCAAAGAGGAGGGGATGATGCAGCACAACGACGGTAAATATTTCCTTCAGTTATGAAACCAAGGTTATCAATCCAGTAGGAGAACCAAGCAAGCTATGTAAACAACAGCGGCACAGAAACAACGAATCCTCGCAACCCGACGTGTAGAGGGGTTGTCAATCCCTCTTGGGTAAGGTAGTATGATAAAATGATTCATTGATAGATAGAAATAAAATAAAATGCATCAATGTATTTTGGGGGTTTTGATAATATAGATCTGAAATAAAAGAAGCAAATAAATTGGAAACACAAATAGCAGTATAGATCTGAAAGTATATGTTGATAAATAGACCCGGGGGCTGTAGGTTTCACTAGTGGCTTCTCTCGAGAAAATAGCATACGGTAGGTAAACAAATTACTGTTGGGCAATTGATAGAGGAGCAAATAGTTATGACGATATCCAAGACAGTGATCATATATATATGCATCATGTCCAAGATTAGTAGACCGACTCCTGCCTACATCTACTACTGTTACTCCACACATCGACCGCTATCCAGCATGCATCTAGTGTATTAAGTTCATGAATGAACATAGTAATGCCTTAAGAACGATGACATGATGTAGACAAGATCTATTCATGTAGGAATGGACCCTAATTGTTTTATCCTTAATAGCAACGATACATGCATGTCATGTCTCTTTCTGTCACTGAGATTGAGCACCACAAGATCGAACCCATTACAAAGCACCTCTTCGCGTTGCAAGATAAATCAGTCAAGTTGGCCAAACTAAACCGAAATAGCAAAGACAAAATACAAGGCTATAAAAATCATGTATGAATAAAAATAGATCTGATCATCACAATTCATCGGATCCCAACAAACACACCACAAAAGAACTACATCAATTAGATCTCCAAAGAGAACATTGTATTGAAGATTACAAAGAGAGAAGAAGCCATCTAGCTACTGCCTACGAACCCGTAGGTCTGTGGTAAACTACTCACGCATCATCGAGGAGCACCAATGCGGATGATGTTCCCCTCCGTGATCGTGTTCCTCACCGGCAGAGTGCCGGAAAAGGGCCCTAGATTGGATCTCATGGTTCTGGAACTTGCGGCGGCTGAAACAATTTTTCTCCGACTCCTCTAGGGTTTCTGGAATATTTGGGTATTTATAGAGCTGGAGGTCAGTGGAATAGAGTCATGTGCGCCCCACTACCCACGAGGGCGTGCTAGGGGCCTCAGGCGCTCCGTGGTGTCTCATGGGCCCCACGAGCCTTCCCTCGTGAACTTATTTGACTCCATGGGTGTCTTCTGGTCCAAAAAAAATCTCTACAAAGTTTCGTGGCATTTGGACTCCGTTTGATATTGATATTCTGTAAAGTAAAAAAGCAGGCAGAAAACAACAACTGGCATTGGGCACTATTTCAATAGGTTAGTCCCAAAAATGATGTAAAATTGCTAGAAAATGATTGTAAAACATTCAAGAATGATCATATAACAACATGGAACAATAAACAATTATAAATACGTTGGAGACGCATCAGTGTCGTAGTGCAGTTCGACCCCTACGTAGTAGTCCATGCAATTCCGTCTAAATGTAGTACACGTACATACAGTCACGCTCCAAAAACTACGGGCACATGCGTACATACGGGCGGGGTCTCGAATGCGTACTCGCACATATGTATGACCAAGGCTCGTGTACATGGAGGCGACAACAATGGTGTCATGTTCATCGGCAGCCAACCGACTGGGTCAGAATAGAGAAACAACGTCGTGTTCATCGGGAGGCAATGGAACATGTCATGTTCTTCGGGAGCCCGCCGGCTTGGATGGAATAGCCGATACAGGGTCTGGCGTACCACAAAACGGAGGAAACGACCTTCTGTTCAAACGTGTATGGTCGAAACAGAGTCATGTTTATCGAGAAGGGTCTGGCATACCGCAAAATGGAGGAAACAGACTTCTGTTGGTGCACCTACGGTCGAAATGGTGTCCTATTCATCGAGAGGGGTGTGACGTACCGCAAAACGAGACTCCACAAGATACTGTTCATCCACCGTCTACTGCATCGATCCAGCCTTCACGGGCTACTGTTCATCCACCGTTGACTTCCTCGAGCCTCCACCCGTTATTGTTCATCCACCGCAGATTCCTCCTGCCTCCACCAGCTACTGTTCATCCAGCCTCCACTGGCTACTATTCAACCTACCCTCCACGGGGTCCTGTTCATTGCTACTTCTCGAGCTTGCGTTGTATTCCCTCGAAGAGGAAAGGGTGATGCAGCACAGTAGCGTAAGTATTTCCCTCAGTTTTTGAGAACCAAGGTATCAATCTAGTAGGAGACCACGTGCGAGTCCCTCGCACCTGCACAAACCAATAAGAACTTCGCAGCCAACACGATAAGGGGTTGTCAATCCCTTTACGGTCACTTACGAAAGTGAGATCTGATAGAGATGATAGTTTGATATTTTTGGTATTTTTGGATATAAGAACAGAAAGTAAAAGCGAAAAAGTAAAGTAGATTGTAGATTGATTGAGAATAGACCCGGGGGCCATAGTTTTCTCTAGTGGCTTCTCTCATGATAGTGGTATTCTACGACATGTAAACAAATTACTATCGAGCAATTGATAGAAAAGCAAATAATTATGAGACTATCTAGGCATGATCATTATATATAGGCATCACGTCTGAGACAAGTAGACCGAAATGATTCTGCGTCTACTAGTATTACTCCACACATCGACCGCTATCCAGCATGCATCTAGAGTATTAAGTTCATAAGAACGGGGTAACGCCTTAAGCAAGATGACATGATGTAGAGGGATAAACTAAAACATAGTGATATAAACCCCATCTTTTTATCCTCGATGGCAACAATACAATACATGCCTTGCTGCCCCTACTTTCACTGGGAAAGGACACCTCCCATTGCAAGAACTATAGATCTAGTAGGACAAACCAAACCAATAATTCGAAGAGACTTGCAAGCATATTATAATCATCCATAAAAGGTTCATAAAAGAACCAAATACTTCTCATAAATAATATTGATCACAAACCCACAATTCATCGGATCTCGACAAACACACCGCAAAAAGAGATTACATCGAACAGATCTCCTCAAAGACCAAGGAGAACTTGGTATTGAGATCCAAAGAGAGAGAAGAAGCCATCTAGATACTAGCTATGGACCCGAAGGTTTGTGGTAAACTTCTCACAAATCATGGTGGGGCGATGATGATGATGTAGAAGCACTCCGTGGAAGATCCCCCCTCCAGCGGAGCTCCGGAACAGGCCCCAAGATGGGATCTCACGGGAACCGAAGGTTGCGGTGCTGGAACTAGGGTTTTCTCTATTGTTCTGATGGTTTCGGGGTACGTAGATATATATAGGAAGAAGGAGGGCACCGGGGGCCAGGCGTGGGGCCCATGAGGCAGGGGGCGTGCCCTGTCGGGGGGGGGGGGGCACTCTCGTGGACGCCACGTGTTCCCTACTCTGTGGTTCTCAAGCCTCCCGTGCTTATTTTGCTCCGAAAATATCTCTCCCGAAGTTTCATTTTGTTTGGATTCCGTTTGATATTCCTTTTCTGTAAAACCCCGAAATAGGCAAAAAAAACAACAATCTGGACTGGGCCTTTGGGTTAATAGGTTAGTCCCAAAAATAATATAAAAGTGTATAACAAAGCCCATTAATCATCCAAAACATCATAAATAATAGCATGGAACAATAAAAAATTATAGATACGTTGGAGACGTATCATTCATCCACCCCGAACAGGCTTGAGTGTGTCGGCTTCTGCCACTTCCTGAGCTTGCGTTGATTTTTCCCTTGAAGAGGAAAGGGTGATGCAACAAAGTTGAGATAAGTATTTACCCTAGTTAAGAACCAAGGTATCAATCCAGTTGGAGGCACAAGCAAGTCCCCAATAGATGCACCTGCACAAACTAACAAACACTTGCACACAACGCGAAAAAGGGGTTGTCAATCCCTTCACGATCACTAGATAGAGTGAGATCTGATAGAGATAGATTTTAAATATAAATAAAAGGAAAAATAAAGTAAACACAAATAAATTGCAGCAAGGTATATTTGGATTTTTGGTTTTATAGATCTGAAAAATATGATAAGGAATAGACCCGGAGGCCATAGGTTTCACTAGAGGCTTCTCTCTCGAAGAAACATACGGTGGTAAACAAATTATTGTTGAGCAATTGATAGAAAAGCGCAGAGTTATGAAGATATCTAAGGCAATGATCATGAATATAGGTATCATGTCCGTGACAAGTAGACCGAAATGATTCTGCGTCTACTACTATTACTCCACACATCGACCGACTCCTGTGTGCATCTAGTGTATTAAGTTCATATGAACAGAGCAATGCTTTAAGCAAGATAACATGATATAGAGGGATAAACTCAAGCAATATGATAAAAACCCCATCTTGTTACCCTTTATGGTAGCAATACAATACGTGCCTCGCTGCCCCTTCTGTCACTGGGTGAGGACACCGCAAGATTGAACCCATCACAAAGCACCTCTCCCATTGCAAGAAAAACCAATCTAGTTGGGCGATACGTCCATTTTGCATCATGCTTTTATATTGATATTTATTGCATTATTGGTTGTTATTACACAGTATGGCACAATACTTATGCCTTTTCACTCTTATTTGACAAGGTTTACACAAAGAGCGAGAATGCCGGCAGCTAGAATTTTGGACCGGAAAGGAGCAAATTTGAGAGACCTATTCTTCACAACTCCAAAAGTCCTGAAACTTCAAGGAGAATTATTTTGGAATAACAAATATTGGGCGAAGAGAGCACCTGAGGGGACCCACCAGACATCGAGAAGGGTGGGGCCGCTCCCTACCCCCATAGGCGTGCCCCCTACCTTGCAGCCAACCTGGCGGGCTCCCGGTGCCCATATTTTGCTATATGAAGGGTTTTTACCTGAAAAAATAAGATGGAAGCTTTCGGGACGAAGCGCCACTGTCTTGAGGCAGAACCTGGGTGGAACCAATCTAGGGCTTCGACGGAGCTGTTCTGTCGGGGAAACTTCCCCCCGGTAGGGGGAAATCGAAGCCAGCATCATCACCAACGATCCTCTCATCGAGAGGGGGTCAATATCCATCAGCATCTTTAGCAGCACCATCTCCTCTCAAACCCTTGTTCATCTCTTGTATCCGGTCTTTGTCTCAAAACCTCAGATTTGTACCTATAGGTTGCTAGTAGTGTTGATTATTCCTTGTAGTTGATGCTAGTTCGTTTATTTGGTAGAAGATCATATGTTCAGATACTCAATGATATTTAATACCCCTCTGATTATGAACATGAATATGCTTTGTGGGTAGTTACGTTTCTTCCTGAGGACATGGGATAAGTCTTGTTATAAGTAATCATGTGAATTTGGTATTCGTTTGATATTTTGATGAGATGCATGTTGTATTTCCTCTAGTGGTGTTATGTGAACGTTGACTACATGACACTTCACCATTGTTTGGGCCTAGGGTAAGGTATTGGGAAGTAATAAGTATATGATGGGTTGCTAGAGTGACAGAAGCTTAAACCCCAGTTTATGTGTTGCTTCGTAAGGGGCTGATTTGGATCCATATGTTTCATGCTATGGTTAGATTTATCTTAATTCTTCTTTCGTAGTTGCAGATGCTTGCGAGAGGGGTTATTCATAAGTGGGAGGATTGTCCAAGGAAGGGAAGCATCCAAGCACGGGTCCATCCACATATCGAATTATCAAAGTAACGAACGCGAATCATATGAGCATGATTAAAAGTAACTTGACAACAATTCCCATGTGTCCTCGGGAGTGATACGTCTCCATCGTATATATAATTTTTGATTGTTCCATGCCAATATTCTACAACTTTCATATACTTTTGGCAATTTTTTATACTATTTTTTGGGACTAACATATTGTGATCTACACCAACACCTCTGTCGTCTTCACCAACATCTCCATCACCTTCCCCCATCTATCTACAACGGTCCACTCTCCCGCAACCCGTTGTACCCTCTACTTGAACATGGTGCTTTATGCTTCATTTTATTATCCAATGATGTGTTGCCATCCTATCATGTGTGAGTAGATTATCGTTGTCCTATCGGTGATTGGTGAATTGCTATGATTGATTTAAATTGCTTGTTGTTATGTTGCTGTTCTTTGGTGCCCATCATATGAGCACGCACGTGGGTCACACCATAGGGTTAGTTGTATGTTGATAGGACTACGTATGGGATGGCAAGAGTGACGGAAGCTTCAACCTAGCGTAGAAAATTGATGCATACGGGATTGAAGGGGGACCAATATATCTTAATGCTATGGTTGGGTTTTACCATAATGAACGTTAGTAGTTGTGAATGCTTGCTAATAGTTCCAATCATAAGTGCATAGAATTCCAAGTAAGGGATGACATGCTAGCAGTGGCCTCTCCCACATAAAACTTGCTATCGGTCTAGTAACATAGTCAATTGCTTAGGGGCAATTTCGCAACTCCTACCACCACTTTTCCACACTCGCTATCATTAACTTTATTGCTTCGTATCTTAACAGCCCCTAGTTTGTATTTACATGCTCTTTATATTCTTGCAAATCTATCCCACAAAAACCACAAAGTACTTGTTCTAGGTAAAGTAAACGTCAAGCGTGCGTAGAGTTGTATCGGTGGTCGATAGAACTTGAGGGAATATTTGTTCTGCCTTTAGCTCCTCGTTGGGTTCGACACTCTTACTTATCTAAAGAGGCTACAACTGATCCCCTACACTTGTGGGTTATCAAGACCTTTTTCTGGCGCCGTCGCCGGGGAGCAATAGCGTGGGGTGAATATTCTCGTGTGTGCTTGTTTGCTTTATCACTAAGTAGATTTTATTTGTTGTTCTAAGTGGTTCTCTATCTTTAGTTATGGATATGGAACACGAAATACCAAAAAACTTAGGTGTACTTGATACTCATGGAGATGGGGAACCTCCTAAAACCCTCGATGCTCATTATGGGAAAGATATTATGTACTACTTTGATAATCCTGAGAAAACCCCATTCAACTATATAATGGGAGTAACGTTGGATCAACGTGAATACTTTAGGGATTATTGCTTGACACAAAAGGGAAACTATTATGGGATCAAATTCATTTGTTGCATTGGTATGCTTGACAACTATGCTTGAGATATGATTATACTTGTTGCTCTAGGATGAAGGCTCCACACCTTCCCTTTTCATGCAAATTTAATGATAATTAAACCTTAGCTTCTTATGCTAATGGTATATATGATTATTATGATGTGGAACAAATAGAAGAATTCGTTGCTTTTAAGGGTGCTTATGAAATTGAATCTCTGTTTAAAAAGAATGATGCTTTTGATGATGATGTTTCTAGGCTTGAAAATCTTGCTATATTAAAATATTGCTATTTGAATTATGGATATAACTCCAATATTGATGCCTTTATTGAGAAAGTCTCCGCTGTCCAAGAAGAGACTAATATTCTGCAGGAAACTATGGAAGATGAAACTGATGACATTGTGAGCTCATTAGATGAAAAAGATGACGAGGAAGGCGAAGAACAAAAGGAGGAAGAGCGGATTAGCTACCCGTGCCCACCTTCTAATGAGAGTAACTCTTCAACTCATACATTGTTTAATTTTCCTTCGTGCTTACCGAAGGATGATAGCTATGATCCCTTGGATTCTTTTGAAATATCCATTTTTGATGAACTTGATGCTTGCTATGCTTGTGGCCAAGATGCCAATATGAATTATGCCTATGGAGATGAACTTTCTATAGTTCCTTATGTTAAACATGAGATAGTTGCTATTGCACCCACACATGATAGTCCTACTATCTTTTTGAGTTATCCAAACTACACTATATCAGAGAAGTTTGGACTTATTAAGGATTATATTGATGGGTTGCCTTTTTCCATTACACATGATGATTTTGATGAATATAATATGCATGTTCTTGCTGCTCCTACTTGCAATTATTATGAGAGAGGAACTACATCTCCGCCTCTCTGTGTTTCCAATACGATAAAATTGCAAGAAACTGCTTATACTATGCATTGGCCTTTACTTGATGTGCATGAATTGTTCTTGTATGACATGCCTATGCATAGGAAGAGAGTTAGACTTCGTTTTTGCATGACACATATCACTTTTTGCTCACTACTAAATGCCAAATAATTGCTAATTAAAATTGGCTTTGATATACCTTGGGATTCGGGTGGATCCATTACTTGAGCACTATATGCCTAGCTTAATGGCTTTAAAGAAAGCGCTGCCAGGGAGACAACCCGGAAGTTTTAGAGAGTCATTTATTTCTGTTGTGTGCTTTTATAAAGTTTAAAAACAAAAAATAAATAAAGAGGGGAACCTAAAAAATTTCAAAAAGAAAAGTGAAAGTGAGATACACGAGCATTGTGAAAGTGGGGGGCGTCCTTGAACTTTGTTCATGCCCATGGAAACTTTGTGAATCTTAATTACATAAACTTTTCAACAAAAATAATTATCCCCTTGTACAATTCCATTGTATTATAAAAATAATGTGCCAAGGTTTGCCTTTAGGATGTTTACAATGCTTGTTGGTTTGTGCGGTGCAGGACAGAAACTTTGGCTGTAGTGCGCGATTTTACATTTTTTGCTGGAACGTCAAATGGTTCTGAAACTTTTTGCATTGTCTTTCTACACAAATTGTTTATTTTTCCTAATTTCGTCAGAATTTTTCAAGTATCAGAAGTATGGTGAATGTTCAGATTATTACAGACTGTTTTGTTTTAGACAGATTCTGTTTTTGATGCATAGTTTGCTTGTTTTGATGAAACTATCAATTTCCATCAGTGGATTAAGCAATGGAAAAGTTATATTACAGTAGCTACAATACAAATAAATATGAATTGTTTTGCAACCGTACTTAGAGTAGTGATTTGCTTTATTATACTAACAGATCTTACCGAGTTTTCTGTTGAAGTTTTGTGTGGATGAAGTGTTCAAAGATCGAGGAGGTCTAGATGTGAGGAGAAGAAGGAGAGGCAAGAGCTCAATCTTGGGTATGCCCAAGGCACCCCAAGTAAATATTCAAGGAGACTAAAGCGTCTAAGCTTGGGGATGCCCCGGAAGGCATCCCCTCTTTCTTCAACAAGTATCGGTATGTTTTCGGATTTGTTTCATTCATGTGAGATTCGTAAACTCTTGGAGCGTCGTGTGCTTTTTCTTTTTCCTCTTAATAAATGCACCATGCTGGTATGAGATAGTCCTTGCATGATTTATAAAATGCTCTTTGCACTTCACTTATATCTTTTGAGTATGGCTTTATAGAATGCTTCATGTCCTTAACTTATATCATTTGAAGTTTGGATTGCCTGTTTCTCTTCACTTAGAAAACCGCCATTTGTAGGATGCTCTTTTGCTTCACTTATAATTGTTAGAGAATGGGCATAACTTCTGTAGAAAGAATTAAAACTCTCTTGCTTAACTTATATCTATTTAGAGAGTTGACAGGAATTGGTCATTCACATGGTTAGTCATAAAATCCTACATAAACTTGTAGATCATTGAATATGATATGTTTGATTCCTTGCAATAGTTTTGTGATATAGAGATGCTAATATGTGGGAGGAACTAGTGAATGATTATGGTTTAGTAAAAAAAATTGTGTTAAGGTTTGTGATTCCCGAAGCATGCATGTATGGTCTCCTAACTATGTAACCAAATTAGCGTGCATTGTATTTTGATTGTTTATCTTTGCGTGAAGGTCGGGGGCACGCGATGGTTAACTCCTACCAACCTCCCCCCTAGGAGCACGCGTCGTAGTATTTTTGCTTCGAGGGCTAATAGATTTTTTGCAATAAGTATGTGAGTTCTTTATGACTAATGGTGAGACCATGGATTATACGCACTCTCACCCTTCCACCATTCCTAGCCTCTCTTGTACCGCGCAAGTTTCACCGGTACCATACACCCACCGTATACCTTCCTCAAAACAGCCACCATACCTACCTATTATGGCATTTCCATAGCCATTCCGAGATATATTGCCATGTAACTCCACCGTTCCGTTTATTATGACACGCGCCATCATTGTCATATTGCCTTGCATGATCATAAGATATCTAGCATGATGTTTCCATGGCTTGTCCGTTTTTTGGTGTCATTGCTACGCTAGATCATTGCACATCCCGGTACACCACCGGAGGCATTCATATAGAGTCATATTTTTGTTCTAGTATCGAGTTGTAAGTAAATAGAAGTGTGATGGTCATAATTATTAGAGCATTGTCCCTTGAAAAAAAGAGAAAAAAAAGAAAGGGCAAAAGAAAAGAAAAAAAGAAAGGCCAAATAAAAAGAGGAGAAAGGCCAAAAAAAGGAAGGCCCATAAAAAGAAAGAAGAAGAAGAAAAGAAAAAGAAAAAGGGGGCAATGCTACTATTTTTTCCCACACTTGTGCTTCATCATAGCACCATGTTCTTCATGATAGAGAGTCTCCTATGTTTTCACTTTCATATACTAGTGGAAATTTTTCGTTATAGAACTTGGCTTGTATATTCCAATGATGGGCTTCCTCAAATGCCCTAGGTCTTCATGAGCAAGCAAGTTGATGCACACCCACTAGTTTTCTTTTGAGCTTTCATACACTTATAGCACTAGTGCATCCGTTACATGGCAATCCCTACTCACTCACATTGATATCTATTGATGGGCATCTCCATAGCCCATTGATATGCCTAGTCGATGTGAGACTTTCTCCCTACTTTTGTCTACTACCACCTTCTATTCCACCCATAGTGTTATGTCAATGGCTCACGTCATGTATTGCGTGAAGAGTTGAAAAGGTTCGAAAAAGTAAAGTATGAAAAGAATTGCTTGGATGACACCGGGATAGGCATGAGGGGTACCTTGTGTTAACAAAAGGGAGCATAAAAGACTATGATTTTGTAGGGATACCGTTCTTTAGCATTGATATTTTGAAAGACTTGATTGTTTGTTGGGATGCCCGAGTATTAAATTCTTTTATGTCAAATGATAGACTATTGCTTTGAATCACTCGTGTCTTAATATTCATGCCATGATTAGATTACATGATCAAGATTATACTAGGTAGCATTCCACATCAAAAAATATCTTTTTTATCATTTACCTACTCGAGGACGAGCAGGAATTAAGCTTGGGGATGCTGATATGTCTCTGTCGTATCTATAATTTTTTATTGTTCCATGCCAATATTCTACAACTTTCATATACTTTTGGCAACTTTTTATACTATTTTTGGGACTAACATATTGATCTAGTGCCCAGTGCCAGTTCCTGTTTGTTGCATGTTTTTTGTTTCGCAGAATATCCATATCAAACGGAGTCCAAAAGGAATAAAAACGAATGGAGATTTGTTTTGGAATATATGTGAATTTTGGGAAGCGGAACCAACATGAAACGATGCCCAAGTGGGCCACGAGGCAGGGGGGCGCGCCCTGGGCCCTCGTGGCCACACCGTAAGGCGGTTGATGCCCTTATTTCGCCGCAAGAAAGCTAATATATGGATAAAAATCGGGTCAAAAAATCAGCCCAATCAGAGTTACGGATCTTCGGGAATATAAGAAACGGTGAAGGGACAGAATCTGGGAACGTAGAAACAGAGAGAGACAGAGAGACAGATCCAATCTCGGAGGGGCTCTCGCCCCTCCGCCGCCGTGGAGGCCATGGACCAGAGGGGAAACCCTTCTCCCACCTAGGGAGAAGGTTAATTAAGAAGAAGAAGAAGGAGGGGGGCTCTCTCCCCCTCGCTTCCGGTGGCACCGTAGTGCCACCGGGGCCATCATCGTGTGACGGCGATCAACACCAACAGCTCCGTCATCTTCACCAACATCTCCATCACCTTCCCCCATCTATCTACAGCGGTCCACTCTCCCGCAACCCGCTGTACCCTCTACTTGAACATGGTGTTTTATGCTTCATATTAGTATCCAATGATGTGTTGCCATCCTATGATGTCTGAGTAGATTATCATTGTCCTATCGATGATTGGTGAATTGCTATGATTGATTTAAATTGCTTGTAGTTATGTTGCTGTCCTTTGGTGCACATCATATGAGCGCGCGTGTGGATCACACCATAGGGTTAGTCGTATTTTGATAGGACTACGTATTGGAGGGCAAGAGTGACAGAAGCTTCAACCTAGCATAGAAATTGATGCATACGGTATTGAAGGGGGACCAATATATCTTAATGCTATGGTTGGGTTTTACCTTAATGAACGTTAGTAGTTGCGGATGCTTGCTAATAGTTCCAATCATAAGTGCATAGAATTCCAAGTAAGGGATGACATGCTAGCAGTGGCCTCTACCACATAAAACTTGCTATCGGTCTAGTCACGTAGTCAATTGCTTAGGGGCAATTTCGCAACTCCTACCACCACTTTTCCACACTCGCTATCATTAACTTTATTGCTTCTTATCTTATTAGCCCCTAGTTTATATTTACGTGCTCTTTATATTCTTGCAAACCTATCCCACAAAAACCACAAAGTACTTCTAGTTTCATACTTGTTCTCGGTAAAGTAAACTTCAAGCGTGCGTAGAGTTGTATCGGTGGTCGATAGAACTTGAGGGAATATTTGTTCTGCCTTTAGCTCCTCGTTGGGTTCGACACTCTTACTTATCGAAAGAGGCTACAACTAATTCCCTACACTTGTGGGTTATCAGGGAGCGCTTTTCTTTATATAAGAGTTCGTCCAGGCTTGTCCTTTGCTACAAAAAGGATAGGTCCACCTTGCTGCACCTTAGTTACTTTTGTTACTTGTTACGAGTTATGAATTATCTTATCACACAACTATCTGTTACCTATAATTTCAGTGCTTGCAGAGAATACCTTGCTGAAAACCGCTTGTCATTTCCTTCTGCTCCTTGTTAGGTTCGACACACTTACTTACCGAAAGGACTGCGATAGATCCCGTATACTTGTGGGTCATCATTGGCCAAACCAAATCAATAGATCGGTGAGAAATACAAAGCTATCTTAATCATGCATAAAAGAGTTTTGAAAAGACTCAAATAATATTCATAAATAACCTGATCATAAATCCATAATTCATCAGATCTCAACAAACACACCGCAAAAGATGCTTACATCGAATAGATCTTAAAGAACATCAAGGAGAACTTTGTATTGAAGATCAAAGAGAGAGAATAAGCCATCTAGCTACTAGCTATGGACCCGTATGTCTGTGGTAATCTACTCACACATCATCGGTAGGGCAGCGAGATTGATGTAGATGCCCTCCGTGATCGAAGCCCCCTCCGACGGAGTACCGAAAAGGCCCCAAGATGGGATCTCATGAGAACAGAAGCTTGCATCGGTGGAAAAGTATTTTTTGCGTCCCCTCTGATGTAGGAGAATATTTGGGTATTTATAGAGCTGAGATTAGGGTTAAAAGAGCCACGAGGGGCCCAAGAGCCCTAGGGCACCCCCCTAGGGCGCGCCTTGGCGGCTTGTTGCCGCCTCCTGGGTCTTCTGGCCTCTTCCCAAAGCTTCATGGATGTCTTTTGGTCCAAGAAAAATTACCGTATAGTTTTATTCCATTTGGACTCAGTTTGATGTTCATTTTCTGCAAAAGTCAAAAATAAGGAAAAACAGAAACTGGCACTAGGTTAATAGGTTAGTCCCAAAAAAGATATAAAATAGCATATTAATGCATATAAAACATCCAAAGGAGATAATATAGTAGCATGGAACAATAAAAAATTGTAGATACGTTGGAGACGTATCAAGCATCCCCAAGCTTAATTCCTACTCGTCCTCTAGTAGGTAAATGATAAAAACAGTTTTTTTTATACGGAATGCTACCTAACATATTTATCTGAAGGAAATATGCCCTATAGGAAATAATAAAGTTGTTATTAATATTTCCTTATATCATGATAAATGTCTTTTATTCATGATAGAATTGTATTAACCGGAAACTTGATACATGTGTTAATACATCGACAAAATAGAGTGTCCCTAGTATGCCTCTACTAGACTAGCTCGTTAATAAAAAATGTTATGTTTCCTAACCATAGAAATGTGTCGTCATTTGATCAACGGGTCCACATCATTAGCATAATGATGTGATGGACAAGACCCATCCGTTACCTTTGCACTATGATCATTTAGTTTTACTGCTATTGCTTTCTTCGTGACTTATACATGTTCCTCTGACTATGAGATTATGCAACTCCCGAATACCGGAGGAACACCTTGTGTGCTATCAAACGTCACAATGTAACTGGGTGATTATAAAGATGCTCTACAGGTGTCTCCGAAGGTGTCTGTGGTGTTGGCATAGATCGAGAATATGATTTGTCACTCCGAGTGTCGGAGAGGTATCTCTGGGGCCTCTCGGTAATACACATCGTAATAAGCCTTGCAAGCAAACGACTAATGAGTTAGTCACGAGATGATGTATTACGGAACGAGTAAAGACACTTGCCGGTAACGAGATTGAACTAGGTATGATGATACCGACGATGGAATCTCTGGCAAGTAACATACCGATGACAAAGGGAACAACGTATGTTGTTATGCGGTTTGACCGGTAATGTTCTTCGTAGAATATGTGGGAGCCAATATGAACATCCAGGTTCCGCTATTGGTTATTGACCGGAGATGAGTCTCGGTCATGTCTACATAGTTCTCGAACCCGTAGGGTCCGCACGCTTAACGTTCGATGACGGTCGGTATTATGAGTTTGTATGTTTTGATGTACCGAAGGTAGTTCGGAGTCCCAGATGTGATCACGGACATGACGAGGAGTCTCGAAATGGTCAAGACATAAAGATAATATATTGGAAGGCTATGTTTGGACACTGGAATGGTTCCAGATGAGTTCGGGCATTTTCCGGAGTACCGGGAGGTTACCTGAACTCCCCGGCGAGTCAATGGGCCTTATTGGGCCTTAGTGGAAGAGAGGAGGAGGTGGCCAAGTGGAGCCCCCCCCCCTAGCCCAATCTGAATTGGGGTGGGGGCCCGCCCCCCTTTCCTTCTCCCTCTCTCCCTCTTCCTTTTTCTCCTACTCCTACTAGGAAGGGGGGAAACCTACTCCTAGTGGGAAAAGGACTCCCCCCTTGGGCACGCCCTTTGAGGGCCGGCCCTCTCCTCCTCCCATTTTTTATATACGTGGCCAAGGGGCACCCCATAGACACACAAGTTGATTTCTTACCCATGTGCGGTGCCCGCCTCCACTGTTACACACCTCGGTCATATTGTCGTGGTGCTTAGGCGAAGCCCTGCGTCGGTAACTTCATCAACACCATCACCACACCGTCATGCTGACGAAACTCGCCCTCGGCCTCAACTGGATCAAGAGTTCGTGGGACGTCACCGAGTTGAACGTGTGCAGACCGCGGAGGTGCCATACGTCCGGTACTTGGATCGGTTGGATCGTGAAGACATTCAGCTATATCAACCGCGTTACTAAACGCTTCCGATTTTGGTCTACGAGGGTGCGTGGACACACTCTCCCCGCTCGTTGCTATGCTTCTCCTAGATAGATCTTGCGTGATCGTAGGAAACTTTTGAAATACTACGTTCCCCAATATTATCAATGTAATTTTTCTTATTGTGGCATGAATATTCAGATCCATATGATTCGAAACAAAAGTTAAATATTGACATAAAAACAATTATACTTCAAGCATACTAACAAGCAAAATCGTGAAACTTCAAAATAACTTGGCTACAGAAAGTTATCCCTACAAAATCATGTAGTATTGCTATGCTCCCTCTTCTCAAGACAAAGTATAAAGCATGTACTACCTCGGTGTCATCCAAGCAATTGGTTCATACTTTTTAACGCGCTTCAACTTTTTGAACTCTTCACGCAATACATGAGCGTGAGCCATGGATATAGCACTATAGGTGGAATAGAAGGTGGTAGTAGACAAGAGAAGGGAGGAAGTCTCACATCGACTAGGCAAATTAATGGACTATGGAGATGTCCATCAATTGATATCAATGTGAGTAAGTAGGGATTGCCAAGTAACATATGCACTACAACTATAAGTGTATGAAAGCTCAAAAGAAAACTAAGTGGGTGTGCATCCAGCTTGCTTGTTCATGAAGACATAGGGCAATTTGAGGAGGCCCTTCATTGGAATATACAAGCCAGTTTATATAACAAAAAATTCCCATTAGTAATATATGAAAATCTCAACATAGGAGACTCTCTATCATGAAGAACATGGTGCTATTTTGAAGCACAAGTGTGGAAAAGGATAGTAACATTGTCCCTTCTCTCTTTTTCTCTCTTTTATTTTTTTATTTTTTCCCTTTTTCTTTTTCTTCTTTTTGGGCACTTTGGTCTTTTTTAATTTGGGATCTTTGGCCTATTTTATTTGATAAACCTCACATGGTACAATGCTCTAATAATGATGATCATTAGACTTTTATTTACTTACAACTCATGGTGAAAACTCATAGTGACGTAACGATGGAGTTACAAGGCAATATATCTCGGAATGGACATGAAAATGCCATAATCGGTTGGTATGGTGGATGTTTTGAGGAAAGGTATAAGGTGGGTTTAGTGCATCGGCGAAAGTTGCACCGTACTAGAGTTGCTAGCAAAGGAGGAAGGCTGAGAGTGCGTATAATCCATGGACTCGTTATTAGTCATAAAGAACTCACATATTTATTGCAAAAAAAGAATTAGCCCTCGAAGAAAATTACTACTACACATGCTCCTAGGGACGAGGTTGGTAGGAGTTAACCATCGCGTGCTCCCGACTTTCACACAAAGGAAGATAATCAAGGATAAATTGTGCTCCAACTTCATGACATAACGGGAATTACAAACCTTAACACAAGTATTTTTACTCTTCCAAAATTTACTACTAGCATAAATCTAATATTACCATCTTCCTATCTCAAAACAATTGCAAGGAATCAAACTTCTCATATATTCAATCCTCTTTATGAAAGTTTTTATTATATCCCCCTTGGATGCCTATAATATTAGCACTACTTCAAAATCTAAGCAAGTTACCATGCTGTTCATTAGCCTCTAAAAATAATATATGTGAAGCAGGAGAGTTCATCAATTTCTACAAAATAACATCACCGTCGCGCTCAAAAAGATATAAGTGAAGTACTAGAGCAACTGCCCAAAAAGAATAAATTCGCGATTAATATGTATCCCTCTCAAAAGGTGTCTACAGAAAGGATGATTGTGGCAAACTAAAAAGTAAATACTCTTATCATACAAGACGCTCCAAGCAAAACCATATCATGTGGTGAATAAACATATAGTCTCAAGTTAACTTACCGATGGATTGAAGACAAAAGAGGGGATGCCATCCGGGGCATCCCCAAGCTTAGATGCTTGGTTGTCCTTGAATATTACCTTGGGGTGCCTTGGGAAACCCGAAGCTTAGGCTCTTACCACTCCTTATTCCATAGTCCATCAAATCTTTACCCAAAACTTGAAAACTTCACAACACAAAACTCAACAGAAAACTCGTGAGATCTGTTAGTATAGTAAAGCAAATAACCCCTTTAGGTACTGTTGTGAACTCATTCTAATTTTATATTGGTTTATATCTACTATGTTCCAACTTCTCCATGGTTCATACCCCCCGATACTACCCAGAGATTCATTAAAATAAGCAAACAACACAATGAAAACAGAATTTGTCAAAAGCAGAACAGACTGTAGCAATCTGAAAACTTCGTATACTTCTGCAACTCTTAAAATTCTGAAAAATTAGGACAACTTTGGAAATTTGTATATCAATCTTTTGTAAAAAATCAGAATTTTAGCACACTCCAGTGAATTTTCAAATTTTATGTATTGGGCGCAAAAGTTTCCGTTTTCTCACAGAATCAAATCTACTATCTTCCAAATCATGCCAAAGGTCTTAGTTGGCACAAACACTAATTAAAATAAAAAACACATATAACCAGAGGCTAGAATAGATACTTTATTGCAAAACAAAAGCAAAAAGGTAAAACAAAAATAAAATTGGGTTGCCTGCCAACAAGCGCTATTGTTTAACGCCCCTAGCTAGGCATAATGCAACGATCTAGGTATTGTCATCTTTGATATTTAATCCATAAGTGACCCTTATAATAGATTCATATGGTAACTTAATTTTATTTCTTGGGAAGTGTTCCATGCCCTTCCTTAATGTAAATTAAAATCTAATGTTTCCTTGTTTCATATCAATAATTGCATCAATCGTTTTAAGGAAAGGACTACCAAGAATAATCGAGCATGACTGATTGCAATCTATATCAAGCACAATAAAATATATGGGCACATAGTTCCTATTGGCAACAATAAGAACATCCTTAATCCTTCCCATAGGTTTCTAATAGTGGTATCCTCTAGATGCAAATTCAAAGAACAATCATCAAGTTTATGGAAACCTAGCACATCACATAGAGTTTTTGGAATAGTTGAAACGCTAGCATCCAAATAAAACAATGAATTGCACTCATAATCTTTGATTTTAATTTTAATAGTAGGTTCTCATTCATCATAAAACTTTCTAGGGATTGAAAGTTCCAACTCAAGTTTTTCTTCAAAAGATTTCATCATAGCATCAACGATATGTTTAGTAAAAGCCTTATTTTGTTTATAAGCATGAGATGAATTAAGAATGGATTGCAACAAGGATATACAATATATCAAAGAATAATTATCATAATTGAAATCCCTGAAATCCAAAAGTGTGGGTTCATCACTAGTTAAAGTTTTGACCTCTCCAATCTCACTTTTATCAATTTTCTCATTAAGATCTTCACCCTCCAAATTATTGGGATGCCCTCTAGCTAAAGTTGAGTAATCTCCAGTACCTAATCTATCAAGATTTACATTGGCAAACAGAGATTCAATAGGAGTCAAGCCAATCACTTTAAGATCTTCATCATTATTATCGAAAAAAACTTGAAGACCAACTTTTTTCGAGCCATTCTCTTTTAGCACACATCCTAAAGGTTCTCTCCTTACTCTCATTAATATAATTTTGAATAGCTTTCAGAAACTCATTAATATCAAGCTTAGGTGGCATAGATATAATCTTAAAAGAATCAATGTCATGAGAAATTATGTCAACGTTGCTAGCAAATCATCAATCTTAAGTAATTTTTCTTCTGCCATAGCATTGAAAATCTTTTGGGAGTTTACAAAATCTTTAATATTATTTTCAAGATCAGAAGGCATATCATTATAAGTTCCATAAGAATTGTTGTAGGAATTACCATAATTATTAGGGAATTGCTAAAACACGGCCTAGGGTTGAAATTACCTCTATACGCGTTATTTCCAAAATTGTTCCTCCCAAGAAAATTCACATCCATAGATTCATTATTATTCTCAATCAAAGCATACAAAGGTATATCATTAGCATCAACAGGAACACTCTTGCTAGTAATCAATTTCATAAGTTCATCTATCTTTCCACTCAAAGTTTTAATTTCTTCAATCGCATGCACTTTTTTACTAGTGGACGATCTTTCGGTATGCCATTGAAAGTAATTTGCCATAATATTATCTAGGAGTTCAGTAGCTTATCTTAATGTGATTTCCATAAAAGTACGTCCCGCGGCGGAATCTAAAAGATTTCTAGATGCAAAATTCAATCTGGTATTAAAAATGGTATGATATCCATAAACTCTAACCACGAGAAGGGCAATTTCTTATCATCAATTTCATCCTTTCCCAAGATTGTGCAACATGTTCATGATCTAGTTGCTTAAAATTTATTATATCGTTCCTATGGGAGATGATCTTAGCAGGCGAAAAATACTTGGAAATAAAAGCATCGTTACACTTACCCATGAATCAATACTATTTTTAGGCAAGGAAGAAAACCAAGTTTTAGCACAATCTCGAAGTAAGAACGGAAATAGCTTCAATTTAATAATATAATTATCCACATTCTTTTTATTTTGCATATCACACAACTCAACGAAAGTATTTACATGGAATGTAGCATCTTCATTAGGACTACCAGAAAATTGTTCTTTCATAACAAGATTCAACAAAGCGGCATTAATTTAAAAAGATTCCGCACTAGTGGCGGGAGCAATCGGAGTACTAATAAAATCATTATTATTAATGTTGGAAAAGTCACACAACTTAGTATTCTCATGACTCATTGTAACAAAGCAAACGATCTAGCACACAAGCTAGCAAGCAAAAGACGAATGGAGAGAAGGTGAATAAAAAGGCAAATATTTTTGTGTTTGTCTGAAAGCGTTTTAGAAGTGGGGGATATGAAAATGAGAGGCAAATAGAGAATAATATAAGTGCAAGAGATGAGAGTTTATGATAGGTACTTGGTAGGCTAGATGTAGAACCTCCCAGGCAACGGCGCCAGAAATTCTACCTACTACTTCTGGAGCTTGCGTTGATTTTTCCCTTGAAGAGGAAAGGGTGACGCAGCAAAGTAGAGATAAGCATTTCCCTAAGTTAAGAACCAAGGTATCAATCTAGTAGGACGCACAAGCAAGTCCCCAATCGATGCACCTGCACAAACTAACAAACACTTGCACACAACGCGAAAAAGGGGTTGTCAATCCTTCACAGTCACTAGCAAGAGTGAGATCTGATAGAGATAGATTTAAAATATAAATGAAAGGTAAAATAAAGTAAACACAAATAAATTGCAGCAATGAATTTTTGGATTTTTTGTTTTAAGATCTGAAAAATATATGAGAAGGAATAGACTCGGGTGGCATAGGTTTCACTAGAGGCTTCTCTCTCGAAAAAAGCATATGGTCGGTAAACAAATTACTGTTGAGCAATTGATAGAAAAGTGCAAAATTATGACAATATCTAAGGCAATGATCATGATTATAGGCATCACGTCTGTCACAAGTAGACCAAAATGATTTTTCATCTACTACTATTACACCACACATCGACCGACTCCTGTCTGCATCTAGTGTATTAAGTTCATAAGAAAAGAGCAACGCTTTAAGCAAGATGACATGATGTAGAAGGATAAACTCACGCAATGTGATATAAATCCCATCTTGTTATCCTTAATGGAAACAATAAAATATGTGCCTCGCTACCCCTTCTGTCACTAGGTGAGGACACCACAAGATTGAACCCATCGCAAAGCACCCCTCCCATTGCAAGAAAAACCAATCTAGTTGGCCAAACCAAATCGATAGATCGGAGAGAAATACAAAGCTATCTTAATCATGCATAAAAGAGTTTAGAGAAGACTCAAATAATATTCATAGATAATCTGATCATAAATCCACAATTCATCGGATCTCAACAAACACACCACAAAAGAAGATTACATCGAATAGACCTCCAAGAACATCAAGGAGAACATTGTATTGAAGATCAAAGACAGATAAGAAGCCATCTAGCTACTAGCTATGAACCCATAGGTCTGTGGTAAACTACTTACACATCATCGGTAGGGTAGCAAGGTTGATGTAGATGCCCTCCATGATCGAATCCCCCTCCGACGGATTACCGAAAAAGGCCCCAAGATGGTATCTCACGAGAACAGAAAGCTTGCGCCGATGCAAAAGTATTTTTTGCGCCCCCTCTAACGTAGGGGGGATATTTGGGTATTTATAGAACTGAGATTAGGGTTAGAAGAGCCACAAGAGGCCCACAAGCCCTAGGTGTGTCCTCCCCCTAGGGCGCGCCCTAGTGGCTTGTGGTCGCCTCGTGGGTCTTCTGGCCTCTTTCCAAAGCTTCGTGGATGTCTTCTGGTCCAAGAAAAATCACCGTAAAGTTTTATTCGATTAGGACTCCGTTTGATATTGATTTTCTGTAAAAGTCAAAAACAAGGAGATAATGTAAAAGTCAAAATCACCATAATAGGTTAGTCCCAAAAAGGATATAAAATACCATATTCATGCATATAAAAGATCCAAAGTAGATAATGTAATAGCATGGAACAATTAAAAATTATATATACGTTGGAGACGTATCAGCCTCCTCGGGGTCTTGTTTATCCACCCCCAACCGTTCGGGTGTGGCGGCCTCCTCGGGGTCCTGTTCATCCAGTGGTAACGGCCTACTACCATGGGGTCCTATTCATCCAAGCCCCACTAGGAACTGTTCATCCAACCCAAACCAACTGGCTAGACTCACCACATCTCGGCGCGTTCAACCTACCCCCAACGATCACTTTTCATCAAGAAGCAGGTTCAATTGGCTTCAGTAAGCAGCAACATCAAACAATCGATCGAGTTCAGTTAGTAGCAGTAGCGAAGGAATCGCTCGGGTTCAGTCAGCAGCGAATGAATCGCTCGGGTTCAGTTAATAGCCAGGGATCGATCGCTCGGGTTCAGTAACGTAGCTAGTACAATCGCTCGGGTTTAGTAAGCAAATGCCTCGTTCGGGTTCAGTTAGAGCCCAATGCCTCGCACATACGCGCATACGTATACGAGAGAAACACACAAACCTCGGTGCATTGCTCGACCCTGACCACCCACCGTAACCGAAAACTCCCCAAAATTTTCCTCGCCCTCGCTTCTATCATAAATTTTCCATCATGGACGACCCAAAGAATGTCATGCAGGTGCATCTCCGGCCCGCCCAGGACGAAATGCCCATTTTCTGTCATGATTTTTTATCGTAGAAGTAGGAGCCCACCACATCTATGATGATACATGTTTTGTCACAATTATCCTCATAGAAGTGTCATAGCCATGACAGAAAAAATTCGTTCGACCTATAATGTCACAAATGTGTCTTTTTTTGTAGTGCTATGGTGCGCCACCTGAGCTTGTGGGTCCCACGGGCTCCCGTTTGCCTTACCTCCAACTCCATAAATACCGTCTCACAGAGAAAAAATTAAAAGAAAAGGAATCATCATGTTTTATGATACGGAGCTGCTACCTCTTGATCATGCATTGTTTTTTCCTTGAAGAGGAAAGCGTGATGCAACAAAGTAGCGTAAGTATTTCCCTCAGTTTTTGTGACCAAGGTATCAAACCAGTAGGAGACTACACGCAAATCCCTAGTACCTGCACAAACAATTAAGAACCTTGCAACCAACGCGGTAAAGGGGTTGTCAATCCCTTCACGACCACTTGCAAAAGTGAGATCTGATAGAGATAATAAGATACATATTTTTGGTATTTTTGTTGTATAGATTGGAAAATGAAGATTGCAAAAAAGAACGCTGACAGAAATTGGCAAGTTGATAGGAAACTAATATGATGGAAAATAGACCCGGGGGGCATAGGTTTCACTAGTGGCTTCTCTCAAGATAGCATATGTTACGGTGGGTGAACAAATTACTGTCGAGCAATTGATAGAAAAGCGCATAGTTATGAGAATATCTAGGCATGATCATGTATATAGGCATCACGTCCGTGAGAAGTAGACCGAAACGATTCTGCATCTACTACTATTACTCCACACATCGACCGCTATCCAGCATGCATCTAGAGTATTAAGTTCATAAGAACAGAGTAATGCATTAAGCAAGATGACACGATGTAGAGGGATAAACTCATGCAATATGATATAAACCCCATCTTTTTAGCCTCGAGGGAAACAATACAGTATGTGCCTTGCTGCCCCTGCTGTCACCGGGAAAGGACACCTCAAGATTGAACCCAAAGCTAAGCACTTCTCCCATTGGAAGAAAGATCAATCTAGTAGGCCAAACCAAACTGATAATTCGAAGAGACTTGCAAAGATATTTAAATCATACATATAAGAATTCAGATAAGAATCAAATATTGTTCATAGATAATCTTGATCATAAACCCACAATTCATCGGATCTCGACAAACACACCACAAAAAGTATTACATCAAGTAGATCTCCAAGAAGATCAAGGAGAACTTTGTATTGAGATCCAAAGAGAGAGAAGAAGCCATCTAGCTAATAACTATGGACCCGAAGGTCTGTGGTAAACTACTCACACATCATCGGAGAGGCTATGGTGTTGATGTAGAAGCCCTCCGTGATCGATTCCCCCTTCGACGGAGCTCAGGAAAAGGCCCCAAGATGGGATCTCACGGGTACAGATGGTTGCGGCGGTGGAAGTAGGGTTTCATGGTGCTCTCGGATGTTTTCAGGGTATATGAGTATATATAGGAGGAAGATGTACGTCGGTAGAGCTATGAGGGGCCCACGAGGGTGGGGGCACGCCTATCCCCCTGGGCGCACCCTCCTACCTCATGGCCACCTCGTGGCTTCCCAGACTTGTAGTCCAAGTCTCCTAGATTGCGTTCGTTCCAAAAAACGATCCTAGCGAAGGTTTTATTCCGTTTGGACTCCGTTTGATATTCCTTTTCTGTGAAACACTGAAATAGGCAAAAAAACAGCAATTTGCACTAGGCCTTTGGTTAGTAGGTTAGTCCCAAAAATAATATAAAAGTGCATATTAAAGCCCATTAAACATCCAAAACAGATAACATAATAGCATGGAACAATCAAAAATCATAGATACGTTGGAGACATATCAAGCATCCCCAAGCTTAATTCCTGCTCGTCCTCGAGTAGGTAAATGATAAAAAACGAATTTTTGATGTGGAATGCTACCTAACATAATTCTCAATGTAATTTTATTTATTGTGGCATGAATGTTCAGATCCGAAAGATTCAAGACAAAAGTTTAATATTGACATAGAAATAATAATACTTCAAGCATACTAACTAAGTAATCATGTCTTCTCAAAATAGCATGGCCAAAGAAAGTTCATCCCTACAAAATCTTATAGTCTGGCTATGCTCTATCTTCATCACACAAAGTATTTCAATCATGCACAACCCCGGTTTCAGCCAAGCAATTGTTTCATACTTTAATTTTTTCAAAAAAATTCAACTTTCACGCAATACATGAGCGCGAGCCATGGATATAGAACTATAGGTGGAATAGAGTGGTGGTTGTGGAGAAGACAAAAAGGAGGAAGATAGTCTCACATCAACTAGGCGTATTAATGGGCTATGGAGATTCCCATCAATAGATATCAATGTGAATGAGTAGGGATTGCCATGCAACGGATGCACTAGAGCTATAAGTCTATGAAATCTCAACTAAAGAAACTAAGTGGGTGTGCATCCAACTCGCTTGCTCACGAAGACCTAGAGCATTTTGAGGAAGCCCATCGTTGGAATATACAAGCCAAGTTCTATAATGTAAATTCCCAGTAGTATATGAAGATGACAAAACAAGAGACTCTCTATCATGAAGATCATGGTGCTACTTTGAAGCACAAGTGTGGAAAAAGGATAGTAGCATTGCCCGTTCTCTCTTTTTCTCTCATTTTTTATTTTTTTATTTTGGGCCTTTTTTATGGCCTCTTTTTTCATCCAGAGTCTCATCCCGACTTGTGGGGGAATCATAGTCTCCATCATCCTTTCCTCACTGGGACAATGCTCTAATAATGAAGATCATCACACTTTTATTTACTTACAACTCAAGAATTACAACTTGATGCTAGAATGATGAAGTGTGTCATAATAAACGGAACGGTGGAAAGTTGCATCGCAATATATCTCGGAATGGCTATGGAAATGCCATAGTAGGTGGCTGTTTGGTACCGGCGAAAGTTGCATGGAAATATACTAGAGAGGGTAGCAACGGTGGAAGGGTGAGAGTGCGTATAATCCATGGACTCAACATTAGTCATAAAGAAATCATATACTTATTGCAAAATCTACAAGTTATCAAAAGAAAGCACTAAACTCATGCTCCCAGGGGAAGGGTTGGTATGAGTTAACCATCGCGCGATCCCGACCTCCACACAAAGGAAGACAATCAATAAATAAATCATGCTCCAACTTCATCACATAACGGTTCACCATACATGCACGCTACGGGAATCACAAACTTTTACACAAGTATTTCTCAAATTCACAACTACTCTACTACCAGGACTCTAATATCACCATCCTCATATCTCAAAACAATCATCAAGCATCAAACTTCTCATAGTATTCACTGCAGTTTATATGAAAGTTTTTATTATACCCATCTTGGATGCCTATCATATTAGGACTAATTTAATAGCCAAAGCAAATTACCATGCTGTTCTAAAAGACTCTCAAAATAATATAAGTGAAGCATGAGTGATCAATAATTTCTATAAAATAAATCCACCACCGTGCTCTAAAAGATATAAGTGAAGTACTAGAGCAAAATTATCTAGCTCAAAAGATATAAGTGAAGCACATAGAGTATTCTAATAAATTCCGATTCATGTGTTTCTCTCCCAAAAGGTGTGTACAACAAGGATTATTGTAGTAAACTAAAAAGGAAAGACTCAAGTCATACATGACGCTCCAAGAAAAACACATATCATGTGGTGAATAAAAATATAGTCTCAAGTAAAGTTACCGATAGACGAAGAAGAAAGAGGGGATGCCTTCCCAGGGCATCCCCAAGCTTAGGCTTTTGGTTGTCCTTGAATTTTACCTTGGGGTGCCTTGGGAATCCCCAAGCTTAGGCTCTTGCCACTCTTTATTCCATAGTCCATCAAATCCTTACCCCAAAACTTGAAAACTTCACAACACAAAACTCAACAGAAAATCTCGTGAGCTCCGTTAGTATAAGAAAACAAACCACCACTTTAAGGTACTGTATTGAACTCATTATTTATTTATATTGGTGTTAAACCTACTGTATTCCAACTTCTCTATGGTTCATACCCCCCCCCCCCGACACTATTCATAGATTCATCAAAGTAAGCAAACAACACACGAAAAATAGAATCTGTCAAAAACAGAACAATCTATAGCAATCTGTAACTTTCGAATAGTTATGTACTCTAAAAATTCCGAAATAAATTTCGGACGTGAGGAATTTGTCTATTAAACATCTTCAAAAAGAATCAACCTAAAATCACTCTCCAGTCAAAAATGGCAGCTAATCTCGTGAGCAAAGATCGCAAAGACTTCACCCAAGTATTCCCAAAGGTTCTACTTGGCACAAACACTAATTAAAACACAAAACCATATCTAGCGAGAGGCTAGATGAATTATTTATTACTAAACAGAAGTAAAAGCAAAGAAAATAAAATTGGATTGCCTCCGTACAACTATCGTTTAGCGCCCCTAGCTAGGCATAAAACAAGAATAGATCTAGGTATTGTCATCTTTGGTAGGCAATCCATAAGTGGATCTCATAATAGATTCATAAGGTAATTTGATTTTCTTTCTAGGAAACTGTTCCATGCCTTTCCGAAACGGAAATTCGAATCTAATATTTCCTTCTTTCATATCAATATTTGCAGCAATCGTTCTAAGGAAAGGTCTACCCAGAATAATAGGACATGTAGGATTGCAATCTATATCAAGAACGATGAAATCTACGGGCACATAATTCCTATTTGCAACAATAAGAACATAATTAATCCTTCCCATAGGTTTCTTAATGGTAGAATCCGCAATATGCAAATTTAAAGAACAATCAGCAAGTTCATGGAAACCTAACACATCACACAAAGTTTTTGGAATCATGGAAACACTAGCACCCAGATCACATAAAGCATAGCATTCATGATCTTTAATTTTAATAGTAGGTTCCCACTCATCATAAAGTTTTCTAGGGATAGAAACTTCAAATTCAAGTCTTTCTTCATAAGATTGCATTAAAGCATCAACAATATGTTTGGTAAAAGCTTTATTTTGACTATAAGCGTGAGGAGAACTTAACACGGATTGCAACAAGGAAATACAATCTATCAAAGAGAAATTATCATAATTAAATTCCTTGAAATCCAAAATAGTGGGTTCATTGCTATGTAAAGTTTTGACCTCTTCAATCCCACTTTTACCAATTTTTGCATCAAGATCTAAAAACTCCGAATCATTGGGACGCCTTTTAACTAAAGTTGACTCATCTCCAGTCCCATCTTTATCAAAATTCATATTAGAAAACAAAGATTTAATAGGAGACACATCAATCATTTTTATATCTTCATCTTTATTATCATCTAAACTTGAAGAACACGTTTTCACAAAGCAATCTCTTTTAGACGTATCCTAGCGGTTCTTTCTTTGCACTCATCAATGGAAATTCTCATGGCCTTGAGATACTCGTGGATATCATGCTTAGGTGGAATAGATCTAAGTTTCAAAGAATCAACATCAAGCAAAATTATATCCACGTTCCTAGCCAACTCATCAATCTTAAGCAATTTTTCTTCAAGCAAAGTATTGAAATTCTTTTGCGAATTCATAAATTCTTTAACACTAGTCTCAAAATAAGAGGGCATATTATTAAAATTGCCATAAGAGTTGTTGTAGGAATTACCATAATTATTAGAGGAATTACTAGGGAACGGCCTAGAATTAAAGTTTCCTCTATATGCGTTGTTACCAAAATTGTTCCTACCAACAAAATTCACATCCATAGATTCATTATTATTCTCAATCAACGTGGACAAAGGCATATCATTAGGATCTGAAGAAGCACTCTTATTAGCAAATAATTTTAGAAGTTCATCCATCTTCCCACTCAAAACATTAATATCTTCAATCGCATGAACCTTTTTACTAGTGGATCTTTCAGTGTGCCATTGCGAGTAATTAACCATAATATTGTCTAGGAGTTTAGTAGCTTCTCCTCAAGTGATTTCCATAAAAGTGCCTCCCACAGCCGAATCTAAAAGATCTCTAGAAGCAAAATTTAATCCATCATAAATTTTTTGTATAATCATCCATAAATTCAAACCATGTGTGGGGCAATTACTTTCATTAATTTCATCCTCTCCCAAGCTTGTGCAACATGCTCATGATCAAGTTGCTTAAAATTCGTAATATCGTTTCTAAGAGAGATGATCTTAGTGGGAGGAAAATACTTAGAGATAAAGGCATCTTTGCACTTATTCCATGAATCAATAATATTTTTAGGCAAAGAAGAGAACCAAGTTTTAGCACGATCTCTAAGCAAAAACAGAAATAGCTTTAATTTAACAATATCATTATCCACATCTATCTTCTTTTGCATATCTCACAAATCAACAAAGTTGTTTAGATGGGTAGCGACATCTTCACTAGGAAGGCAAGAAAATTGATCTTTCATGACAAGATTCAACAGAGCACCATTGATTTCACAGGATTCAGCATTGGTAATAGGAGCAATCGGAGTGCTAATAAAATCATTGTTGTTGGTATTGGAAAAGTCACACAATTTAGTATTGTCTTGAGCCATTGTGACAAACAATCAATCCAACACACAAGCAAACAAGAAGCAAGCGAAAAGAGGCGAACGGGAAAAGGGCAAATAAAACGGCAAAGGTGAAGTGGGGGAGAGGAAAACGAGAGGCAAATGGCAAATAATGTAATGCGAGGGATAAGAGTTTGTGATGGGTACTTGGTATGTCTTGACTTGTGCGTAGATCTCCCCAGCAACGGCGCCAGAAATCCTTCTTGCTACCTCTTGAGCATGCGTTGTTTTCCCCTTGAAGAGGAAATGGTGATGCAACAAAGTAGCGTAAGTATTTCCCTTAGTTTTTGAGAACCAAGGTATCAATCCAGTAGGAGAATACACACAAATCCCTAGTACCTGAACAAACAATTAAGAACCTTGCAACCAACGCGATAAAGGGGTTGTCAATCCCTTCACGACCACTTGCAAAAGTGAGATCTGATAGAGATAATAAGATAAATATTTTTTGTATTTTTGTTGTATAGATTGAAAAGTAAAGATTGCAGAAAAGAATGGCGATAGAAATTGGCAAGTTGACAGGAAACTAATATGATGGAAAATAGACCTGGCGGCTATAGGTTTAACTAGTGGCTTCTCTCAAGATAGCATATTTTATATGGTGGGTGAACAAATTACTGTCGAACAATTAATAGAAAAGCACATTGTTATGAGAATATCTAGGCATGATCATGTATATAGGCATCACGTCCGTGATAAGTAGACCGAAATGATTCTGCATCTACTACTATTACTCCACACATCGACCGCTATCCAGCATGTATCTAGAGTATTAAGTTCAAAAGAATAGAGTAACGCATTAAGCAAGATGACATGATGTAGAGGGATAAACTCATGCAATATGATATAAACCCCATATTTTTATCCTCGATGGCAACAATACAATACGTGCCTTGCTGCCCCTGCTGTCACTGGCAAAGGACACCGCAAGATTGAACCCAAAGCTAAGCACTTCTCCCATTGCAAGAAAGATCAATCTAGAAGGCCAAACCAAACTGATAATTCGAAGAGACTTGCAAAGAAATTTAAATCATACATATAAGAATTCAGAGAAGAACCAAATATTGTTCATAGATAATCTTGATCATAAACCCACAATTCATCGGATCTCGACAAACACACCGCAAAAAGTATTACCTCAAATAGATATCTAAGAAGATCAAGGAGAACTTTGTATTGAGATCCAAAGAGAGAGAAGAAGCCATCTAGCTAATAACTATGGACCCGAAGGTCTGTGGTAAACTACTCACACATCATCGGAGAGGCTATGGTGTTGATGTAGAAGCCCTCCGTGATCGATTCCCCCTCCGACAGAGCTCCGGAAAAGGCCCCGAGATGGGATCTCATGGGTACAGAAGGTTGCGGCGGTGGAAACAGGGTTTCGTGGTGCTCTCGGATGTTTTCGGGGTTATGAGTATATATATATATATAGGAGGAAGAGGTACGTCGATGGAGCTACGAGGGCCCCACGAGGGTGGGGGCGCACCTACCCCCCTGGGCGCGCCCTCCTGCATCTTGGCCACCTCGTGGCTTCCCAGACTTGTACTCCAAGTCCCATGGATTGCGTTTGTTCCAAAAACGATCCTAGCGAAGGTTTCATTCCGTTTGGACTCCGTTTGATATTCCTTTTCTGTGAAACACTGAAGTAGGCAAAAAACAACAATTTGCACTGGGCCTTTGGTTAGTAGGTTAGTCCCAAAAATAATATAAAATTGCATATTAAAGCCCATTAAACATCCAAAACAGATAATATAATAGCATGGAACAATCGAAAATTATAGATACGTTGGAGACGTATCAGGAGCCACAATTGCCACCTCATGTTCTTCATCAGGAGGGCTGATCTAGAGTCCGTTCGGATCTTCCAAGAGGGGGGTCAATCTTCATTGTGATCATCAACCCTTCTTTATCAACAACTAGGAAAAGAGCATGTGCGTTGCAACGGAAGAAAAAACACAACACACACTCTTAACCCAACAACCATCACTCAAAACCACAATAGGTTCATCTCCTTTATTTTAGCGAGGCATCATATTTGTGTTTCTGCTTATCCTCCTTCTCGCCCTCGCCAGCGGTTGACTTAGTGTTCACACAAACCAAAACATGTTTGAATGTGGTTAATCCTAAGGCGTCTCTCTCTCCCTCTCCCCACCTCTCCCTCTCTCTCGCGCGCGCTTTCTCTCACGCTCGCCATGATAAATCAGTTGTTTTCCCCTGCGACGTTTTCAAATGTATGCATGTGTAGTTATCGATGTTTTCTTTTCCCTATATGGTTATAATGAGTGTTTATTAGCAATCCGGGTCGCCGCAGGTACGAAAGAAAAATGGTTCGTGCGCTATGGATTATAAGTTTGCTTCCAAAACAATATTCCAAAATAATCAACAGGTAAAATTAACATCATATTCAGATTTCACACGTTTTTCTAATCAAATTTCATATATAACATGTAAAAATTAGAGTTACAGTTTAAAAGATACGGATAATTTAGAAAACCATCTGTTTGACTTTAATATCTTCCAAAATAATATTTAAAAATACTTAACATGTTAAAATAATCTCATACTCATATTCTACATATTTTTCTAATCAAATTTCATATATAACATGTTTAAATCGGAGTTACGGTTATAAAGATATGGATGATTTAGAAAAGCATTTGTTTGACTTAAATATGACCCATAGATGAATTACCTAAAAGGTCAGGTGGGTTTTCGAAAAATTGTAAAATAACGGTTCGGGTGACTTAAGTCCAGACTGCGGGTTGATTTCAAGAAAATACAGGGGCTTTTGTGCAAAATGGTAAAATAACAGTTCGAGTGACTTAAGTCTGAACTGCGGGTTGATTTCAAGAAAATATAGGGGCTTTTTTGCAAAATGGTATGACGGACGGGCAGAAACACTCCATGCTTTATTATTAGGTAGAGATTCCATGATCCTCTCCGCCGGGAGTGAGTAATTCCGTTGTAGGCTTGCTGGATGATGATGGAGTTTGATGAGATTATCATGTAATCGAGTCAATTTGTTAGGGCTTGATCCCTAATATCCAAAATGTTGTGAGAATGATGTTGCTATGACTTTGCTATGCTTAATGCTTGTTACTAGGGCCTGGGTGCCATGATTTCAGATCCGAACCCGTTATGTTTTCATGGATATATTTGACTTCTTGATCTTATCTTGTACTTATATGCACTTGTTCTGAACCGTAGACCCCAAGGTGACAATAATTGGGATACTCTCCAAGGATGACTGTAATTTGAGGAGTTCATGTATTCACCATATGTTAATGCTTTGTTCTGGTTCTCTATTAAAAGGAGGCCTTTATATCCCTTAGATTTCCTTATGGACTCCGCTGCCACGGGAGGGTAGGACAAAAGATGTCATGCAAGTTCTTATTGTAAGCACGTACGACTATATATGGAATACATGCCTACATTGAATTGATGAATTGGAGCTATTGTGTATCGCTCTAGGTTATGACTGTTACTTGATGAATGACATCCAACACAAATATCCATCGCTAATCCAATGCCTACGCTTTGCTTTTATTAATCTTTGTTAATTTATTACTGTTGTTGCTGTTGTTACTATCACTACAAAATTGCTACTGTTATTGTTCCTCGTACTATTGCTACTCTTATCGAAACTATCAAATACTATGATGTAGAGATATTATTTTCCAGGTGTGGTTGAATTGACAACTCAACTGCTAAGGCTCATAAATATTATTTGGCTCCCCTTGTGTCGAATAAACAAATTCGGTGAAATACTACATTCAAAGACTATCGCGATCCCATATACTTGTGGGTTATCGGTAAGTCCAGTTCATCGTGTCCCTTAGAAAGGTGGTATTACTATTATTCCTAATGATAAAAAAAACTTATCCCACCAAGAGTTCTCACATGTTATAGGATCGTAATTGATTTTGGAAAATTGAATAGACCCACTATGAAAGATAACTATCCTTTGATTTTATTTATCAAATTTTAGAAATATTATCTAAGCATACACACTTTTGTTTCTTAGATTGTTACTCTGGTTTCTCTCAAATACATGTGTCACTAGAATATCAAGATCAACAAAAGTACTTTTACTTGTGCTATTGGAACTTATGCTTATAGTCATATGCCTTTTGGTTTATATAATGCACCAACTACCTTTCAAAGATGTGTGACAACTATATTCTCTTATATCTTTGAGAAAATTATTGAGGTCTTCATGGATTATATTTCTGTTTGTGGAATTTCTTTTGATGAATGTTTGAGCAACATTGATGGAGTTTTGAATTGGGAGAAGTGCCACTTTGTGGTGAATCAAGGTGTAGTTCTTAATCATAGAATTTATTAAATATGCATTGAAGTAGGCAAAGCTAAAGTTGATGCAACTGAGAGTAAAGATATCAAAGGTATAAGAAGTTTCCTCGATCATGCAGGTTTCTATAGAAGGTTCGTCAAGGATTTCTCTAAAATATCTAGGCTTCTTACTAATCGCATATGAAAAGATGTTCTATTTCTTTTATGATGCTTGCGTAGAAGCCTTTGAAATATTTAATAAAGCTTTGATAACTTCTCCTATTGTTCAACCAGTTGATTGGAATTTACCCTTTGAGATCATGTGTGATGCTAGTTATTATGTTATTCATGATGTTCCTGGTCAAAGAGTCGATAAGAAGTTAAATGTTATTCATTATGCTAGTAAGACCCTGGGCACTGCCCAGAAAAATTATGCCACCATTGAATAAGAATTTCTATTGGTTGCTTTTGCTTATGATAAGTTCAAACCTTAGATTGTTGATTCTAAAGTTAAACACTGATCATGATGCTATTAAATATCATATGAATAATAAGGATGCTAAGCCTAGGTTGATTATGTGGGTTCTTTTATTACAAGAGTTTGATTTCCATATTATTGATAGAAAGGGAGCTGATAATTTTGTTGCACATAATTTGTCTTGGATGGAAAATATTCTTGATGACCCAAGACCTATCAATGATAGTTTTCCTAATGAGCAATTTGATGTTATAAATGCTTACTCATCTAGTGATAACCCTTGGTAAGAAGATTATGCTAATTTGAATGTTGCTAAATATTTACCACCTAATTTTACATACCAACAAAATAAAAGGTTCTTCTTTGACTTAAGACATTAAATTTGGGACGAACCACAATTATATAAAGAAGGAGTAGAGGTGTTACTAGATGTTGTGTACATGAGCATGAGCAGGGAAAATCTTGAGGAAGTGTCACTCAGATGAATACAGAGGGCACCATGTTGGAGACACAACTTCACAGAAGGTATTGCAACCTGGTTTTTATTGGCCTACTCTATTCAAAGATGCACGTAAGTTCGTCATTTCTTGTAATGAATGTCAAAGAGCTGGGAACATTAGTAGACATAAAGAAATGCCTAAAAAAATATTCACTTGTTATTGAACCATTTGATATGTGATCTTTTCCTCCTTCGTAGGGGTACCTCACATTTTAGTTGTTACTGATTATATTAGTAAGTGGGTGGTAGCTATTCCAACTAGTAGTGATGATCACAAGACTTATATTAAGATTCTTAAAGAGGTTATCTTTTCTAGCTTTGGAATGTGTAGATATTTAATGAGTAAAGATGGTTCACATTTCATTCATGGTGTTTTCCGTAAAGTTCTAGCTACATATGATGTAAACCATAGAGTATTATCATCTTATCATCCTCAGCCTAGTGCGCAAGTTGAATTCATGAAATAAAATTAATCTTGCAAAAGATTATTGATGTCGCTCAAAGCTACGTCGGTAATTCCCCAAAGGTAAAGGGATGATGCAGCACAGCGGCAGTAGGTATGTCCCTCAGATGTGAAACCAAGATTATCGAACCAGTAGGAGAACCAAGCAACACAACGTAAACATCACCTGCACACAAATAACAAATACTCGCAACCCAACGTGTAAAAGGGGTTGTCAATCCCTTTCGGGTAATGGACGTGATAGAGTTGAAAATATTGATAGACTGGATAATAAATAAGATAAATTGCATCAAGGTATTTTTGGGTTTTTGGTTTAGTAGATCTGAAAATAAAAGCAAAGGCAAATAGATCGCAAAGGCAAGTATGTGAGAAAGAAGACCCGGGGGCCGTAGGTTTCACTAGTGGCTTCTCTGGGGAAAAAAATAGCAAACGGTGGGTGAACAAATTACTGTTGGGCAATTTATAGAACTGCAAATAATTATGATGACATACAGGCAATGATCATTACATAGGTATCACGTCCAAGATTAGTAGACCGACTCCTGCCAGCATCTACTACTATTACTCCACACATCGACCGCTATCCAGCATGCATCTAGTGTATTAAGTTCATGGAAAAATGGTGTAATGCATTAAGAACGATGACATGATGTAGACAAGATCCGTTTATCTATGGCGTTAGATATGGATCTCATCGTTTTATCCTTAGTGGCAACGATACATACGTGTCGGTTCCCTTTCTGTCACTAGGATCAAGCAACGTAAGATCGAGCCCACTACCAGGCACCACTCCCATTGCAAGATAAATAGATCAAGTTGGCCAAACAAAACCCAAATATCGGAGAAGAAATATGAGGCTATAAGCAATCATGTATAAAAGAGATCAAAGAAACTCAAATACTTTCATGGATATAAAAAGATAGATCTGATCATAAACTCAAAGTTCATCAGATCCCAACAAACACACCGCAAAAAGAGTTACATCATGTGGATCTCCAAGAGACCATTGTATTGATAATCAAAAGAGAGAGAGGAAGCCATCTAGCTACTAACTACGGACCCGTAGGTCTACAAGGAACTACTCACACATCAAAGGAGAGGCACCAATGGAAGTGGTGAACACCTCCGTGATGGTGGCTAGATTGGATCTGGTGTTTCTGGACTCTGCGACGGTTGGATGAATATTTCATCGACTCCTCTAGGGTTTCTAGAATATTGTGGTATTTATAGAGCAAAGAGGCTGCACGGGAAGCCACCGAGGTGGGCACAACCCACCTGGGCATACATCATGGAACAATAAAAAATTATAGATACGTTGGAGACGTATCAACTATTAATAGATCTGGAAATAACTTGTCTCAAAAACGTGATGATGCACTTTGGGCATACATGACTGGTCATAAAAATCCTATGGCTATGTCCTCGTATAAAATGGTTTACTGAAAAACTTGTCATTTACCTCTCGAGTTAGAACATAAAGCTTATTGGGATATTAAAGAACTCAATTAGGACTTTAAGCTTTCCGGTGAAAAGAGGTTATTTGATATTACTTCTCTCGATGAATGGAGGACACAAGCTTATGAAAATGCTAAATTATTCAAAGAGAAATTTAAAAGATGGCATGATAAAAGAATGAAAAAACGAGAATTTTGTATTGGCGATAAAGTTCATTTGTACAAGTCTCATTTTAGATATTTTGCAGGTAAACTTATCTCTAAGTGGGAAGGAATGTATATCATTGAAAAAGTTTACCACTCTGGAGTCATCAAGATCAATAATGCAGAGGGAAACAAACAGAAGGTGGTCAATGGGCAAAGATTTAAACATTATATTGCAGGTACCCCCGTTAACATTGATACAAATGTTATTCTAGTAATTACACAGGAAGAACACATCGAAGAAACATCCAAAGCACCCCAGAACCCTGAAAAGGAATAGGTATGTGATACGATATGTAAACCGACTCCAAAATTCGATAAAAGTACTTTGTGTCACTTTTGAAAAAAATAAAAATTAGGAAAATAAGAAACAACCAGGAAGCTATAGGGGGTGCCTAACCCCTAGGGTGCGCCACCTGAGATTGTGGGCCACTCGTGCACTTTCTCGACTCCGTATTCCTCCCATTGACTTGTTGCGCAAGATAAAAATCATTATATATATTTCTCACTGTTTTAACCTCTTTATAGCAAGTTTCTCATTTGTTTTTGTTTCTGGCTATTTTATGTCACGGGACGATGATTTGTTGTTGTGAAGGCAGCTCGAAAGAGAGCTGATGGAGGAAGGGCCATGAGATTTGATGTGAGTCCACCCCCTCTGTTTGAACGTGTCACTCTAGCTAGTATCTCCACTACCTCAAATCCATGTAAAGCCATGAGGACTATGGGAAGTCATCCAAACCATGATGTATTAGAGTCGTCAGTTTCAAGGATACCTGATGTCTACTACACAACTTGTTCTTGTAGACTCGTGTTGGGCCTCCAAGCATAGAGTTTTGTAGGACAATAGCAAATTTCCCTCAAGTCGATGACCTAAGGTTAATCAATCCGTGGGAGGTGTAGGATGAAGATGGTCTCTCTCAAACAACCCTGCAACCAAATAATAAAAGGTCTCTTGTGTCCCCAACACACCAAATATAATGGGAAATTGTATAGGTGCACTAGTTCGGCGAAGAGGTGGTGATACAAGTGTAATATGGATAGTAGATATTGATTTTTGTAATAGTAATAATAAAAACAGCAAGGTGGAAAGTGATAAAACGGAGCACAAACGATATTGCAATGCTTGAAAACAAGGCCTAGGGTCCATACTTTCTCTAGTGCAATCTCTCAACAATGCTAATATAATTGTATCATATAACCATCCCTCAAAGTGAGATGAAGAATCACTCCAAAGTTCCAATCTAGTGGAGAACATAAGAAGGAATTATTTGTAGCTATTCTTTCCGATCAATCTATCCAAGAGTTTGTACTAAAATAACACAAGTTATTATTTCTGATCGATCTATCAAGAGTTTGTACTAGAATAACACAAGTTATTCTTTCTGATCGATCTATCAAGAGTTCGTACTAAAATAACACCAAAACAAATTCAGATTCATAATACTCAATCCAACACAAAGAACCTCAAAGAGTGCCCCAGGATTTCTACCAGAGAAACAAAGACAAGAACGTGCATCAACCCCTATGCATAGATTACCCCAATGTCACCGCGGGAATCTGCAAGTTGAGTGCCAAAACACATATCAAGTGTGTCGGGGGAAACTGTCCGCCACGAACACCTATGGGACCGGAGCCCCTTGTCTGTGCGGTACGAGGGCGGAGGGAGCACGAAGAGCAGATCGTAGCGAGCACGCGGGCAGTTTTACCCAGGTTCGGGCCGCGGTAGACGCGTAAAACCCTACTCCTGCTTGGTTGTGTATTGAGTTGGAGAGCTCGGGAGCTTGAAGAAGCAGCTACACCGAGCGTATGAGTGATCTAGGTTCCGAACCCTCTCCACGTTGTGCATGGGCCTCCTTTTATAGTGTAAGGGGTCACCGACAGGTGTCAACGTAGGAGAAAGGGGTAAAAACGTAAAAGAGGTGGTAGTTGTAACAGTGCGGGAACAGTGGAGCTACAGTGCAGAACAGTGGTCGCTACCTACTTTGACAGTGGGGGACAAGGGCATTTAATGCCCGTCGCCGTCGACCCCAAAAGCTCCCGCCCTTGCGTCTCCGTCTGCCACGGCGATGGATCCATCCCCGTGGAATGCCACCGTGTCCCCCAGGCTGCACAGCCATCCGCCACGCGTCCCTGGATAGGCCCCAGGGCGACGCGTGGGCCGATGAGCTGGAGCGCGGGCACACAGCGCAACCTTCCCGGCAAGCAGCTTGCCGGGGCCTTGATCTTGCCGGGCCCGGGAGCTTGCCGCTCCCCGGGCCCTTGCCGGGGCGCGTATAACGCCGAGGCGTGTCTTCTAGTCTTCCTGGCAAGCTCCTCTTGCCAGGGCCTTGTGCTAGTGGGGTAGTCCTGAGCCTGGTACGGCCTTCCCGGCAAGCTCCACTTGCCGGGGTCTCGATCTTTTGTCTTGTATACTTTGTTTTTGAATGGTTTGATAGGGAGCAGGAAGGTCTCCGGCGAGCACGCGGTAAACCCTGCCGCGGGAAGCTGCAGCTGCCCGTGCACAAGTTGGGGTACTGAGGTACCCCTACCTTAGTACACCGACAGGAGCCCCCGGGCCTGGGCCACACACGGTGCCGAGCGCTGTTGGGCCAGGCCCAAAACAGTGCACGGGCACACGCGGCCCGCGGCGTGCCGAATCCACTTCCGTATCCGCCGCATCCCCCCGTAACGGCACGCGTCGATTGCGGCGTCGTGGGATGGGACGTGCCCACGTTCCATCAATGAAAAGGGCGAAACGCCCCCCACTCCCCCATAAAAGCAGAGGAAGCAGGAGCGGTTCCCCTCCTTGCGCTTTCATTGCTTCTTCTCCTTCCTCCAGAGATCCCTCTGCGCTCCGCCTCCACACCTCCGTTGCCGTCGCCTGCAACTCCGGCGCCGTTGAGTTCTTCGTCCCTCTTCTTCCGCCGCGTCCGCCATGGCCCCGAAGACCGATAAGGCGAAGGCGGAGAAGGCCAAGAGGGAAAAGTCGGAGCAAGCGGCGAAGCTCGCCGCGTATCGGAAGCAGCATCTCGTCTTCCCGCCGAAGCTCGGCGCGCGGGAGCTCTGGAACAAGTATTACTTGTTCTGGGCCAAGGAAACCAGGGCGCACCCCCGCACCCAAGCTTATCCGGCCGCCGCCAAGGACAACTATCCCGGCGGGTACTACTTCTTCGCAGCTTGCCGGCCGATGCGAACACGGAGGCCCTGAAGGAGCAGGTCGCCCACATCATTGCCAAGGTGGCCAAGATCTCCAGAAAGGAGGGCGACCGCGTAGATTAGGCCTCTATTATCTTTATTTCTTTTTGCTGCTGCACATTGTGTTATGAACTCATTAGTCCATCGCGACAAGTTATCCTTTGTAAGATATTTATCTCATTTTGATCAATCAGTGCAATGTTATCTTCCTTGTCTTAATCTTTGACTTTGTATGTTTTTCACCCCACGCTCCCGGGGAGCTTGCCGGCAAGGGACCTTTGCTGCGAGCGCTGAGTGCTGGACTCTGAGCAGCCTGCTGGCCAAGGTCTCACCGGCAAGCAACCTTGCCGCAGCTAGTCGCAACGCACTTAGCTTGCTGAGCGTACTCGGAAACGAAACAAGGGCGCGACACTTGTCGCAGCTCACTTAAATCGTTGAGCGAACTCGGAAACAAGACAAGGGTGCGGCAAGCTACGGGTAGGTTCCTCCGCGCACAGGTTTTCCATACAAAGTGTGATTGTTCAAGGAAGACAACTAAAAAATTTAAAATTTGAACTGGTCAAATTCTAACAACTTAGCTTTCATATATTGCTTGCTTTCCGGTAAGGCTTCTCTTTCTTGAACATCACTTGGTTCCTCCTCGATCTCCTTCCCCCCCGGCAAACTTGTGCGCGAGGAGCGTTCCTTCTGCTTAAGAGGAAAGAAAAAGAAGAGGGAAACAAGTATATGGCCTTTCGGCGTGCTAATGCTTACCGGATATTTGAGTGTTGCACCAAATGCTAAACAGAACATGCAAATAGCAAAGAAACGCATGCAAAAGGCAATCGGTGCGAAAAACACAAAAACTTTACTGGTGCACGGGGTCTGCGCCCGGCTTTGTACAAAGGGTTACATGCAACAGCGGCAAAGCTTGTACAAAAGGTGGTTGCCGGAGCGGATCACGGCAACCGCGCCTTAGGGGTGAAACTTGCGAAGATGCTCTATGTTCCAGGAGTTGCTCACCGGTAAGCCTTCTTCGGTCTCAAGGCGGACAGCGCCGGGCCTTGTGACTCACCCGATAAGGGCCTTCCCACTTCGGCGTCAACTTGTTGGAATTCTTGGCGGACTGAACACGCCGAAGAACAAGGTCGCCTTCCTCGAGACTCCTGGCCTTGACCTTGCGGCTATGGTAGCGACACAAGGCTTGCTGGTATCGAGCAGCTCGTACAGCAGCCTGGAGACGTCCCTCCTCGAGGAGCAATGCATCATCTTGTCGCAGTTGCTCTTGCTCGAGCTCATCATAAGCGAGCACTCGAGGAGATCCGTATACGAGTTCCGTGGGGAGAACTGCCTCTGCTCCATAGACTAGAGCAAAGGGTGTCTGTCCGGTGGCTCGACTTGGTGTCGTTCTGATTGACCAAAGAGCCGCCGGTAGCTCCTGTATCCAATTTCTTCCGCACTTGCGCAGCCTGTCAAAAGTCCTTGTCTTGAGTCCGCGCAGCACTTCAGCATTTGCCCTCTCCGCTTGACCGTTGCTCCTCGGGTGAGCAACAGAAGCGAAACAGACCTTGGCGCCAAGGTCTTGGACGTACTGCATGAAGGTGCGACTAGTAAATTGTGTACCGTTGTCGGTGATGATCCGGTTCGGGATCCCGAAACGGCAAACAATTGACCTGAAGAACCTGACTGCTGACTGTGCTGTCACCTTTCTCACCGGCTCCACTTCTGGCCACTTTGTGAACTTGTCGATTGCAACGTACAAGTACTCAAAGCCCCCGACGGCTCGGGGGAAGGGGCCGAGGATATCGAGCCCCCAGACCGAGAAGGGCAGGACAAAGGGATTGTTTGGAGAGCTTGAGCTGGCTGATGAATCTGCTTCGCATGGAACTGGCACGCTTCACACTTGGTTACTAGTGCAGTTGCATCTTGGAGGGCTTCTTGCCAAAAGAACCCTTGCCGGAAAGCTTTCCCGGCAAGCGCCCTTGCGCCAATGTGATGGCCGCATATGCCTCCGTGTATTTCTGCCAACAGCTTCTGTCCATCTTCCCTGGAGATGCACTTCAACCTGACACCGTTGAGTCTTCTTCTGTACAGCTCGTTATCCACGAACTGGTACATACTTGACTGCCTGGTTATCTTCTCTATCTCTTCTGGGTCGTCGGGAAGTTCCCCAGTTTGCAAGAAACGGACTATCAGCTGTGCCCATGCCGGAGCCCGCGGCTCAACGGCAAGGACTAAAGGCTCGAGGGCCGCTGCGGGGACCTCAGCTTCTACGGCAAGAACCTCTGGCTCTGCCGGAGCTGATGGTCCCTCGGCAAGCTCGCCGGGGCGAGGCTTGTCGGGAACACTTGCTTCAACTGTACAAGCCCGAGGACTTGCAGGAGCAAACTGTTCCTCAGCGTTCTGGTTGTTGATCTTGGGGACCTTGGCGGCGGTTTCTGGAAGATCCGCCGGCAAGTAGTCGCCGGAGACCAACTTTCTCTTCTTGGACTGCCCAATTGATGGTGTAACGGATGGTTGAGTCAGCTTGAGCAAGAAGGTCCCTGGTTCCACAGGTAACTTCATCGAAGCACACTTTGAAAGGCCATCTGCTATTTCATTCTGAGCTCTCGGGACGTGCTCCATCTGCAAACCTTCAAAGTGTTCTTCAAGCTTCCTCACTTCATCGACATAAGCTTCCATCAAAGGGCTCTGATAGCTCTTGTTAACTTGTCGGACCACCAACTGAGAATCTCCTCGCACAATCAGCTTTCTGATCCCCAGTTCGGCCGCAATCCTGAGGCCGGCAAGCAAGCCTTCATATTCAGCAGTGTTGTTTGTCGCTTGCTCCCTGGGAAAGTGCATCTGGATAACGTATTTGAGGTGCTCTCCGGTGGGCGCGATGAGTACCACGCCAGCACCGGCGCCTTGCAGCGAGAAGGCACCGTCAAAATACATTACCCATTCACTTGTCGCTTCTTGTACGGGTGTACTTGTTTCTTGGACTTCTTCATCGGGCGTTGGGGTCCACTCAGCTATGAATTCTGCCAAAGCTCGGCTCTGTATAGTTGAAGTACTTTCAAACTTGAGTCCAAAGCTTGACAGCTCCAGTGCCCACTCAACGATCCTGCCTGTTGCTTCTGGGTTGTGCAATATCCTCTTCAGCGGAAAGCGAGTGACCACCGTTATCTCATGGGCTTGGAAGTAATGGCGCGGCTTTCTCGAGGCCATGAGGAGGCCGAAAAGCAATTTTTGCACACCAGAGTATCTTGATCTAGCCCCCTGGAGAAGGGAACTTACAAAATACACTGGGCGCTGCACCATCTTCTTCCGCACCTCATCCTGTTCCTGCGCAGAGTCATCCTTGTCGGGGCCAGAGCTTGCCGGAGCAGCCCCCTGCTTGTCGCTAGATTCGCTTGCCGGTGGTGTTGACTCCTCGTCGGACTCCCTCTCCGCTACTAACGCAGCACTAACCACTTGGTTGGTTGCCGCTAGGTATAGCAACAACTTTTCCTGTGGTCTAGGTGCGACAAGTATTGGAGTGGAGGACAGGTACCGTTTCAAATCCTGCAGCGCAGCCTCCGCCTCCGGAGTCCACTTCATGGGACCTGCCTTCTTCAAGATTTTGAAGAAAGGTAGGGCGCGTTCTGCAGACTTCGAAATGAACCTACTGAGGGCAGCCACACAACCTGCAAGCCTTCTGACATCCTTGACGCGCTTTGGGGCTTCTATCTGCTCAATGGCTTTAATCTTGTCGGGGTTGGCTTCAATCCCCCTCTGCGATACAAAGAACCCGAGAAGCTTGCCGGAGGGGACTCCAAAGACGCACTTCTCGGGGTTCAACTTGAGCTGAATCCTGCGCAGGTTCTGAAATGTCTCTTCTAAATCTTGGATCAGGGTATCCTTGCTCTTGCTCTTCACCACGATGTCATCCATGTAAGCTTCTACATTTCTGTGGATCTGTGGCTCAAAAGCAGTGTATACTACCCTTGCAAAGGTTGAGCCTGCATTCTTCAATCCAAATGGCATGCGAATGAAGCAATAAGTGCCACATGGAGCGATAAATGCAGTCTTCTCTTCATCTTCCTTGGCCATGAAAATCTGATGATAGCCTGAGTATGCATCAAGAAAACAGAGTAGCTCGCATCCGGCAGTAGAGTCAACGATCTGGTCAATGCGCGGCAAAGGGAATGGATCCTTGGGACATGCTTTATTCACATCGGTGAAGTCTATACACAGTCTCCATTTCCCATTGGCTTTGCGCACGACGACTGGATTTGCCAACCACGTCGGATGGATCACACCTCTAACTAGGCCTGCTGCTTCTAGCTTCTTGATCTCTTCGTTGATGAACTCTTGGCGCTCCACGGCTTGCTTCCTCACTTTCTGCTTGATGGGCCGCGCATGAGGACAGACAGCAAGCTTGTGCTCAATTACCTTCCTGGGAACACCGGGGATGTCAGATGGTTGCCAGGCAAACACATCGACATTCGCCCGCAGGAAGGCAACGAGCGCGCTTTCCTATTTGCTGTCGAGGGTGGCACTGATGGTGAAGGTACCACCAGTGCCGTCCTCCTTGGCGGACACTTTCTTGGTTGCCGGAGGAGCGGCCATTCCTTTCTTATTCTTGCCGGTGGAGCTCGATGGAACGTCCTCGACGGCAGCGCAGCACTCCGAAGAGGTGCGGTTGCCGGAGTGGGTCCCAGAGCACTTGCCGGACTTGATCTTCGTCTTCTTCCCCCCGGGAGCTTCAGCGGCAAGAGTATCCTTCTCGGCCGCAGCTGCCGCATCCCGGTAGATCTTGTCGGCGCAGACAAGCGCATCCTTCTTGTCGCCGTGGACAGTGATGACGCTTATCGGCCCCGGCATCTTGAGTACGTTGTAGGCATAATGGGAAGCTGCCATGAACTTGGCGAGGGCAGGACGGCCGAGTATTCCATTGTAAGGCAATGGAATATCGGCGACGTCGAACGTGATGCGCTCAGTTCTGAAGTTGAGCTCCCCGCCAAAGGTCACCGGCAGAGTGATCTTTCCCTTGGGCTTGCTCCTTCCTGGGTTGATTCCTTGGAAAGAACTGGTTTCTTCGAGCTCGCCATCTGGAATCTGGAGTTTCTTGATCACAGCAGAGGAGATCAAGTTCAGCCCGGCCCCGCCGTCAACCAACATTTTGGTGACCTTGAGGTTGCGGATGGTGGGTGAGACCAGCATCGGCAAACACCCGACCGCAGTGGTGCGGTCAGGGTGATCCTCAAGATCAAAAATGATGGGCGTGCTGGACCATTTGAGGAGCCTGCGCGACTCCACGGGCGGCTCCGCTGCGTTTACCTCACGCACCCACTGCTTTAGTTGGCGGTGGGAGGTGTGCAGGGAGGCGCCACCGTCGACGCACAGGACCTCCGTGGCCTTCTGGAACTCCTGCTCGCTGTTATCCTCGTCCTCCATGTCTTCGTCGTCGTCTTCTTCGTCCTTGTCGCGGCCCCGGGGAGGTCGATCTCCTTGCCGCTGCTTGGCCTTGCCGCGGCGCCCTCCCCGGCCGTTGAACGGCCGCTTCTTGCTCGTCTCTTCCCCGCCACCTTGGGCCTTCTCCTTGTCGCGCCTCTCGTACTCAGCCTTCTGCTGCTCGACGAGGTACTCGACGCGCTTGCAGTTGGAGAGATCGTGGCCCTTGGTGCGGTGGATCTTACAATATTGCTTGTCGAAGCTTCCCGGCTTGTCGGCTGCCGCTACAGGGGCAGGCTCCTTGCCGGAGCTGCCAGCCTGTGTTTGCTTGGCGGGAGCCTCCTTGCCGGACTTCTCGACGGCAAGCACCTCTTTCTTGCCCTTCCTTCTGTTGTTCCGCCGCCGGCTCTTCTTTGCCGGGGCGGCGTCGTCGCTGTCGCTTCCTCCTGCGCCAGCATCCTCTCCGGGGAGTCTCCTCCCCTCTTCTGCGCGTGCGCACTTGTCAGCAAGAGCGTAAAGCTCGCTGACGTCCCGAATCTTGGTCATCGCCATTTCCTCACGCATGCGGCGGTTAAGCACGTTCTGGTGGAACGCGCTGATAACCGCGGCAGGGTGGACATCAGGGATGTTGTGTTGCACACGGCTGAAGCGTTGGATGTACTTGCGCAGGGTTTCGCCTTCCTTCTGGGCCAGAATGTGGAGATCGCTCTCCTGGCCATGGGGTTTGTGGCCGCCGGTGAAGGCGCCAACAAACTGGTGGCAAAGGTCGGCCCAAGAAGAGATGGAACCTTCCGGCAAGTGCATGAGCCACGAACGGACGTTCGGCTTTAGCACGAGCGGGAAGTAATTAGCCAAGATCTTCTCGTCGCGCCCCCCGGCAGCTTGCACTGCGATGGTATAGACGCTGAGGAATTCCGAGGGGTGCGTCTTGCCGTCGTACTTCTCCGGTACGTCGGGCTTAAAATTCTTCATGCTGGGCCACTGGACGCGCCGCAGCTCGCGGGTGAACGCAGGGCAGCCTGCCGCGTACGGCAAGTTGCCAGGCTCACCGGGCGCGTGCGCGTCGACAGCGTTCCCAGCTCTCTGGTCTGATTGTCGCCGAGCTTCTCGGCGGCGCTCGATTCTTGTCCGAGCGTCTTCTTGTTGCCGGTCGTCGAGGACCTGGCGTTGGTCCCGACGGGCCCGCGGATCCGACGAGGCTGTGGAGCCGTCGTCGGCGTTGTTCCGGCGGGGCGGCGTCTTCTGCTTTCGCGGCGGGGAGTGCGCGCTTGTCGCACCCCCGGCGGTCTTGTCGCCGTCGGCCTTCGTCTTCTCAGCCTGCCGCGGCCGCGAGGCCGACGGCTGCTGTGGAGAATCGTTGTTGGCGAAGGCTATCAGGCTCTGGATGGTGGCCCTCCAGTCTTCGGCCTTGTCTGCCGCTGGAGGGAAGTCGAGGAGCAGTTGCGCTCTTGCGAGCGCTTCCGCTGGAGTGGAGGGGAACGCGGGCGAGCAGTGCGAGGAGCGGGATACGCTCGGACTTCTAACGACGTTAGAAGGAGCGGGGTCCCGCACCGGCGCCTTTTCTTTGCTTGTGCCCGGACGGGGGTCCGGGGCGTCCCGCGAGCCTCCGGTTTGGCCTTGGCCCAGCAAACGGATGCCACCTCCTGTGACATGGCGCTGCTGGGTCGTTGTGTGCTGAGAGGGACGCGGTGCGTCCACGGAGACCGAAGTCCGGTCGTCCGTCCTGTTCTTGGATCTGGTGGCGCCGTGAGTGTCCTCGCCGGCGACCACCCTTCCGACGGCGTCTCCCCCGCCCACCGTTGGCTCTGGTGGCGGCGGGTGAGACGCAGACGGGCCTCCGACCTCCGAAGCCTTCTTCTTCGGGGCCATGGAGTTGTTGCTGGTGAAGTTGACGAATTCGGAGAGGTTGATGAAGAATGCGCCCGCGCGAACGCCGGATCAGGTTCGCACAACCTCGACGCCCCCTACCTGGCGCGCCAAAGATGTCGGGGGAAACTGTCCGCCACGAACACCTATGGGACCGGAGCGCCTTGTCTGTGCGGTACGAGGGCGAAGGGAGCACGAAGAGCAGATCGTAGCGAGCACGCGGGCAGTTTTACCCAGGTTCGGGCCGCGGTAGACGCGTAAAACCCTACTCCTGCTTGGTTGTGTATTGAGTTGGAGAGCTCGGGAGCTTGAAGAAGCAGCTACACCGAGCGTATGAGTGATCTAGGTTCCGAACCCTCTCCACGTTGTGCATGGGCCTCCTTTTATAGTGTAAGGGGTCACCGACAGGTGTCAACGTAGGAGAAAGGGGTAAAAACGTAAAAGAGGTGGTAGTTGTAACAGTGCGGGAACAGTGGAGCTACAGTGCAGAACAGTGGTCGCTACCTACTTTGACAGTGGGGGACAAGGGCATTTAATGCCCGTCGCCGTCGACCCCAAAAGCTCCCGCCCTTGCGTCTCCGTCTGCCACGGCGATGGATCCATCCCCGTGGAATGCCACCGTGTCCCCCAGGCTGCACAGCCATCCGCCACGCGTCCCTGGATAGGCCCCAGGGCGACGCGTGGGCCGATGAGCTGGAGCGCGGGCACACAGCGCAACCTTCCCGGCAAGCAGCTTGCCGGGGCCTTGATCTTGCCGGGCCCGGGAGCTTGCCGCTCCCCGGGCCCTTGCCGGGGCACGTATAACGCCGAGGCGTGTCTTCTAGTCTTCCTGGCAAGCTCCTCTTGCCAGGGCCTTGTGCTAGTGGGGTAGTCCTGAGCCTGGTACGGCCTTCCCGGCAAGCTCCACTTGCCGGGGTCTCGATCTTCTGTCTTGTATACTTTGTTTTTGAATGGTTTGATAGGGAGCAGGAAGGTCTCCGGCGAGCACGCGGTAAACCCTGCCGCGGGAAGCTGCAGCTGCCCGTGCACAAGTTGGGGTACTGAGGTACCCCTACCTTAGTACACCGACAAAGTGAATCAATATGATACCCCATTTTCACCACGAGTATTCAATTGCAAGACATATATCAAGTGTTCTCAAATCCATAAAAGTATTCAATCCGATAACAACAAAATCTCAAAGGGAAAAACTCAATTCATCACACCAAGATAGAGAGGGGAAAACACCATATGATCTGACTATATTAACAAAGCTCGCGATACATCAAGATTGTGCATCTCAAGAACACGAGAGAGAGAGAGAGAGATTAAACACATAGCTACTGGTACAAACCCTCAGCCCCGAGGGTGGACTACTCACTCCTCATCACGGTGGCTGTCGGGGTGATGAAGATGACCACTGTTGATGGTTTCCCCCTCCGGCGGAGAGCCGGAAAGGGCTCTAGATTGGATCTTGTGCACTACAGAGTCTTGCGGCGGTGGAACTTCTGATCTAGGTCTACCCTGAGGGTTTTTGGAATACTTGGGAATTTATAGGGTAAACATGGGGTGCGGGAGGCCACTGAGGTGGGCACAACCCATCTGGGCGCGCCTGGGGCCCCAGGCGTGCCCTGGTGGGTTGTGCCCCCCTTGGGGCACCCCGAGGTGCTGCTCTGGCCCATCCTAGCTGTTCTGGTCCATAAATAATCTCCAAAAAGTTTCGCGGTGTTTGGACTCCGTTTGATATTGATTTCCTGCGATGTAAAAAAAGCAAAAAACAACAACTAGCACTGGGCACTGGGTCAATAGGTTACTCCCAAAAAATGATATATAGTTGCTATAAAATGATTGTAAAACATCCAGGAATTATAATAAAATAGCATGAATACTTCATAAATTGTAGATACGTTGGAGACGTATCAGCATCCCCAAGATTAATTCCTACTCGTCCTCGAGTAGGTAAATGATAAAAGAAATAATGTATGAAGTGTGAACGCTAGCAAAGTGCCCAAGTTTGATCAATGAAAATTTCAATCACTTTTCCTAGTATCATAGAAACAATTCTTTTCTATAAAACTTCTCATGTTAGAGTAGCAACCAATTCACATATTAAGGTTCAAACATTGAATTCTTTTCAAACTCAACAACCTATGTTCTCGGTCACCAAGCAATTGTAATTCAACTTATTCAACAGAGTTTAAGTAAGAGCTCCACATACTCAACCATCATATAGTCTTCTATGATTGCTAACACTCACCGCATACACATGAGCAAACCGTTTCAACCGGACACATAGAAAAATAGGGGCTTGTAATTTCGCCTCCCAACGTATTCTCCTTTGGGTGATGTCAACAATACTAACTCATGCTACCCATATTCGGCTGGACATATGTGCCTAGATCTTTCCTCACCACATGGTGCTTGCCAAAAGAGAAAAAATAAAACAGAATAGAGAGAAAAACTTTGACTCTTATATAAAAGTAAAATATAGGCCCTTCGCAGAGGGAAGCAGAGGTTGCCATGCGCTTATTTGTTTGTATGCTCAATCCCTTAGTGCAAAAGGACGTCACATTATATTGCCCCTTATGATAGCAACCTTTATTATGCAGTCTGTCGCTTTTATTCTTTGCTATCACAAGTTCGTACAACGCTCAATTTTCTCTTACACTAAATGATCTAAAACTTTTTAGAAGCAATTTTTATTGCCTTATTGCACCGATGACAACTTACTTGAAGGATCTTGCTCAATCCTTAGGTAGGTATGGTGGACTCTTGAAGATAAGATTTGGGTTTAAGGGTTTTTGGATGCACAAGTAGTATCTTTACTTGGTGCGGAATTTTTGGCTAGCAAAGATGGGGGGCAAGCACCACATGTTGATGGATCTATGACAATATAACTTCTGTGTGAATATGAACAAATATAAACCATTACGTTGTCTTCCTTGTCCAACGTCAACAATTTTGGCATATAATATTTTGATGGGGGATCACAATCACAAATGATTTCCAAGATAGTGTATTTGCATGTGGAAGTTCTCTTCCTTATACTAATTATTCGTGAATTGCTTGTATGACCAATATTGTGATTGTCAAGCCTCAAAATATCTCACTTTATAAAACCAATATGAAGCTACCACTAGGCCTGATATGATTTCAACTTCATGACATTCAATTTATCCAAGAATTTACTCATAGGATATAAGTGAAGCACAAGAGTAAATGACAAGCTACTCCAAAAAGATATAAATGAAGATCATGAGCATAATATTTCTTTCTCTGAAATTAATTTAAGTGAAGCGTGAGATATTTTCTTCAAAAATAATAAATCACACCGTGCTCAAAAAGATATAAGTGAAGTACTAGAGCAACGGTGCCAGAAAAGAGCTTCGTTGGCGGGATGTGAATGCCACTTACCTAGCCTCCCCGGCAACTATTTGGGGGCTCTATTTTATTTAAAAACTTTCAGATCTAAGTATTTTATTAAAACAGCAAGCAAACAAAATAAAATGACATTTCAAGAATAGCACATCTCATGTGAAGAAGCAAAAACTTAGGATCAACCGATACTAACCGATAATTGTTGATGAAGAAAGGTGGGATGCATATTGGAGCATCCCCAAGCTTAGATGCTTGAGACTTCTTGAAATATTATCTTGGGGTGCCTTTGGCATCCCCAAGCTTGAGCTTTTGTGTCTCCTTAAGTCTTCTCATATCACGGTTTTCCTAAATCTCAAAAGCTTCATCCACACAAAACTCAACAAGAACTCGTGAGATAAGTTAGTATAAACCAATGCAAAAACCTTATCATTCTCTACTGTAGCAAATCACTAGAATTATTATTCAACATTGCATACTAAATGCCTCTGCATAATTAATGCTCCTATCCTCAAATAGAATCATAAAACACGCAAACATGTGCAAACAATGCAAACATAATAGCAATCTGTCAAAACAGTACAGTCTGTAAACAATGCAAGAGGATCCATACTTCCCTAACTCATTTTTTTGAAATTAAACATGTTGTAGGAAATTTATCGTAGCTTACTGTGCAAAAAGTTTCAACCTTTTATCACATTCCGACTTTTCCCGGGAATGTTTACAACAGCGTCAAACTCTCTGTTTTCAAACAGCAACATGTAGACTTGCAAAATAAGCATGGTAAAGGCTATACTTGACACTTTTATTTAAATAAAAGATACAAAACATTATTCTAAATACTAGCAAGCAAATCCTAACAAAATAAAATGAAGCTCCAAGCAAAACACATATCATGTGACAAATAAAAATATAGCTTCAAGTGAGGTTAGCGATAATGTTGGAGACGAAAGAGGGGGTGCCTTTCGGGGCATCCCCAATCTTAGTTGCTTGGTTGTTCCTTGAATATTACCTTGGGGTGCCTTGGGCATCCCGGGCATCCCCAAGCTTAGGGTCTTGCCACTCCTTATTCTCCTCATATCTACATCTCACCCAAAACTTGAAAACTTCAATCACACAAAACTCAACAAAACTTCGTGAGATGAGTTAGTATGATAAAACAAATCACTCACTTTGGGTACTGTCAAAGACAAGATTCATAATTGTTCTCACACAATGCCTACTTTAGCATATCATTTCTAAAATTTATATTTATCAATATAGGCCATAGAAACTAGAAAACAAGCAAACTATGCATTCAAAACAGAATCTGTCAAAAACATGACAGTCTCTAATTATCTGGACAACCACCATACTGATTCAACTCTAAAAATTCTGAAAAAATAGGACAACGTAGGAAATTTGTATACCAATCTTCTGCAAAAATAATCAACTCAAAAGCACTCTTCTGTTAAAAATTAGAATTGTTTTTGTGAGCGCAAAACTTTCTGTTTTTCAGCAAGATCAAATCTACTATCACCCAACATGATCCTAAGGCTTTGCTTGGCACATTATTGAAGCAAAAGCTATAAAACATGATTACTATAGTAGCATAATCATGTGAACACACAAAAACAATAGGTATAAGTGTTGGGCTGTCTCCCAACAAGCGCTTTTCTTTAAGGCCTTTTAGCTAGGCATGATGATTTCAATGATGCTCACATGAAAGATATGAATTTAAACACAAAGAGAGCATCATGAAGCATATGACTAGCACATTTAAGTCTAACCCAATTCCTATGCATAGGGATTTTGTGAGCAAACAAATTATGGGAACAAGAATCAACTAGTATAGGAAAGCAAAACAAGCAAAACTTCAAGATTTTCAACACATAGAGAGGAAACTTGATATTATTGCAATACCTACAAGCATATGTCCCTCTCTCATAATAATTTTCAGTAGCATCACGAATGAATTCAAAAATATAGCCATCACATAAAGCATTGTTTTCATGATGCATAAGCATAGAAATTTTGCTACTCTCCACACAAGCAAATTTATTTTCATGAATAGTAGTGGGAGCAAACTCAAAAAAATAACTATCATGAGATTGAAAATTAAAATCATGATGACAATTTTCATGCTTATAATTATTCTCTATAAAATATACATCATCACCATAATCATCATAGGTACCAATTTTGTTATCATAGTTAATTGAAACATCCTCCAAAGTAGTGGAATCATCATTAAATAAAGTCATGACCTCTCCAAATCCACTTTCATCGATATAATCATCATAAAAGTGAAGCATGCTATCATCATAATATATTTGCTCATCAAAACTTGGGGGACAAAAAATATCATCTTCATCCAACATAGCATCCCCAAGCTTGTAGCTTTGCATATCATTAGCATCACGGATATTCAAAGAATTCATACCAACAACATTACAATCATGCTCATCATTTATGCCAAACATTTTATAGCATTCTTCTTATAAAAATTGAGCACAATTTTCCTTTCCATCATTTTCACTAAAGACATTATAAAGATGAATAATATGATGTTACCTCAATTCCATTTTTTTTGTTTTTTTATAACCAAACTAGTGATAAAACAAGAAACTAAAAGATTCAATTGCAAGATCTAAAGATATACCTTCAAGGACTCACCTCACCGGCAACGGTGCCAGAAAAGAGCTTGATGTCTACTGCGCAACTTGTTCTTGTAGATTCGTGTTGGGCCTCCGAGCACAGAGTTTTGTAAGACAGTAGTAAATTTCCCTCAAGTGTATGACCTAAGGTTTATCAATCCGTGGGAGGTGTAGGATGAAGATGGTCTCTCTCAAACAACACTGCAACCAAATAATAAAAAGTCTCTTGTGTCCCCAACACACCAAATACAATGGGAAATTGTATAGGTGCACTAGTTCGGCAAAGAGGTGGTGATACAAGTGTAATATGGATAGTATATATTGATTTCTGTAATAGTAACAATCAGCAAGGTAGCAAGTGATAAAACGGAGTGCAAACGATATTGCAATGCTTGAAAACAAGGCCTAGGGTCCGTACTTTTGCTAGTGCAATCTCTAAAAAATGCTAATATAATTGGATCATATAACCATCCCTCAAAGTGCGATGAAGAATCACTCCAAAGTTCCTATCTAGCGGAGAACATAAGAAGGAATTATTTGTAGCTATTCTTTCCAATTGATCTATCCAAGAGTTCGTACTAAAATAACACAAGTTATTCTTTCTGATCGATCTATGAAGAGTGCATACTAGAATAACACAAGTTATCCTTTCCGATCGATCTATCAAGAGTTCATACTAAAATAACACCAAAACAAATTCATATTCATAATACTCAATCCAACACAAAGAACCTCAAAAAGTGCCCCAAGATTTCTACCGGGGAAACAAAGACAAGAACATGCATCAACCCCTATGCATGGATTACCCCAATGTCACCGCGGGAATCTGCAAGTTGAGTGCCAAAACACATATCAAGTGAATCAATATGATACTGTTTGAGATATGCCCTAGAGGCAATCATGTATGATGATATTTCCTATGTATTCATGAATAAAGACATAACTTGGATGTAATCAATGATACTTGTTGACAAGTACGTGACTTGTTTGTGAGATCTTGTGTTTTGCGATACATCCTAAATGGTCCCTAGTCGCAAGTGATGTGTGGACACACATCGGACTATACTAGCATATGACACGGTGGATGGCTTGGTCTCAATAGCCATGAAGCAATGGATGCTAACAGGATAATGTGGACATGGAAAGGTCTGGTCAGATATGATGTAGTCGGACCTGGGTCGAGATAAGGTCCGAGTCGGACAGACCCAACTATGATATGCAGCGATGTGTCATCTGTGAGTCTCTAGTACAAGATATGTTCTATGTCCTAAGACATGAGCTAACGCATGTAGTCGGGATGGTGACAAACTTGCTTTGGGGTGACCAAACGCTACTCCATGACTGGGTAGTTAAAAAGGTAGGTTTCGGGCTTGTCCAGACCCATGATGTGAGATGTGGTCGAGTAAGATGGGATTTGCCCCGCCGATCAGGAGAGATATACTCTCGGCCCCTCGTGTGATCCGACCAGGTTAAGCATGGCCATGCGACAAGGATTATGAGATAATCCGGTTTGGGTCGGCATCACTGGAACGAGAAATAGGTCGGGCTAGCACAAGGATGACAGACTCGCCTTGAGCACGACAACAAATATCATAGTCTCCTTGGTGGTCGGCACGCCTTGCTAGTGGCCGCTACCAACCGTGTAGGTTGGAGGTGATCCAACCTGCGACCAAGTCAACTTGAACCTAAGGGGTCGCGCGCTTGAGGGAAGGAACCTGTGAGGTTGGATCCGACTCCATGAGTCAGACTTGGTCCTACTCGGACTCGGATACAGACCAAACAGACTTTGGGCTTTAGGATCCGTGCGAGGCCCAAGTGTTGAGCCCGCGACTGATGCCTATAAATAGTGGAGGTGTGGCACACTCATTCGGTTGATCACTTTGGTGCCGTCATTAGGGTTTACATGTGTTGCGAATAGCCACCTCCACTCGCCACTGGTTGTGTGATCGGACCTAGCAGTCCGCCGCACGAGGTTCCTCCTGGACGCGCCGATACCGTTAGAGGCGGTGCATTTGCGCCGCTCTGGCGATCCTGTTTGCGGGATCCGATCGGCTACGTGGGAGATCAACAAGGAGGAGATGACTCCGAAAACGAGCTGCCCCAACTCTACTTCCGCTGCACGGCACTGCGCATCTAGTGGTAACGATCTGTGATCCATCTCCCTTAGCATGTTCCTGGATGTTCTGTGCGTAGGAATTTTAAATTTGCAGTCGACGCACCCTATGGTAGAACCTTCAGATACCCCATTGTCACCACGAGTATTCAATTGCAAGACATATGTCAAGTGTTCTCATATCCATAAAAGTATTCAATCCGATAACAACTTAATCTCAAAGGGAAAAACTCAATTCCTCACAACAAGATAGAGAGGGGAAAACACCATATGATCTGACTATATTAACAAAGCCCGCGATACATCAAGATTGTGCATCTCAAGAACACGAGAGAGAGAGATTAAACACATAGCTACTGGTACAAACCCTCAGCCCCGAGGGTGGACCACTCCCTCCTCATCACGGTGGCCGCCGGGATGATGAAGATGGCCACCGGTGATGGTTTCCCCCTCCGGCAGAGTGCCGGAAAGGGATCTAGATTGGATCTCATGGACTACAAAGCCTTGCGGTTGCAAAACTTCTAATCTAGGTCTACCCTGAGGGTTTTCGGAATATTTGGGGATTTATAGGGTAAAGAGGGGGTGTGCGAGGCCACCGAGGTGGGCACAACCCACCTGGGCGCGCCCTGGTGGGTTGTGCCCCCCTCGAGGCACCCCCCCAAGTGCTGCTCTGGCCCATCCTGGGTATTCTGGTCCATAAAAAATCTCCAAAAAGTTTCATGGTGTTTGGACTTCGGTTGGTATTGATTTCCCGCGATGTAAAAAAAATCAAAAAACAGCAACTGGCACTGGGCACTGGTTCAATAGGTTAGTCCCAAAAAATGATATAAAGTTGTTATAAAATGATTGTAAAACATCCAAGGATGATAATAAAACAGCATGAATACTTCATAAATTATAGATACGTTGGAGACGTATCAAGACCCCACACGGGTTAGCCGGAAACAACTTCCATAACTGGATTCATAACTATGGGGTCGAGAATACTTCCCATATGCATATACCTTCAAATTGGGATATCTCTCATCTACATGAAAGTGATGCAGGAAAAGGTTCATGGTGTCTTGAGAATAATCATACCATGACTGAATTACAAAATAATGTTGCCATGATTCAACACCTGCTTTGTGAAGTTCAGAGTTTAAAGGAGATCTTGATGAACTTTGCAAGCGACAAGCCCACTACTTCATCACCACCATCTCCTAAGAAGGAGACTTGACTATACGAGTATGGGCACCACCCTTGGCTTGTTCCAAGCTTGGTGGAGGCGCCCCAGTATCGTATCACCATCACTTTTTTTCATTATTATCTATCTTAGTTCGATCTTTGGTTCTTTCATGATCTAGAAGAAAACGTATTAGTATGAAGTAGGTTCAGTGTTTGTTTCGTTCCAGTGCTATCTATGTAATCGTGCGTGAAATTTGTAATAAAAAGTAGTATGCATTTGAATATTCTTTTATTTTTATCCCTTTGCATCAATCTTAGCAAAAATAATAAAAATATCACTCCCACTACTTCATCTACCGAAATGATTAGGCAGATCTCGTCATATACTAATCCCATCAGGAGTAATGATTGCACATAAAGTAAGTATAATTGATAAAATTTGTTGGAAGGTAACAACATAGCATTGGTCATTGGGGCAATTCATGAAAGACTAATAAAGGAAGAGAGATTTCATATATACTATCTTGGCCATCTTCTATGATTGTGAACCCCCATTAATTATTTCCAAACTTGATCAAATAGTTGATGTCGCAAAAGGAAGGTAACATAATGAGTTATGTTTGCCTATATTTGCATAGAATTTATATTGTCATGGATTCTTTAATATGTGGTGCTTGCTTATAATCTTTTGCTAGCAGAAAACATATATACTAAGTAGAGATAATACTTGTGCATCCAAATGCCCTTAAACCCATTTTATTGTCACGAGAGTCCACCATACCTACCTACCGATTGAATAAGATCCCTCGAGTAAGTTGTCATCGGTGCAAAGCAATAAAAAATGCTTCTAAATATGTATGATCTTCTATTGTAAGGGAAAATAAGCTTTATATGAAATTATGATGGTAACGCAACAAAAGCGACCGACTGCTCAATAAAGGTTGCTATCATAAGGGACAATATAAAGTGACGTTCCTTTACATTAAAAGCGTCAACATCCAAATTAAAAGTGCATGCCAACCTCTGCTTCCCTCTGCAAAGGGCATATCTTTTCATGTTTACTCTTTACTTTCCTATTCCAATCTCAATTATTCTCTACTCGACAAGCATCACATGGTAGGGAAAGATCCATACATATATATCCAGTTGAATATATGTAATCATGAGTTATTATTGTTGACGTTATCCCTGAGATAAATCAGCTAGGAGGTGAAACACTAAAACCCTATCTTCCTTTGTGTCCGATTGAAACACTTTGTTCTAAGAATATGCTTTGTGTGCCAACTATCATGGAAGACTATTTTTTTCTCGAATACGCATAGCATGCGTATTATTCTATATAAGGGGAAAGGGCAAAGAAAGCCCTCCACAGGTACAGTTACATCTTACATCTTACATCTTACATGTTACATGTTACACCATAACCACACTCCACCCCACGCCACCCTAGTGAGCTATTCCATACAACCGACTACTCGCTCCTGCCCCACCTACTTAACCTACCAAAGAAACCCTTCACACTACCCTTCATGAGCCATGTGTTGCACCATGTTCTTCCTTCCATCTCCACATGTCGCATGACCATGGCAACGCTCGGAGTGACACCATCGAAGACCACAACATTTCGGTGGTTACCAAAGACCAAGCAGGATTATAGCCCTGGATGTCCTGATGCCAAGGCCTTGCTTGTCTCTACCTTGACACCATATGGAGAGCACCTCCATCCCACTAGGAACCCATGCCGGCTCCTCCGGTGCATGGCAGATGTGCGCCCAAACCTCTCTCGAGAAAACACATGTTAGTAGTAAATGGTTGATGGTTTCTTGCTCCTGGTTGCAGAATGGGCAAGAGTCCTGGTGCAGTAGCCCCCTCCTTGCTAGCCTGTCAGACGTCCAGCACCTGTTGCGAAGGGCCGACCATGAAAACATTCGGCACTGCAAAGGTGCCCTAGATTTCCACGAGAAGTCTACCATGGGAACGATCTCACGACATGCAAACTTGGCCGCGTACACCGATCTTACTAAGAATAGGCCAACCCTCTCCCAGGACCAGGTAGCCACATCCGAGAGATCCTCATGTAGATCAACGTCGCTAATCCTAGTCCACAGTCGAATATATTCTCTTATAGTGTCGATCTGCAGGTCCGGCCCAATATCTCTTGCCCATGTGTTACCCTCAATGGCGTCGGCCACCATCCGAGCACGTCTCAGCCTAGGCGGCACAACAGCATAGACCGTCAGGGCCAACTCCTGCATGTGGTACCCATCAAACCACCGATCCTCTCAGAAGAGTGCCTAGTTGCATCCGAGTCACTGCCTTGAATAATTGCATGGATTCATGTGGCACCGGGATCCTGAACTCCTGCCAACACCTGTCTTTACCGGCTCATTGCAACCATGGCCACCACACCTACATGGCAATGTTCATCCACCTTATGTCCGGAATTCCAAGACCACCAGCCCATTTGGGCGCACACACCGCCGTCCACGCCACTGAGCAGTTACCACCCCTTGCCTCCTTCTTCCCACACCAAAAAAACCGCGTATGATCTTGTTGGTGGTCTTGATAGTTTTCGCGGGCAATTCCATGGCCATCATTGCGTGTATTGGCATTGCACTGAGATCGAAAGCACGAGGAGAAGGCGTCTGCTTTTGGGCAATGCTGGGGCCTGCCAAGCCGGTAGGCATGCTCCAATCCGATCCACCAAATACTGCAGCTACGAGGCTGACAGTTTCCGCAGTGATAGTGGCAAACCAAGGTACTTTCACATAAAGCCTCCCAGTGAGCAGCCAAGAATCTCCCCTACCTCATGTATCTACTGCTACGAGCAACAAATGGGGATGACAGCGCTCTTCCTCATGTTTGTTTGCAAACCCGATGCCATCCCAAAAGTGCGAAGTATGGTTCAGCACCCCACTACGTATGCGACATGTGGTTTTAGGAAAATCATCACATCATCTGCCAAGATGGACATCTTCTGCTCCAACCATGCACGGCCAAGGGCGAAAGGACTTCATTCGTCCCAGCCTTCTCAAAGAGCTTTTGAAGTGGTTCCATGATGAGGATGAACAGCATTGGCGGCAACGGGCCCCCCTTGCCGAAATCCATGACAACTTAGAATTGGCTTGCCCCGTACTCCGTTGATCATGATCCGGGTGGATGAAGTTGCCAGTAGACCGCTAACCTAGGAGATCCATCGCCAGCCAACCCCCATGTGCTCCAAAACCTCTAGTAAAAATGGCCACTGAACCGAGTCGAAAGCTTTAGAAATATCAAATTTGAGCATTACCGTGGGTTCTTTCAATGCGCGTAATCTCCTGGCCCTACATTGCACTAGCATGAAATTATCATGTAGTGATCGCCCCTTGATGAACGCACTTTGATGTTTGCCCACCAGGACTGGTAGTTCCTCAGCGAGCGGAACTGCCATTGCCTTATCGAAAATCTTCACAGCACCATGCACGAGACTGACTGGGCGAAAATTCCGCAACTCCTCAGCACCATCCACCTTTGGTAACAAAGCAACTATGGCTTTGTTAATGCACCCCATGCCATGCATATCCCCATGGTAAAAAGCCTCCATTGCTCTCATGAAATCCATCTTTATGATCTGCCAACAACTCGCATAGTAGCGACCAGTAAATCCATCGGGTCCGTGCGCCTTGTCCAGGGGCATGGATTTGATAACCCTCTCAACCTCATCTTCTATGAAGGGCCACTCCAGGTCTGAAAACTCTCGACGCGGCAGGTTGAGGGCTTGGAGGTTTATTGCAAACTCCTTCTCCGGTGCAACCCCAAAAACGCTCTCCTAGTACTCTGATACGTCTCCAACTTATCTATAATTTTTGATTATCCATGCTATTATATTATCTATTTTGGATGTTTTATATGCATTAAATATGCTATTTTATATTATTTTTGGGACTAACCTATTAACCCAGAGCCCAGCGCCAGTTTTTGTTTTTTCCTTGTTTTTTAATTTCACAGAAATGGAATATCAAACGGAGTCCAAACAAAACGAAACTTTACGAGGATTTTTCTTGGACCAGAAGACATCCAGAGGACTTGGAGTACACGCCAGGGAATCTATGAGGTGTCCACAAGGGTGGAGGCATGCCCCCAACCTTATTGGCCCCTTGTGTCTCCCCTGGCCTAGTTCTTCCGCCTATATATTCTCAAATATTCCAGAAATATCAGAACATCCATCGAAACCACTTTTCCGCTGCCATAACCTTCAGTTTCCACGAGATCCCATTTGGAGGCCTTTTTCGGTACTCTGCCGGAGGGGGATTTGACCACGGAGGGCATCTACATCAACCCTATTGCCCTTTTGATGAAGTATGAGTAGTTTACCACAGACCTACGGGTCCATAGCTAGTAGCTAGATGGCTTATTCCCTCTCTTTGATCCTCAATACCATGTTCTCCTCGATGTTCTTGGAGATCTATTCGATGTAATCTTATTTTGTGGTGAGTTTGCCAAGATTGGATGAATTGTGGATTTATGATCAGATTATCTATGAATATTATTTGAGTCTCTTCTGAATTCTTATATGCATGATTTGATAACTTAGCAATTCTCTTCAAACTAGAGTGGTTTTTCTTGCAATGGGAGAAGTCCTTTGCTTTGGGTTCAATCTTGCGGTGCTCAATCCCAGTGACAGTAGGGGACATGACACGTATTGTATTGTTGCCATCGAGGATAACAAGATGGGGTTTTCATCATATTTCTTGAGTTAATTCTGCTACATCATGTCATCTTACGTAACACGTTACTATGTTCTTACGAACTTAATACTCTAGATGTAGAATCGTTTTGGGCGATGTGTGAAGTAATAGTAGTAGATGCAGGCAGGAGTCGGTCTACTTGATACGGATGTGATGCCTATATTCATGATCATTGGCTTAGATATCGTCATAACTTTGCGCTTTAATATCAATTGCTTGGCAATAATTTGTTCACCCACCATAATACGTGCTATCGTGAGAGAAGCCTCTAGTGAAACCTATGGCCCCCGGGTCTATTTTACATCTTATAAGTTTCAGATCTACTATTTTGCAATCTTTTACTTTCCAATATATAAACCAGAAACCCAAAAATATTTACTTTACAAGTTATATATCTCTATCAGATCTCACTTTTGCAAATAATTGTGAAGGAATTGACAACCCCTTTTTGCATTGGGTGCAAGTTGTTTGATTGTTTGTGCAGGTATTTGGCGATTTGTTCGTAGTCTCGTATTGGATTGATACCTTGGTTCTCAAACTTAGGGAAATACTTACTCTACTTTGCTGCATCACCCTTTCCTCTTCAAGGGAAAAACCAACGCAAGCTCAAGATGTAGCAGGAAGAATTTCTGGCGCCGTTGCCGGGGAGATCTACGCCAAGTCAAGACCTACCAAGTACACTTCATTAAACTCTCATCTCTCGCACTTACATTATTTGCCATTCGCCTCTTGTTTTCCTCTCCCCCACTTCTAAAACGATTTTCGAAAAGATTTGCCTTTTCTTCGCCCTTATTTTGTTCATCTTTTCCGCTTGCTTTTGTGGTGCTACTCCACCTATCTCATTTTCATGGCTAGTCCTCCCATCATTATTAGCACTCCCGACAATGAAGTTCTCAATTTTAAACAAAGGGAGAGGGAAAATTTAATAGATGCTTGGTATAGAATTTGCAATGCTCAAAATAGATCTACTCAAAAGCAATCTATTGCTGTTCTTCTCCGTAATTTTTATGTGGGAGTTACTCCTTGGAATAGATATGTTCTAGATACCATTACCGGAGCGAATTTCTTGGGGAGTCACACTTTTGATTCTTATAATGCCATGATAGATTTGTTAGGGCCACCACCTCTTTTGGTTAATGGGACTGCTTTAACTTTGGAACATGTGATGCAAAGACTTGATATTATTGAAAACAAAATGGCTACTATTGAGACAATTGAAAATTTAGATAAAAAGGTTCATAATCAAATTACTCAATATGGATTTAAGGTAGCGGTTACTATAAAGAATCTTAAGGAAAAAGAACCCATAGTCAACGAAAAAATAGATCAAGGTTCTTTTAGAATTGGCAAACTAGAAAATATTATTACCAATTTGGGTTCCGCTTTTACCTCCGTTGAAAATGCTCCAACTCCTCCTGCTAAGATCACCAAATTCATTTATGTTCCTAAGAATAAGGGTGAATCTTCTAGTCAAGAAGATCTCAAATCATTAAGTATTCACTCCAATCTTTTTAATATGATTAAGGGACCAATTACAACGGATGAATTTCTTCATTTCTTGCCTAGGAGTATGATTATTGATAAAAGCATAGAATCTCCTAAGGAAAATAGAGGTATGATTGAAGAATTGCATACAAAAGATGATAATACCTAGGTCTATTTGTGTTTTATGCCTAGCTAGGGGCGTTAAATAATCGCTCTTGTTGGGAGGCAACCCAATTTTATTTTCACTTTTTACTTTTGGGTTTTGTTTTTCAAGTTTCACACATTATTACTTATGTAGTAATTGTGTTTTGGTGTTTTAGTTAGTGTTTGAGCCAAGTAAGACCTTTGGGACGGCTTACGGTGATCATTGATTTGATTTGCTGAAAACAGAAACTTTTACGGCTAGTGCAGAAAATTCAATAACTCACTCGAACGTCAAAACCTTCTGAAATTTTTACACAGAATTGAAACACAAATTCCCCACGTCGTCCTAATTTTTTGGAATTTTTAGAGTTACAGAAGTATGCGAAGTTTTGAGATTGCTACGGACTTTTCTGTTTTTGACAGATTCTGTTGTCTATGTGTTGTTTGCTTATTTTGATGCATCTATGGCTAGCATCAGGGGGTATGAACCATGGAAAAGTTGGAATACAGTAGATATTACACCAATATAAAATTAGAATAAGAACAAAGCAGTACCTTGAGTGGTTATTTTCTTTGTTTTACTAATGGAGCTCACGAGATTTCTGTTGAGTTTTGTGTTGTGAAGTTTTCAGGTTTTGGGTAAGCATTTGATGGACTATGGAATAAAGAGTGCCAAGAGCCTAATCTTGGGGATTCCCAAGGCACCCCAAGGTAAAATTCAAGGACGTCCAAGATCCTAAGCTTGGGGATGCCCCGGGAAGGCATCCCCTCTTTCGTCTTCATCCATCGGTAACTTTACTTGAGTCTATATTTTTATTCACAGCATGATATGTGTTTTGCTTGGAGCGTCTTGTATGATATGAGTCTTTGCTTTTTAGTTTGTCACGATCATCCTTGTTGTACACACCTTTTGAGAGGGATACACTTCTATCGTAATTTATTAGAATACTCTATGTGCTTCACTTATATCTTTTGAGCTAGGCAATTTTGCTCTAGTGCTTCACTTATATCTTTTTAGAGCACGGCGGTGGTTTTATTTTATAGAAATTGTTGAACTCTCTTGCTTCACTTATATCATTTTGAGAGTCTCTAAAACAGCATGGTAATTAGCTTGGTTTATGAATTTAGTCCTAATATGATAGACATCCAAAGGAGGTATAATAAAAACTTCCATATGATAAGTGTGATCGTTTTGAGATATGAGGATGGTAATATTACAATCATGCTAGTAGTAAATTATAGGGTAGAGAAAATAATTGTGTTAAGGTTCGTGATTCCCGTAGCATTCACATATGGTCTCCAAAAAGTGTAACCGAAAGGAAATGCTTGTGTCTTGATTGTTCACCTTTGTGTGAAGGTCGTGCGTGCGTGATGGTTAACTCCTACCAACCTCCCTCCTGGGGGCATGCGTAGTAGTATGCTTCGTGGGCTAATAAATATTTTGCAACAAGTATGTGAGTTCTTTTTGACTAATGTTGAGTCCATGGATTATACACACTCTCACCCTTTCACCTTGCTAGCCACTCTAGTGCTGCACAACTTTCACCGGTGCATAAAACTCTCCTTATAACTTCTTCAAAATAGACACCATACCTACCTATTATGGCATTTCCATAGCCATTCCGAGATATATTTCCATATAACTCCATTGTTCCGTTTATTATGACACGCATCATCATTGTAATATTGCTTTGCATGATCATGTAGTTGACATGGTATTTGTGACAAGGCCACCGTTCATATTTTTTATACATGTCACTCTTGGTCATTGCACATCCCGGTACACCACCGGAGGCATTCATATAGAGTCATGTCTTTCTTCTAGTATCGAGTTGTAATATCGAGTTGTAAGTAAATAAAAGTGTGATGATCATCATTATTAGAACATTGTCCCATATGAGGTTATCAAAAATAAAAGAGGCCAATGAAGCCCAAATAAACAAAAGAGGCCAAAGAAGCCCGCCAGAAAAAGAGAGGCCAAAGATCCCAAAATAAAAAAGAGAAAAAGAGAGAAGGGACAATGTTACTATCTTTTTCCACACTTGTGCTTCAAAGTAGCACCATGTTCTTCATGATAGAGAGTCTCCTATGTTGTCACTTTCATATACTAGTGGGAATTTTCATTATAGAACTTGGCTTGTATATTCCAACGATGGGCTTCCTCAAATGGCCTAGGTCTTCATGAGCAAGCAAGTTGATGCACGCCCACTAGCTTTCCTTTAAGATTTCATACACTTATAGCTCTAGTGCATCCGTTACATGGCAATCCCTACTCCCTCACATTGATATCAATTGATGGACATCTCCATAGTCCATTGATTTTCCGAGTTGATGTGGGACTTTCTCCCCACTTTTGTCTATTACCACCTTTTATTATACCCATAGTGCTATATCCATGGCTCACGCTCATATATTGCGTGAAAAATTAAAAAGGCGGAAGCGCATTAAAAAGTATGAACCAATTGCTTTTGCGGACACCGGGGTGGGCATGATTACCTTGTGTTGAGAAGAGGGAGCATAATAAGACTATATGATTTGTAGGGATAACTTTCTTTAGCCATGTTATTTCTGAAGCTTAATGATTTACTATCTAGAATGCTTGAAATATTATTGTTCTCATGTCAACATAAACTTTTTCTTAAAACTTACGGATTTGAACTTTCATGCCACATTAAAGAAGAATTTCATTGATAAATATGTTAGGTAGCATTCCACATCAAAAAAATTGTTTTTATCTTTTACGTACTCGAGGACTAGCAGGAATTAAGCTAGGGGATGCTTGATACGTCTCCAACGTATCTATAATTTTTTATTGTTCCACGCTATTATATTATCTGTTTTGGATGTTTTATATGCATTAATATGCTATTTTATATCATTTTTTGTGACTAACCTATTAACCCAGAGCCCAGTGTCAGTTTCTGTTTTCCCTTGTTTTTTGTACACGCCAGGGAATCTACGAGGCGACCACAAGGGTGGAGGGCGCTCCCTGGTGGGTAGGGCGCGTCCCCTACCTTGTGGGACCCTTGTGCCTCCACTGAACTACTTCTTCCGCCTATATATTCTCAAATATTCCAGAAACATTAGAACATCCATTGAAACCACTTTTCTGCCGCCGTAACCTTTTGTTTCCGCGAGATCACATCTGGAGGCCTTTTCCGGTACTCTGCCGGAGCGGGATTCGACCACGGAGGGCATCTACATCAACCCTATTACCCTTTCGATGAAGTGTGAGTAGTTTACCACAAACATACGGGTCCATAGCTAGTAGCTAGGTGGCTTCTTCTCTCTCTTTGATCCTCAATACCATGTTCTCCTCGATATTTTTGGAGATCTATTCGATGTAATCTTCTTTTGCGGTGTGTTTGCTAAGATCCGATGAATTGTGGATTTATGATCAAATTATCTATGAATATTATTTTGAGTCTCTTCTGAATTCTTGTATGCATGATTTGATATCTTAGTAATTCTCTTCGAACTATCGGTTTAGTTTGGCCAACTAGATTGGTTTTTCTTGCAATATGAGAAGTGATTTGCTTTGGGTTCAATATTGCGGTGCTCAATCCCATTGACAGTAGGGGACATGACACATATTGTATTGTTGCCATCGAGGATAACAAGATGGGGTTTTCATCATATTGCTTGAGTTAATTCCGCTACATCATGTCATCCTACTTAATGTGTTACTCTGTTCTTATGAACTTAATACTCTAGATGCAGAACCGTTTCGGTCGATGTGTGGAGTAATAGTAGTAGATGCAGGCAGGAGTCGGTCTACTTGATACGGACGTGACGCCTATATTCATGATCATTGCCTTAGATATCGTCATAACTTTGCGCTTTTCTATCAATTGCTTGGCAGTAATTTGTTCACCCACCGTAATACTTGCTATCATGAGAGAAGCCTCTAGTGAAACCTATGGCCCCCGGGTCTATTTTACATCTTATAAGTTTCAGATCTACTATTTTGTAATCTTTTACTTTCCAATCTATAAACCAAAAACCCAAAAATATTTACTTTAGAAGTTATGTATCTCTATCAGATCTCACTTCTGCAAATAACCACAAAGGGATTGACAACCCCTTTTTGCATTGGGTGCAAGTTGTTTGATTGTTTGTGCAGGTATTTGGCGATTTGTGCATAGTCTCCTAGTGTATTGATACCTTGGTTCTCAAACTGAGGGAAATACTTACTCTACTTTGCTGCATCACCCTTTCCTCTTCAAGGGAAAAACCAACGCAAGCTCAAGAGGTAGCATACTCATCCACTGCAGCCGCAATGGACTCATGGCCGGTAAGGAACTGCCCATCCTTCTTAATGGTCGTAGATGTTCCACGTCTGTCTTTGCCTTGCATGGCGGTGAAAGAACTTCGTGTGTGCGTCGCCCTCCTTCAAGTAGAGCATCCTTGATCTTAGCGTCGCTATCATCCTTACCAGGGAACACAAACCCAACAGCTTGCGCTTCAACACTTTCCTTGGTTCAAATTCCGCACGCGAAATCGGCCAGGATTCCGAAGCCTTGTCCAACCGTAGGATCACCTCCATAGCGATAGAAATTTTGAGCTTCACGTTGCCGATCCACTTATCACTCCACGACTGCAACCGCTTGGCCGTGGCCCAGAGTTTGCTGTTGAGAGCCACGAACGGATTCCCTGATAAAGGCATGGAGTGTCATGCCAAGGAGACTGTATCCATGAACCCCTCTGCCTTTGGTCAGAAGGACTCGAACTTGAAATGCCTCCCCATGTGAAAGTCCGCATGTAGATCTATCAACAATGGGCAATGATCCGAGATCACCAATCCGATTGCGGAAAGGAAGGATGCATGATATAAGTCCTCCAAGTCACACTTAGTGAAAACATGGTCGATCTTCTCAAGGGTCACATTCTCTCGCTCATTAGACCAAGTAAATCTCCACCCATTTAGGTACATCTCCTTGAGATCGAGGCGGTTTAGCTTAGACCGAAATCGCGCAATCACCCTCCTATTAATGGATTTATTACTCTTTTCTTCGGGGATAACTATAAGGTTGAAGTCCCCAAGCACTACCCACGGCCCTGCATGAAGATCCCGTATCTCCATAATTCCTCCATGAATTCAATCTTGTTCACGTCCAACTGGGGCCCATAGATCCCAGTGATCCACCATTCCAGCGCTCCTGCCGGTTTCACACATGCCGTCAGCGTGTTTCGTGTCCGATGCGGGTTAGAAAGCGGAGCGAGAAGCGCACCCAAAGTAATGAGAATGCCCCCACGCGTGCCCTCCGCAGGCAAGAAGTAGAAATTCTCATATTTATTACCCAAGCACTGCCGTACAATATGAGCTGAAACGGACTCCATTTTCGTATCCTGGAGACACACGATACTCGGGCTAGCTGCCGCCACCACTTGGAACACCAAGCTACGCCGTGCCGGGGAGTTGAGGCCCTGCACATTCTACACTAGGACCTTTAGTGGGTGTTCAGCCATAAGGGAATCCCACAATCAACGGAGCAAAAGCTGCTCAAGCCTCCACTACCCTCGCACCGAAAGCTCCTGCAACAGCAACATAGAAGGCTCCTAGCCGAACGACGCGAGTACCGCTGCAATATGCGCATCCGATAGAGGGCTCGCGAAAAGGTCTATGTAGGCCTGCAGCACCGTCTCTCCAATCACCTCCTGTCGTGGAAATAACACGGCAGATGTCCGGTTTAACGGACTTGATGATGGAACCATCGCACAGGTTAGCTTGAAGGGGTTAAAAGCACACAAAGGACACCTAGCGTTTGTACTAGTTCGGCCCCTTCGATGAAGGTAAAAGCCTACGTCTAGTTTGGTTTGGTATTGCTTGGGCGTCGATGAACAGGGAGCGGATCGCTTGCCTGTGTCTTGACGGGTTGTTTCTTGCTTGTCCCTGAACCGTCGCCGGGTCGTCCCTTTATATAGAGGCAACGCCCGGTCCGGTTTACAGAGTCCCGAGGCCGGCTCATACTCGTGTCCGCCTCGGTCTCTGCTCTTTCTTCCTTATCTCTCAAGTTACATGATCAGGCGGCTTACAAACCGTAACTCTATACATGGGCCCTAAGATCTCATGGGCCGTAGCCTTTACTAAATATTACAATGATTCAACTATATTATAACAATCCGGTTTACACTAGCCGGTTCATACCTGCTAGTAATATCCCTGACATTAGGCCCCAGAATGATTTGAACTTGTTCACATCAATCTTCCCAGTCTTGCATAAACTTCCTTCTTGTATCTTCTCATTTTTGTAAACCGACCCTGACGTCATCCTCGAGAATCGCTTAATCTGACCGTGACATCACTTCCGCATTTAACGCACCCAGCTGTCCATCGGCTTTGTTTAAAGGTCGTCCCGAGAATCGAGGCGACAGAGGATCTTTATCCGATCTTTTGTCTCCTCAAATCTCGCGCCTGTCATTTCAACTCTGCTCTTCTATAAATACTGCTGCCCCCATTCTTTCTCTCCCTCCGTTCGTTCTCCTTCCTCCGTCGCCCGAGCCCAAGACTCCATTGTCGCCCGAGCTCAAGCCGCCGCCGTCGACCGTCGAATCCAAATCTTTGCCGGCCGCTGCATCAACCTGAGTGCGACCAGAGAAAGCTCCGCCGCCGCTTCTCAGGTACTTCATCTTTCTCATTGTAGATCCATAGCCTTAGGGTTCTTCCTCACATCTCCGCCATTAAACTTCAGCGGTAGTTTCGTCTGTTCATCGTAGATGCCAAGTTTCACCGAAATTTCAACCTTTAATTCTTGCTCTTTAAACTTGCTTTGGTTCCGCCGCTATATGCTTTAGATCTCATCATTTATATTCATCCTGTAGATTTATCCGCTCTGTATAAGACCCTTGTAGTTCTTCCCGTAATATCCTTGCATTTGTTTTTCTTTTTCTTGGGTGCTCAGATCTGTTCTTCTTTAGCTGTCTGTGAAAACCTGTTTCTTCTCCTTTGTAGATCTGTTAAATATGCTCCGGTTTAAACTGTCATAGACTGCTTCTGTAAAAAATTCAAAGACGAATGCGACGGTTTAGCTCTTTCTCTTTTGTTGTCATGAACCGGTAGTAACATAGTTCCCTGTTTATTGCCGGTTTAGCCATATCATTAGTCCCTTATCTAAACCGTAGCGTGATCCTTGCATATGTCTTCCGGTTTATGCCACTGTACTTGAATAATCCGGTTTTACACTTTATCCTTTCAGCACTTGCTCTTCTGTTGCTATGGCCAAACAGTTTGTTTCCTGCGACTGGGTTCCTTCCGTTGTTACGGAGGAAGATCTAGTTAACGCTGTTAAAGTTGGCACTCTGGGTCCTCGGTCGATTTTGAAATGGCGAGCTCCAGGAAACGAATGTCCCCCAACCCCTAAAGAAGGGGAAGTCATTGTTTTCTTTGACCACATTGCTCGCGGTTTCTCCCCTCCCGGTTCAAAGTTCTTCCGGGACGTACTTGCCGCTTTTCAAATTCATCCTCAGGACATAGGTCCCAACTCTATTTCAAACATTTGCGACTTTCAGGTGTTCTCAGAGGTATATCTGCAAGAAGATCCATCAGTTGACCTGTTCCGGGATTTCTTTCACTTGAACCGGCGAACGGAGTTTACTGGCGGCCCTCATCAGGAATTGGGCGGGGTCAGTATTCAAAAGAGAAGAGACGTAGTTTTTCCTCATGCTGCTCTCCATACGCACCCAAAAGAATGGAACAAGTCTTGGTTTTACTGCATAGATACTTCACCTGAGGGGGAAAACCCACTGCCGGGTTATCGTGAGCACCATCTTCCGGAGGATCACCCCTTGCCGCAGCGCCTCAGCTCTTCAGAACGGCCTCGGTTTGCCTCCCAAGTTGCTAGGCTGAAAGCCTTTATGGCCAACGGTTTAACCGGAATTGATTTCATGCGCTGCTGGCTTTCTTGGAGTATCCTTCCTTTGAGTCGACGCCCAAGTCTGATGTGTAAATATTCGGGTAAACCGGATGATCCTCAACGTTTCTCCAAGGACAAACTTTCTGAATCGGAAGTCGTTGAGTCTGCTAAGAAGATGCTCAATATCTCCTTAGAGGAATGTGGACAAACCGGATTGGCCCCATATTACAAGAAAAACAAGCTGCATGTGGTATGTCTTACTTTCTTTCATATGTTTGTAATCCGTTCCTTTAAATTATTCTTTCATTTATCTGTCACCTTTGGAATAGGCTGATGACCCCTTTTGGAAGAGGAAACCTCAGGAAAAGGCCAGAAAACAGCCACGCCGGAAAACTCTCGTTAGCAAGAAAAGGAAGGCGGCTGCTGGTTCCGGTTCTCATGCCGAAGATGATGATCCGGATTCTGAGGTATGAGCTAATCCGGCTATGACTTATTTACTTTTCATCCGTATTTGTGTTTAACAGTAACTTTTCCGCAGGAGTTGGCTGAAGGTGATAAACCAGCGGAAATTGAGGTAACTATCCTTTCTTCCGATTCAGAACCACTTCCACAAAAAAGTCGTCGGAGAGTCCGGAAATATCAGTTTTCTCACCCTTATGCTCAATTGGATCCTAATTTTCTTTTGAAGAAACAGCAACATGAAGCTCTTCGCCGGACCACTCGTCATAGCGGTGTTGCGGTGGAATCATCCAGAATATCTCTTACTCCGGCTCGGAGGCGCCGTTCTGAGGTTATACTCTCTCCAACCCTCCTTCATCCCAAGGCCGGGCTTATACGCAAACCTCTTAAACCGTCTGATCCTGATTATCAGGATACTCCGTTATCTTCTTCCGGTGAATCAACTGCCACACAACTTCCACCCCTGAAAACCATCCCAGGGTAAGTCTTTTAATTTATCCGGTTTGTACTTTGCTTTACAGTTCTAACTTGTTTTCCAACTTCCTTCAGCAAGCCAAAGCCTAGCAAAAAACCAAAAGCCAACCAGACAACTGTTGAGACTGCCGTTGATGACCCGGCTGCTGATCCGGACTCAACTATCCCTCCGGAGGGCGAGCCCACAATTCCACTAGAAAATCCTGCTCCTACAGATCACACTACTATACCTGAGAATCCCAATGCTGATGATGTTCATGAACCGGCAAGTTCTGCCCGGGCCGATCCTCCTCGGACTAGTCCGGCTCCTGCTAGCCCGGTTCATACTGCGACCCCACCACCAACAACTGCTTCTCCAGAGGTTGAAATAACTCACACATCTTACACCACTCCTGCTGAGCCCACTGTCTTATCCAAGCACACAGCTAAAGCGGAGAAGCTGCATCAAGAAAAGGGTAAATGGAGTACCGAGCTGTCTAGCTTTGCTGACATGAGTGCCCAGGAGCTCTATTCCGGGTACTTGAACCGGCTCCACACTGGTCGAGACTATGAAGCAGGCTTAATTAACTTGATGAAGGACAAGTATGAGGTAACCCTTTGCTTTTGATTTTTGCTTTTGATGTGCTTCTATCCATATCATAGTAGCCCCCAAGTTCCGGTTTAGCTATGTTTAGAAGGTGAACCGGTACTTCCTGATTAATCAAATGATCTTACATTAGCCCCCAAGTGCCAGGGGCATAACTTGGTTTATGTGCCTGGGACTTGCCTGACTTTTCCTTTGATACTTCAATTACCCATTAGCCCCCAAGTGTCAAGTAGACAACTTGCTTATGTGCTTGAGACTTTATTTTTGAATTGCTACTGCTTACTGCTTCAACTGCCCATTAGCCCCCAAGTGTCAAGTAGACAACTTGTTTGTGTGCTTGAGACTTTATTTTTGAATTGCTACTGCTTACTGCTTCAACTGCCCATTAGCCCCCAAGTGTCAAGTAGACAACTTGTTTGTGTGCTTGAGACTTATCTGACTTTTTCTTCTTCCCACTTTGATCTTCCTTTGCAGGCTGATTTGAACCGGAGGGCAGAAGAAATTACTGAACTCCGGAACAGACTTGTTGAAACGGAATCTGCTGCTTCCAAGGCCAAAAAAGACTTGGCGCTGAGCTTAAAGACTGCTGAACAGCTGAAGAGATTCTTTGAAGAGGAACGGACCTCCTTTGAAGTTCAAAAGAAGGATTTAGAAAAAAGGGCTAAGGATGCTGAAGAAGCCCTTAATCCGGTGACTGAAGAGTTAACCGGTTTAAAGCGGCAAATAGAGTTGATGACTTCTGCTATCTTCGGTAATTATTCAATCTGGATTCCTGTTTTCATTCTTGCCATCTCTTAATACGTTCCAGTTTAACTGTGACAATCTTATGCGGGGCGCCGTGTCACCCATCTTGGGGATGATTTACAGAACAAACTCAAAGCGTCTTATACTCTGGTTGAGCAGCTGTATTCCAGCGCTCAAAGGATCATAAGCGCAATGTCCTTTAATAAACCGGCTCCCACTACTATCCAAGGTACCTTAGAAAAGCTTTCTGTCTTGCCAGTCCACTTGGAGGAAGTCAAGAAGTCTGCAGCTCGAGGCGGTTCTCTCATGGCGCTTACTAGAGCCAAAGCATGGGTCCCAGATTTTGATCTGGAAGAAGCTTTAAATGGGTATCCCAACACTAAGGAGGACGGATCAGCTTTTACTGCAAAGGATCTTCATGCTTTAACTAAGGAGATGCGTCCTCTCGCAAGCAAGCTGGCTGCCGAAGCAGATTTGTCCAGGTATCATCCGGGATATGATTTACAGAACGAGCGGGTGGATCGGCCGGTTTATGACACCGTCAATCTAATCCCTACAGTACGCCCTCATACTTTCGCCCCAGATATTGATCCGTCTGAACTCATCAATGAGGAGATGTACTTTCGTGCCTTAACGAAAATTGACTCGTGCGTCCCCTACTTCCAGCCGCTTCAAGAAGATGAAGAGACTCTGGAACAAGTTGATCCCCAGCCGTCGCAGCAGGAGGGAGCGTAGTTCATAGCATATCTTTGTAGTCGCAGTCTTATTTCACCGAACAATTTTTAATCCGTCAGGCTTGCTATGCATTGTAATAGGATAGCTGAAAACATTGTCCGCTTTAATCCGGATACTCCGACTTCTTGCTTTAATATCACCAATTGGCCTATCATGGCGTATCCTGCATACCATCTGTTCCTGCATAGACAATGCTGAAAATATGTCCTAACGGTTTGACCGCTGGACCCATTAAATTGTTCTCATAATATATCAAATAAGTGTATACTTATATCAGAAACAACTTTATACCTGAGATCAAGTATGCTCGATACTCTTAATCCGGTAGAATTTAAGATTTCCTGATAGAAACCTTGATAGACCCAATAATAATCACGCTGAAACTTTGTCTAGAGATTTGTAGCTTATACTTGACTTTTGCCTGATGGATGAACCGGGTTATAATGAACACCGGTTTATCTCATGCTGGTACTCAGGACCCAGATTTTTAACTTTATAGATATGTGGTCAACTTCTGGAACTGTTCCACTCCGGTTTAGAGAATCATAAAATATAAACACCAGAAATGCAAGTTTTGTAAAGAAAACCATGTAGTCGAGGCTTTTTACGAGCTGCCAGGCTCAAAGCAAGGTTCAGCCAATCAATGGAATGGACTTACCATCTAGAGGGCCGGTCGATGGATGCGGGTACCATCCATATGAACCATAAGAAAAAACTTCTAGCCAATCACTGGATGGTTGTCACCTGTCCAGAGGGCCTCCATGGTTCCGTAGAACCATAGGTAGAACTTTAGCCAATCACTTGATGGCTGTCGCCTGTCCAGAGGGCCTCCATGGTTCCATAGAACCATAGGTAAAACTTAAGCCAATCACTGGATGGCTGTCGCCTGTCCAGAGGGCCTCCATGGTTCCATAGAACCATGGGTAAAACTTAAGCCAATCACTGGATGGTTGTCGCCTGTCCAGAGGGCCTCCATGGTTCCATAGAACCATGGGTAAAATTTAAGCCAATCACTGGATGGCTGTCGCCTGTCCAGAGGGCCTCCATGGTTCCATAGAACCATGGGTAAAACTTAAGCCAATCACTGGATGGCTGTCGCCTGTCCAGAGGGCCTCCATGGTTCCATAGAACCATGGGTAAATCTTGAGCCAATCACTAGATGGCTGTCGCCTGTCCAGAGGGCCTTTGCGCCATGTCTTCTTTGGTTCGACCACGACCTATGTTTGAACAGGAAGCCCTTCAGTGATCTGTTGCTCCAGCATACATATGTCTTGTATACTTATTTTAAACCAAGCAAAATGTTTGGAACATGAGATAATAAATGTATGGTTGCCACCATAAAACGCTTATATTGGAAAACAAGGCTGAGCCCCCGGTTTACCAAGGGTGCCGGTTTATTCATTAATCATAATATATACATAGGATACAGTGGAGCTCATGGCTCAGGTATAATAGGGCCGCAAGAGGGCAATGTTCCACAGCCTCTTTGTCTCTTCTTCTGATGTCCGTGAATCCTTATGTTCTCGAATATCCATCAGGTAGTATGAACCGTTGTGCAGATTCTTGCTGACCACAAAAGGTCCTTCCCAAGGCGGGGATAGCTTATGCATGTCTGTTTGATCTTATATGAGCCGGAGTACTAAGTCTCCTTCCTGGAATGTCCTGCTCTTGATCCGGCGGCTGTGATACCTGCGCAAGTCTTGTTGATAGATCGCAGACCGTGCTGCTGCTATATCACGTTCTTCATCCAGCCGGTCCAAACTGTCTTGCCTCGCCTGCTCGTTGGCCGCTTCAACATAGGCTGTCACCCTTGGTGAATCATGACGGATATCGCTTGGAAGGACCGCTTCAGCACCATATACCATAAAGAAAGGTGTGTAACCTGTGGACCGGTTTGGTGTAGTGTTGATACTCCAAAGGACAGATGGTAACTCCTCGACCCAACATCCTGGGGTCCTTTGCAAGGGAGTCATAAGCCGGGGCTTGATACCTCGCAAAATCTCCTGGTTTGCTCTTTCAGCTTGACCATTGGATTGAGGTGTGCTACGGAAGATACGTCTAGGCGGATGTGTTCCCGTTGACAAAATTCTTCCATCTCACCATTAGATAAATTGGTGCCATTGTCTGTGATGATGCTGTGTGGAAAGCCAAACCGGAAAATTACCTTTTTGATGAATTTAACTGTTGTTGCCGCATCACACTTGCTCGCAGGTTCTGCCTCAATCCACTTTGTAAACTTATCCACCGCCACCAGTAGATGAGTTTTCTAATCTTGGGATCGTTTGAAGGGTCCAACCATATCAAGCCCCCAAGTTGCAAACGGCCAAGTTATTGGTATCATCCGGAGCTCCTGTGCCGGAACAAGAGCGCGTCGTGAAAATTTCTGACAAGCATCACACTTCCGGACTAGATCCGCCGCATCGGCGTGAGCTGTCAACCAATAGAACCCATGTCGAAAAGCTTTAGCCACTAAAGATTTTGAACCGGCATGATGACCACAATCCCCTTCATGGATCTCACGAAGAAAATCACAACCTTCCTCAGTTGATACACACCGCTGAAATGCCCCCGAGACGCTGCGATGATGGAGTTCCCCGTTCGCAATTGTCATGGACTTAGAACGCCGGACTATCTGTCGCGCTTCATTTTCGTCGTCCGGTAGCTCTCCTCGGCTCAGATACGCCAAGTAGGGCAACGTCCAATCCGGAATAACGTGAAGTGCCGCAACTAACCGTGCCTCCGGATCAGGAACAGCTAGGTCTTCTTCGGATAGTACTTGCACTGATGGACTGTGTAACTCATCCAAAAAAGTATTTGGTGGTACCGGTTTACGTTGAGAACCCAGCCGGCTTAAAGCATCAGCCGCTTCATTCCGTCGCCGGTCTATGTGGTCTACTTGATACCCTTTGATATATCCAGCAACTACTTCTACTTCTCGTCTGTAAGCTGCCATAAGAGGATCCCTCGAATCCCACTTGCCTGAAACTTGTTGTGCCACCAAATCTGAATCGCCGAAGCACTTGACCCGGTTCAAGTTCATCTCCTTTGCCATCCGTAAGCCATGAAGTAACGCTTCATACTCCGCTGCATTATTAGTGCAAGGAAATAATAAACGGAGGACGTAACAAAACTTATCACCTCGCGGGGAAGTTAAAACAACTCCAGCCCCCGAGCCTTCTAATTGTCTTGAACCGTCAAAGTGAATCGTCCAATATGTAAGATCCGGTTTCTCCTCTGGTGTTTGCAGCTCTGTCCAATCATTGATGAAATCCACCAATGCCTGAGATTTTATAGCGGTGCATGGCACATATTTCAATTCATGTGGGCTGAGCTCAATGGCCCACTTCGCCACTCTACCTGTAGCTTCCCCATTCTGGATTATGTCCCCCAATGGTGCTGAGCTAACAACAGTTATTGGATGACCTTGGAAATAATGCTTCACCTTCCGGTTTGCCATGAACACACCATACACCAGCTTCTGCCAATGTGGGTATCTCTGCTTAGACTCAATGAGTACTTCACTCACATAATAAACTGGACGCTGAACCGAATATTCCTTCCCTGCTTCCTTGCGTTCAACCACGATTGCCACACCAACTGCCCGTGCGTTGGCAGCGACATATAACAGCAAAGGCTCATTGTGAACAGGGGCAGCCAGGACCGGTGGCCTCGCTAACTGTCGGTTTAAATCCTCAAACGCATTATTTGCCTCATCACTCCATATGAACCGATCCGTCTTTCTCAGCATCTGATAAAGCGGAATCGCCTTCTCCCCCAAACGACTAATGAACCGGCTCAATGTTGTAATCCAGCCAGCGATACGTTGAACATCATTAATGCACGCCGGTTTGGTTAAAGATGTGATTGCCTTGATTTTCTCCGGATTAGCTTCTATTCCTCTGTTTGACACCAAAAATCCCAGGAGCTTGCCTGCCGGAACACCAAAAGCACATTTCTCCGGATTAAGCATCATTTTATAGGCCCGAAGGTTGTCAAAGGTCTCCTTGAGGTCCTCTATCAGCGTCTCCTCCTTCCTTGACTTCACCACAATATCATCCACATAAGCATGAACATTTCTTCCTATCTGCCCCTTAAGACAGTTCTGCACACAACGCTGATAAGTTGCTTGGGCACTCTTGAGCCCAAAAGGCATAGATACATAGCAAAAAGCACCAAAGGGAGTTATGAAAGCTGTCTTCTCTTGGTCCTTAACTGCCATCTTGATCTGGTGATATCCTGAGTATGCATCCAAAAAACTTAGCCGCTCACATCCTGCTGTGGCATCGATGATCTGATCAATGCGAGGGAGAGCAAAAGGATCAGTTGGACAAGCTTTATTGAGGTCTGTGTAGTCCACACACATTCTCCATTTCCCATTCTTTTTTAACACCAGCACCGGATTAGCCAACCACTCTGGGTGAAAAACTTCCACTATGAACCCTGCAGCCAAAAGCCTGGCCACCTCCTCTCCTATAGCCTTGCGCCTCTCTTCATTGAAGCGGCGCAAATACTTCTTGACCGGTTTGAATTTCGGATCAATATTAAGACTGTGCTCAGCGAGTTCCCTCGGTATACCTGGCATGTCAGAAGGTTTCCATGCAAAGATATCCCGGTTCTCACGGATGAACTCGATGAGCGCGCTTTCCTATTTGGGATCAAGGTTAGCGCTGATAGTGAACTGCTTGGATGAATCGCCTGGCACAAAATCAACTTGCTTGGTCTCCTCTGCCGATTTAAATTTCAACGCCGGATCATGCTCCGTAGTCGGCTTCTTCAACGGGGTCATATCTGTCGGATCAACATTATCCTTATAAAATTTTAACTCCTCTGTAGCACATACTGCCTCCGCGTAAGCAGCGTCTCCCTCTTCACACTCGAACGCAATCTTGCGACTTCCATGAACCGTGATTGTGCCCTTGTGACCCGGCATCTTGAGCTGCAGGTAAACATAACACGGCCTGGCCATAAACTTGGCATAAACCGTCCTCCCGAACAGAGCATGATAAGGGCTCCAGATCTTGACGACTTCGAAAGTTATCATCTCTGACCTGGAATCATGCTCATCTCCAAATGTAACTTCTAAGTCAATTTTCCCAACAGGATAGGCTGACTTACCTGGAACCACCCCATGGAACACCGTGTTTGACTGCCTTAGCTTCTTATCCGTCAGGCCCGTACGACGGAAGGTCTCATAGTACAAGATATTGATGCTGCTACCGCCGTCCATAAGAAGTTTAGTGAACTTGTAACCACCTACCTGAGGTGCTACTACCAAGGCCAAGTGGCCCGGATTATCCACCCGCATCGGGTGATCCTCCCTACTCCAGATGATAAGCTGCTCTGACCAGCGCAGGAATTGTGGCGTCACCGGTTCAACCGCGTGGACTGCCCGTTTTAAAACCTTTTGATCTCGTTTACACAAACTCGTGGTGAACACATGATATTGCCCACTACTTAGCTCCTTCGGATTGCTCTGATACCCGGATTGCTGCTGCTGTTGCTGACGCTGCTGATTACCTTGGTTGTTGTGATTACCTTGGCCCGGCTGTTGGCTGCCTTGGTTATTGTAACCACCCTGATTATGCGGCTGATTGCCTTGGTTATTATAACCACCTTGACCATATTGATTACTGGCCCGGCCATGATAACCACTATTATTGCCCTGATATCCTGATCCGGAGCTGTTTCCCTGATGACCCGGACCATAGAACCCCGGGCCTGAACCACCATTTGGAGGCCTGTCATTAGAACTGAAGCGGCCCATTATGGCTTCCATCAAGGGCCTGCATTCTCTTATAGTGTGTTTCGCTGGTCGTCCCCTTGTGCTATGCTTCGGACAAGGCTGATTCAACTCCTGGTCCCAACTAACACCCCCTCCACCGGTTTGTGGAGGCGGTTTGCTCCCATTGCGCTGAAAATCCCCTTGAACTTGGGTATTGGCCACAAAATCAGAGCCACCCTCCGCCGTTCGCTTGCCCAGGAAACTGGTACCAGCCGGACTAACCTGCGCCGGTTTACCCGGCTTGTTGATCTTTCCTGCTTTGTCTCCCTCTGCCTCTGGATACTTAGTGTTGTCAGAATCCCCATATTTTACTAGAGCGCTCATAAGAGTTCCCATATCATTACAATCCCGTTTAAGCCGCCCCAGTTTTAACTTGAGAGACTCAAACCGGCAATTGTTTTCTAATGTCACTATTGTCGTACTGGGATTGATACCATTCGAAAAGTGCAAGATCTCTGACACTCGCCGTACCCATGCACTTGTAGCCTCCTGTTCTCCTTGCACACAGGCTGCTAGATCTACTATCGACATCGGCTGTTTGCACGTATCCTTGAAGTTTTTGATAAACTGATGACGTAGCTCTCCCCATGACTCGATGGAATTTGGGGGTAAACCTTTTAGCCAGGTCCGGGCTGTACCTTCAAGCATCATAGTGAAGTACTTTGCACAAGCCGCTTCATCTACATCCAGCATTTCCATGGCCATCTCGTAACTCTCAACCCATGCTTCTAGAGCCAGATCTGCTGTGTAATTAGGCACCTTACGCGGACCTTTGAAATCCTTGGGCAGCTTCACGCTCCATAAAGCGGGGATAAGACACTGCACACCAAAGGAACTCGTCGTGACTCCTGTCTCTGTTGTGGTTGTGTGAACCGGCGTCGTTTGACGGATCTCCTTCGGTCCACTGTTCTAACCCGATTGGCATCCATGCCTGCCGGATTATTTTGCCTGTGACAATGTCGCCTGCGTTCACTGCTAGACACTTCTGGTTCCTCCCAATGCCTAGTGTAACTCCGGCTGGGGCGTGGTGTTGAATGGAGCCTCTCCCGGCTATGGGAATATGCTTGATGTTGTATTAACACCGTATTAAGCAGATCCTTGACCCTGCGTGCCTCCAACGCCACCGGAGACGTCCCCTCAATGGATAAAGCGGCCAAGCGCGAAGCAGCAGCAACGATATTGTCCAAAGATTCGAATAATGACCCGGAGGGGTAGAAACGTAAGGTGTAGATGTGATCCGTCGATCTTGCTCCGCAGTTGGCTGCTGAACCGGCTCATCCCGCACTGGGGGTGCCCTCCGGTTTAAAGCCGGATCATTGCTGGTTCCTGCTCCTGGTGTCTTGAAAAGATTCGCTGCCTCATAAACCGGCGGTAGACGAGATTGGTACTTCCGACTCCTTACTCCCTGCACAGAGGCCTGCTCCATCCTCAACTGAAAAGTCTGAGCATCCAGCTCTGCCTGCCTCATTGCTATCATAGCTTTTTCTGTTTTCAGATCTTCTCTTGCTTGCTCGATCCGGTTTTTCAGCTGAAGTAGTTCTGCATCGTGTTGCGCCTTGTCTGCTGGAGCCACCTCTGCCATGGCCCGATTTGTAAACTCCTCGACTAAGGTGGATAGAGCGTCAGAGGGAGAGAGGGCCGGGCCGCTCCCCCCTACGCCAGCTTCTGCTGTCGCCCCGTTCACCGTGGACTGCTGCACCGGTTGTGAACCGGCCATAAAGACATCCACTCGGTTTGGCGGATCGAAGGGGTCCGGAATACTGTCTCCGTCGGAGTCACCCTTGGACCGGCCGTCCCACAACTGATACAAAGACTCAGTCTCTCCGGATGAAGATTCATCGTCCGAATAGATAACTATCTCGCCACCGGATTTCGATCCGTCCTCAGCTTGAACCCCGTGAATTGCTCCAATGAAAACGCGCTTCATGGCGGGCTGAATCCGGGCCGATCTCGCACGCTGAGCCGGCTCGACGATGTTGGGGAAGACGTCCGGCTCAAGTCCCGGTCTGTTGATCTTGCCGATGAAGACGTGGATGTCACCGAAGGGAACCCGGTACCCGTATTCAATTGAATCGGCCTCCGGTCCCCAGCCTGCGTCGTCGATGTAGATCCGGCCGCGGCGACTCTTGGTCATCCGGCCGACCGCGTAACCCTTGAGCCCTTCAGAGCTGCCCTTCAAGAACTCGAAACCATCGTGCGGAGGCCCCACGGTGGGCGCCAACTGTCGTGGAAATAACACGGCAGATGTCCGGTTTAACGGACTTGATGATGGAACCATCGCACAGGTTAGCTTGAAGGGGTTAAAAGCACACAAAGGACACAGAGGGTTTATACTAGTTTGGCCCCTTCGATGAAGGTAAAAGCCTACGTCTAGTTTGGTTTGGTATTGCTTGGGCGTCGATGAACAGGGAGCGGATCGCTTGCCTGTGTCTTGACGGGTTGTTTCTTGCTTGTCCCTGAACTGTCGCCGGGTCGTCCCTTTATATAGAGGCAACGCCCGGTCCGGTTTACAGAGTCCCGAGGCCGGCTCATACTCGTATCCGCCTCGGTCTCTGCTCTTTCTTCCTTATCTCTCAAGTTACATGATCAGGCGGTTTACAAACCGTAACTCTATACATGGGCCCTAAGATCTCATGGGTCGTAGCCTTTACTAAATATTACAATGATTCAACTATATTATAACAATCCAGTTTACACTAGCCGGTTCATACCTGCTAGTAATATCCCTGACACCTCCCCTTCATTAGCGAGGCACAACTTCCGAATGATAACTTGATGTTACATCATGGCCGCCGAGCCTCGGCCTCGTCCCATGGCCAAGCGCACGCTTTGTCTCGAAGGTTTCTCTTCGTGTGTGGCCTCCTAGTCCTGGCAGGCGTCTCCCTATTGGCCGGCCTAGCCAGAAGAGGGTTTAGCGCGCGCTATACCTCCACATAGAAGGAGGCCAAGCGATCCGCCGAGGGGGCTAGGAGTGCAGCAGAACCGTTCCTCGGCTTCGACCAATCCCCACCTTGCCTGGCAGAAAAGGCCGCCGACAGCCCCTCTGATAGGTTCACCAAAAAAGTATCCCAGCCCGGTCCTCCAACCTGCATACGTCGATCGCTACATGTTTGCATGGCATCCATCAGCTCCCAGTCATCACTCGCCATGTTATCCTTCTCGGGTGGGTGCATGGGGTTTGTCACATCGTCAGGCAGGAAGTGGTGGGAGCCACATGCTGCTCACCCGCCTGGTCCAGTGCCAGGAATCACACAGCAGCTTGGGGCCCATCAAGCGCCAATGGATGGGGCGCCCACTCCATAACGCGGACCTCCATCGAGCCGACATGCACGCACTTGTCCTCCTGTGAAAGCTTCTGCATCGGTGGGCCCAAAGCAGAGGCCAGACCCACACCATTTGTCGTCCATCACGGCAGAGTCACTGAGCTAGGGGACCCCACTAAGTCGCCTACTAGCGCGCGACCTTGTCCCAACACGCAGGATGACGCGGGCTGGCCCGGTCTGGAAGCATCTGGCACACTTCCCATGGTATCTACACAACTCAGCTGGAAAGCCTGGTCCACATGCCTTCCCTCCCCGTGCACGGTCAATTCCACGCCCATGGCACTTTGGAGGGGTCAGGCTGATCATGTCTGCTGACGTCCTGATGCCCAGCAACTTTATTTTGAACGCCCACGTGCCGCATCGGTGGCGCCAACACCGAGGAAGAGGCTGCCCCAGCCGACAGCGGTGACCCTGCTCCCGAGCCATGCTCAGCAGGTTGGTGCTCCACACCAGCGCCAACATCAGGCTCCACGTCGTCGCTAGAGGGCGGCGGCGATAGCTACAGCGGGGATGGCAACTCCGGGTGAGGGATTCATGTATTTAGGGGTCCTCGGGCATCCGGGTCATTGAAGCTGGGCCAAATTGATGGGCCGTGAATATTGAAGCTGAAGGCCCTCCCCCGTGTTCGGTTAGGACTCCAATGTATGTAGTAAGGCAAGAAAGTTGTCCGGGTGTAACGATTCCTTCCTCCCCAAGTCACATTTGTAACCCTAGGCCCCCTCCTGCGTGTATATAAGCCGAGGGGTTTAGTCCGTATAGACAACAGAATCATAGCAATCACATAAGCTAGACTTCTAGGGTTTAGCCATTACAACCTCGAGGTAGATCAGCTCTTGTAACCCATATTCATCAAGATCAATCAAGCAGGAAGTAGGGTATTACCTCCATCGAGAGGGCCTGAACCTGGGTAAACATCGGGTCCCATATCTCATGTAACCATCAATCCTAAGACGTACAACTTGGGCCCCCCTACCCGAGATCTGCCGGTTTTGACACTGACAATGGTTCTTTCATTGAGAGCTCCGATGTGCGCTTGCGAAAAGCGATCGATGGCTCGTCTCATCATTAACGACGAGATCACCCTCGGAAACAACCTGTCCATGGGCCAGATCCTCCAGCTCGGCGGGTTCGCTGTATGCTCCCGCGTGGCCTCTAGGTCGGCCACACTTCCAGCGGCCATCGAGCACCACTCCTACGTTGGCTCCGACCTCCCCGATGACGCGACCCCGACGGATTCTTCATCTTTAACGAGCTGCTAGATCGCATCACCGCCTTGGAGCTGTCATCGTTAGATGATCAGATCGGACTTAAATCCGGTCAGGAAATCAATTCCACCCCGACCACTCACCTGGTGTCGGCAATCGAGGATCGAGCTGAGAATACATCACCACTCAAAACGGAGACTGACGCTATTCGGGTCTCCGAACCCATCAAGCCGAAGACACCTCTGACAGGTGGCGCTCCATGCCCTTCGAGCTCTGGGACAGACGTTGGGCCCGCGGAATATTCAGACCTTGCTGGGCCCAAATCGTCCGCACCGGAGGTTGTCCAAACCCCACACACTACGTTGGGTCGGGACTTAATTTATCCACACCCACCCACCGCAGTACGCACTCTCCAAGTAAATCTGGACTACCAAACATATATGACCTCACGTATATATGGCAGCGGCCCCAAGAAACAGTTCATCACTTCTGGGCCAGATTCCTACTTGTTAAAAACAAGATTAAGGACTGCTGCGACGATGATACGGTGCCCATATTGCACCGCAATTGTACGGACCAGGGAGTCTTGAACGCCCTCAACCGCCATCAAATACGGAGCTTCGCAGAACTGTCGCACTTGGTACGAAAGTACTGTGCTATGGAAAACACATGGAAAGCCCAGAGTACACCTCTAGAACAGTCCGTCTTCGGACTATACGCCGATAAGGCGAAACGGACATACCCTGCTAGGGCGTCCGATAATACACACAATGGCAAGAAAAACAGACCTTTCACAAGGCACATGTCCGTTCTAGACAAACTGTTGGATAAACCTTGCCAAATACATGTCGCCCCGGACCATCCCCATACCCACTGCCTTAAAGCATGTTGGGTACTCCGATAGGTAGCAAAGAGCGGTGAATCCATCCTCACCACCGCAACGCCGGGGGAGAAAGGCCTCGGTGTCTTTACCATCTTCGAGACGTTCTCCTCAAATAACTGGTGCAAGAGAGCAAAACGCGAATTTGCAGAGGTCAATAAAATCAACATTACAAGCCCATGGAACGACACGGCAATCACCTTTTCTGCCAAGGACGAACCACGACTCCGGCCAGTCCGAGCCACAGCCGCTCTCGTATTGAACCCCATAGTAGATGGCTTCCCCCTCACTAAAGTACTCATGGACGGAGGCATCAAACTCAACCTCATATACGAGGACACGCTTGCAAAAATGCAGGTCGACAAATCCCGCATTAAACAAAGTAATACAACCTTTTGAGGAATCATCCCCAGCCGGGAAGCCCGGTGTTCGGGAAGCATTAAGTTCGATTTAGTATTCAGTACACCCGAGAACTACAGGTCAGAGGAACTGCTCTTCCACATTGTCCCCTTCAACAACAAATACAACACCCTTTTAGGGTGGGACGCTTTCTCATGCTTTCAGGCTATACCCCATTATGGTTACAAGAAGCTTAAGATGCCAGGGCCCAATGGAATAATCACAGTTGCAAGTGATTCGGATAGAGCACTCCGCGCCAAGAACAAAACCGCATCTCTAGCCCTAGAGGCATTATCTGAAGCCCTCACGACGGAAGAATTAACCACCTTACGATCTATGGTGGATAAGGACGATGTAGTCCTTGACAAACATTCAAAATCTACCTCCTTTAAGCCAGCAGATGAAATTGTGAAATTCCAAGTGCACCCAACGGACCCTAATAAGACGACATCTACTGGGGCACAGCTGGATCCGGCGGTAGACAACGCTTTACGCGCTTTCCTTCGCGAAAATTGGGATATATTGGCTGGGTATCCTTCAGATATGCAAGGAATCCCACACAGGCTGGCCGAGCACAACATCAACACTATCAAAGTGTTCAAGCCAGTCAAGCAGTCATTACGACGATTTTCTGAACCCAAAAGACAGGCTATGAGGGAAGAGCTAGCCAGGCTATTGGAAGCTGGATTCATAAGGGAAATCAAACACTCGGACTGGCTCGCCAACCTGGTCATGGTGCCAAAGAAGGACAAATCATGGCATCTTTGTGTTGACTTCACGGACCTAAACAAGGCCTACCCTAAGGATCCCTTTCCTCTGCCCCGCATTGATCAAATTATCGGTGCAACCGTAGGACATGACTCATTGTGTCTCGACGCCTACTCCGGATACCATCAAATAAAAATGAAGGAATCCGGTCAGACCACTACGGCATTCATCACTTCGTACGGCCCCTTTTGCTTTAAAACTATGCCATTTGGACTCAAAAACGTTGGTGCCACATATCAATGAATGATTCAAACGTTCTTAGAAAAACAAATTGGCAAGACAATGGAGGCATATGTTGATGATGTAGTCATCAAGACCAAACACGTCGAAACCTTGGTGGATGATCTCCGCCTTACGCTCGATAATTTATGAACATATGACATATGGCTCAATCCGTGACCTTGGGAATCTATGCATAGGGGTTCGCACATGTTTTTGTCTTGACTTTTCGGTAGAAACTTTGGGGCACTCTTTGAAGTTCTATATGTTGGTTGAATAGATGTTTCTGACATTGTGTGATGCATATCGTATAATCATGCCCACGGATACTTGAGGTGACAAAGGAGTATCTAGGTGACATTAGGGTTTTGGTTTATTTGTGTCTTAAGGTGTTATTCTAGTACGAACTCTATGATAGATTGAACATTACTACGGACTCTTGAATAGATTGATTAGAAATAATAACTTTGAGGTGGTTTAGTACCCTACCATAATCTCTTTGTTTGTTCTCCGCTATTAGTTACTTTGGAGTGACTCTTTGTTGCATGTTGAGGGCTAGTAATATGATCCAATTATGTTATCCTTGTTGAGAGAACTTGCACTAGTGAAAGTATGAACCCTAGGCCTTGTCTACTATCATTGCAACACCGTTTATGCTCATGTTTACCACTTGCTACCAGGCTGTTTTTATATTTTCTTACTACAAAAACCTATATCTACCATCCATATTGCACTTGTATCAGCATCTCTTCGCCGAACTAGTGCACCTATACAATTTACCATTGTATTGGGTGTGTTGGGGACACAAGAGATTCTTTGTTATTTCGTTGCAGGGTTGTTTGAGAGAGACCATCTTCATCCTATGCCTCCCACGGATTGATAAACCTTAGGTCATCCACTTGAGGGAAATTTTCTACTGTCCTACAAACCTCTACACTTGGAGGTCCAACAACGTCTACAAGAAGAAGGTTGTGTAGTAGACATCAAGCTATTTTTTGGCGCCATTGCCGGGGAGGTGAGTTCTTGAAGGTATATCTTTAGATCTTGCAATCGAATCTTTTAGTTTCTTGTTTTATCACTAGTTTAGTTTATAAAAGAAAACTACAAAAATGGAATTAAGGTTGCCTCATATGCTTCATCTTTTTAATATCTTTCATGAAAATGATGGGAAGGAAAATTGTGCTCAGGTACTAGAATAAGAATTACATAGAATGCTTGGCATAAAATATGTACATGATGAGCATGATTGCAATGTTGTTAGTATGAATCCTTTGAATATCCATGATGCTAATGATATGCAAAGCCACAAGCTTTGGGAAGCTATGTTTGATGAAGATGATATTTTTTGTCCCCCAAGTTTTGATGAGCAAATTTATTATGATGAAAGAATGCCTCCTATTTATGATGATTATATTTATGAAAGTGGATTTGGAGAGGTCATGACTTTATTTAGTGATGAATCCACTATTTCGGAAGAGGTTCCAATTGATTATGAGAACAAAGTTGCTATCTATGATGATTATTGTGATGACTTGTATGCTATTAAGAACAAAGATAACCATGAAACTTGTCATCATGATTTTAATTTTCAATTGGATTATGCTTCACATGATAGTTATTTTGTTGAATTTACTCACACTATTCCGAATGAGAAGAATTTTGCTTATGTGGAGAGTAGTAAAGTTTATATGCAAGTAGATCATGAAAAGAATGCTTTATGTGCTAGTTATATTGTTGAATTTATTCATGATCCTACTGAAAAATATTATGAGAGAGGATCATATGCTTGTAGGAATTGCAGTAATATCAAGTTTCCTCTCTATGTGCTTAAAGTTTTGAAGCTATGCTTGTTTTCCCCTCCTATGCTAGTTAATTATTGCTCACATAAGTTGCTTGATTACAAAATCCCTATGCATAGGAAGTGGGTTAGACTTAAATGTGCTAGTCATATTCTTCATGATGCTCTCTTTATGTTTCAATTCTTTTACGCGAGCATCATTGAAATCATCATGCCTAGCTAGGGGAGTTAAACGATAGCGCTTGTTGGGAGGCAACCCAACTTTATTTTGTTTTCTTTTCTTTTGCTTCTGTTTATGAATAAATATTGCATATAGATTCTGTTTAGATGTGGTTTGTGTTTTAATTAGTGTTTGTGCCAAGTAGAACTTTTGGGAAGACTTGTGTGAAGTTTATATGATCTTGCTGTGAAAAACAGAATTTTTAGCGCTCCGTAGAATGGTCATGAGATTTTACTGGAACGTGCTATTTAGTTGATTCTTTTTGAAGATGATTAATAGAGAAATTCCTCACATTTACCAATTTAGTTTGAAGTTTTTGGAGTTACAGAAGTATGCGAAACCTGCAGATTACTACAGACTGTTCTGTTTTTGACAGATTCTGTTTTCCGTGTGTTGTTTGCTTATTTCAATGCATCTATGAGTAGTATTGGGAAGTATGAACCATAGAGAAGTTGGAATACAGTAGGTTTAACACCAATATAAACAAAGAATGAATTCGTTGCAGTACCTTTGAGTAGTCGTTTTCTTTCTTATACTAACGGAGCTCACGAGATTTTTGTCTAAGTTTTTTGTTGTGAAGTTTTCAAGTTTTGAGTATTGCTTTGATGGACTATTGAACAAAGAGTGGCAAGAGCCTAAGCTTGGGGATGCCCAAGGAACCACAAGGTAAAATTCAAAGACAACAAAGAGCCTAAGCTTGGGGATGTCCCGGGAAGCCATCCCCTCTTTCGTGTTCATCTATCGGTAACTATACTCGGAGCTATATTTTTATTCACCACATGATATGTGTTTTGCTTGGAGCGTCAATTTAGTTTATTTTGTTTTGCTTGCTGTTTTAATAATATCCCAAGATCTGAAGTTCTTAAATTTTAGAGAGTCTTCACATAGTTACATAATTATTCAACTACTCATTGATCTCCACTTATATCTTTCGGAGTAGTTTGTTGTTTGCTCTAGTGCTTCACTTATATCTGTTAGAGCACGGTGGTGGTTTTATTTTGAAGAAATAGATGAACTCTCATGCTTCACTTATATACTTTTGAGAGTCTATTAAAACAGCATGTTAATGTGCTTAGGCTATAAAACTAGCCTTTGCATGATAGATATCCGATATCAATGTAGTAAAAACTTTCACACTAAGTGCATTGAATATGATGAGAATTTGGATGCTTGATAATTGTTTTGAGATATGAGGATAGTGATATTAGAGTCATGCTAGTGGAGTTATTATGAAACTGATAAATGCTTGAGTTAAGGTTAGTGATTCCCGTAGCATGCACGTATGGTGAACCGCTATGTGACGAAGTTAGAGCATGAGGTATTTGTAAAGTGCCAACCTTTATGTGGAGGTCGGGGGCGTGATGGTTAACTCCTACCAACCTCCCCCCTAGGAGCATGCGTTGATTGCATTGTTTTGATTACTCATAGATTTTTGCAATAAGTATATGAGTTCTTTATGACTATTGTTGAGTCCATGGATTATACGCACTCTCACCCTTCCACCATTGCTGGCCTCTCTTGTATCGCGCAACTTTCGCCGGTACCATACACCCACTATATATCCTTCCTCAAAACAGCCACCATATATATTCCTCAAAATGTCCACCATACCTACCTATCATGGCATTGCCATAGCCATTTCGAGATATATTGTCATGCAACTTTCCATTGTTCCGTTCATATGACACGCATCATATTGTCATATTGCCATGCATGATCATGTAGTTGACATCGTATTTGTGGCAAAGCCACCATGCATAATTTTTCATACATGTCACTCTTGATTCATTGCCTATCCCGGTACACCGCCGGAGGCATTCATATAGAGTCATACTTTGTTCTAGTATCGAGTTGTAATATCGAGTTGTAATTCAATGAAAGTGTGATGATCATCATTATTAGAGCATTGTCCCATGTGAGGAAATGCTAAATAAAGAAAGCCCCTCCAAAAAAAGAAAAAGAAAAGAAAGGCCAAAGAAAAAAATAAAGGCCCAAAAAAAAGAAAAAAAGGGACAATTGCTACTATCTTTTTCCACACTTGTGCTTCAAAGTAGCACCATGTTCTTCATGATAGAGAGTCTCATGTTTAGTCACTTTCATATACTAGTGGGAATTTTCATTATAGAACTTGGCATGTATATTCCAATGATGGGCTTTCTCAAATGCCCTAGGTCTTCGTGAGCAAGCAAGTTGGATGCACACCCACTAGTTTCTGGTGTTGAGCTTTCATACATATTTAGCTCTAGTGCGTCCGTTGCATGGAAATCCCTACTCACTCACATTGATATCTATTGATGGGCACCTCCATAGCCCATTGATACGCCTAGTCGATGTGAGACTATCTCCCTCCTTTTTGTCTTCTCCACAACCACCTCTCTATTCCACCCATAGTGCTATGTCCATGGCTCACGCTCATGTATTGCGTGAAAGTTGAAAGGTTTGAAAGAATAGAGTATGAAAACAAGTGCTTGGCTGAAACAGGGGTTGTGCATGATGTGAATATTTTGTGTGATGAAGAGGGATCATAGCCAGACTATATGATTTTGTAGGGATAACTTTCTTTAGCCATAGTATTTTGAGAAGACATGATTGCTTTGTTAGTATGCTTGAAGTATTATTATTTCTTATGTCAATATAGACTTTTCTCTTGAATCTTTCAGATCTGAACATTCATGCCACAATTAAGAGAATTACATTGAAAATTATGTTGGTTAGCATTCCACATCAAAAATTCTGTTTTTTACCTACTCGAGGACGAGCAGGAATTAAGCTTGGGGATGCTTGATACGTCTCCAACGTATCTATAAATTTTTATTGTTCCATGCTATTATATTATCCTTCTAGGATGTCTTATGGGCTTTTATATACACTTTTATATGATTTTTGGGACTAACCTATTAACCCAGAGCCTAGTGCCAGTTTCTGTTTTTCTCCTATTTTAGGGTTTTACAGAAAAGGAATCTCAAACGGAGTGCAATTGACGTGCCAATTTTTGATGATTTTTTCTGGACCAAAAGAAGCCCCCGAAGTAAAAGAGTTGAGCCAGGAGAGCCATGGGCAGCCCATGAGGGTGGGGGTGCACCCTGGGCAGGGGGGCGCGCCCTCCTATCTCGTGGATAGCCCAGAATCCCCCCTGACTTGTGCCCTACGCCAAAAAATCCTATAAATACTAAAACCTTCGGAAATTAACTTAGATCGGGACTTCCGCTGCCGAAAGCCTCTGTAGCCACCGAAAACAAATCTACACCCGTTTTGGCACCCTGTTGGAGGGGGAATTCCCTCTCCGGTGGCTATCTTCATCATCCCGGCGCTCTCCATGACGAGGAGGGAGTAGTCCACCCTCGGGGCTGAGGGTATGTATCAGTAGCTATGTGTTTGATCTCTCTCTCTCTCTCTCTCTCTCTCTCTCTCTCTCTCTCTCTCTCTCTCTCTCTCTCTCGTGTTCTTGAGATGGCACGATCTTGATGTATCATGAGCTTTGCTATTCTAGTTGGATCTTATGATGCTTCTCCCCCTCTACTCTCTTGTAATGGATTGAGTTTTCCCTTTGAAGTTATCTTATCGGATTGAGTCTTTAAGGATTTGAGAACACTTGATGTATGTCTTGCACGTGTTTATCTGTGGTGACAATGGGATATCATGTGATCTACTTGATATATGTTTTGGTGATCAACTTGCGGGTTCCGTGACCTTGGGAATCTATGCATAGGGGTTGCACACGTTTTCGTCTTGACTTTCCGGTAGAAACTTTCGGGCACTCTTTGAAGTTATATGTGTTGGTTGAATAGATGTTTCTGAGATTGTGTGATGCATATCGTATAATCATGCCAACAGATACTTGAGGTGACAATGGAGTATCTAGGTGACACTAGGGTTTTGGTTGATTTGTGTCTTAAGGTGTTATTCTAGTATGAACTCTATGATAGATTGAACGTTACTACGGACTCTTGAATAGATTGATCAGAAAGAATAACTTTGAGGTGGTTTCGTACCCTACCATAATCTCTTCGTTTGTTCTCCGCTATTAGTTACTTTGGAGTGACTCTTTGTTGCATGTTGAGGGCTAGTAATATGATCCAATTATGTTATCCTTGTTGAGAGAACTTGCACTAGTGAAAGGATGAACCCTAGGCCTTGTCTACTATCATTGCAACATCGTTTATGCTCACGTTTACCACTTGCTACCTTGCTGTTTTTTATATTTTCTTACTACAAAAACCTATATCTACCATCCATATTGCACTTGTATCACCATCTCTTCGCCGAACTAGTGCACCTATACAATTTACCATTGTATTGGGTGTGTTGGGGACACAAGAGACTCTTTGTTATTTGGTTGCAGGGTTGTTTGAGAGAGACCATCTTCATCCTACGCCTCTCACGGATTGATAAACCTTAGGTCATCCACTTGAGGGAAATTTGCTACTGTCCTACAAACCTCTGCACTTGGAGGCCCAACAACGTCTACAAGAAGGTTGTGTAATAGACATCAGGTTGCGTAGCGGCCTTGAGCCGCTTTATCTCCATATTAGGGGAGAAAGCACTGCCGCTTTATAGACTGTTGCAGTGCACAAACAACTTTGAATGGACGGATGCGGCCACGGCCGAACTAGAGGAAATAAAAACCTTATTGGCAGGTAATTGATACGTCCAAAACGTATCTATAATTTCTGCTTGCTCCATGCCCTTTTTGTGTGATATTGCTATGATATTTATGCACTTCCATACACTTTTGATCATATTTGGACTAACCTACTAATGGTTGCAAAAGTGCACAATGTTCTTGTTTTACACTTTATTGTGTAGGAATTACTTGGAAATTGACAAAAACGCAAAAGGAGTCATATTGGAGTAGGACTCTGACTTTCCTGAAATCTGTCTGAGAACGTTTTTTAAAGACGGTCACGTTCGGTCCTAAGACGAAGTCAAACGGAAAAAGTCTAGTTGGGAAAGTTGTGGGGAATTTCGAGGCGATGCTTCTAGATATAAAATTCGTCCAAATCGGAGTCCGGACGGCCGAGTAAAGCCCGTTTTACTGAGGCCCAAAATCTGATGACGGGAATCCGAGAGTCTATATAAAGAGAGGAAACCTAGGTCACCAAGGGCCACGAATTTTCCTCCTCCCAAGCCGCCGTCTTGGAGGGGAGGACCAGCACCATTGCAGCACCATCCACAAGGAAGAAGGGGGGCCAAGGAGCCGCTGCCCCCTAGGGCCGCCGCCGCCCCCTAGGGCCGCCGCCGTCTCCTCCTCGCCGCCGCCGCCTCCGTGGCCGCCGCCTCCTCGCGGGGCTGCACCTCTCCATCAACACCATCATCAACCTCCTCCTCACCATGTCCATGTGTGAGTAGTCTTCTCCGGGGTCGAGGGCTCGTACGTGTAGCTATGTGGTTATCTCTCTCTCCCATGATGTGATCTTCGTTGTGATCATAGGCTATGTTAATCTAGGGTGATCCCATGATATTTCCCCTTCCTCTATGTATTGGATTGATGTACTCACTTGTCTTTATCTAGTATAATCCCCGAGACCAAGGTGACAGCGGTCTATTGGACATGGATTAGAAAAATATTTTCATGAGTGATTTCCTCTCTTGTGTGTTGATTGAAGATTGAGAGTCTCTTGGTGCTTGTCTTTGACTATCCTTTAGATATGTTGTGGTGATTGTGGGACTCTCTTTGGATGGCCGCGGTGACATTGGGAAATCCTTAGATTGAGAACTACGAACTTTGAGGTGTGCTTTTGTAGCCCTACATAATTCTCGTCCTCTCTTGACCACGAAGGAATGACCTCCGGGTGCGTCTCCATTGCATGTTTTATGAGAAATATCATGTGATTCGATTATGTTAATGTTGTTGGGAGTTGCCTCTAGTGAAAGTATGATCCCTAGGCCTTGTTTCCACCATTGCAATATCATTTGTGCTCACGTTTACCACTTGTTTGCTTGCTGCACTTTTTATTACAGATTTATATTACTTTGTTTTGCCATCCATATCACTTGCCATTTAACATCTCTTCGCCGAACTAGTGCACCTATACATCTAACAAGTGTATTAGGTGTGTTGGGGACACAAGAGACTTCTTGTATCTTAGTTGCAGGGTTGCTTGAGAGAGACCATCTTCAACCTCTACTTCCCTGAGTTCGATAAACCTTAGGTCATCCACTTGAGGGAAATTGCTGCTGTCCTACAAACCTCTGCGCTTGGAGGCCCAACATAGTCTACAAGTGTAGAAGCGTGTGTAGACATCAGCCGGCACCCTGCCGGGACGGGGAAGTGCCCCCGGATTCATCTCCATCGACGTTGCTTCCTCCCTCCATGATGCGGGAGTAGTTCCTCCTCGGGGCTGAGGTTTCTACCAGTAGCTATGTGGTTATCTCTCTCTCCCATGATGTGATCTTCGTTGTGATCATAGGCTATGTTAATCTAGGGTGATCCCATGATGTTTCCCCTTCCTCTATGTATTGGATTGATGTACTCACTTGTCTTTATCTAGTATAATCCCCGAGACCAAGGTGACAGCGGTCTATTGGACATGGATTAGAAAAATATTTTCATGAGTGATTTCCTCTCTTTTGTGTTGATTGAAGATTGAGAGTCTCTTGGTGCTTGTCTTTGACTATCCTTTAGATATGTTGTGGTGATTGTGGGACTCTCTTTGGATGGCCGCGGTGACATTGGGAAATCCTTAGATTGAGAACTACGAACTTTGAGGTGTGCTTTTGTAGCCCTACATAATTCTCGTCCTCTCTTGACCACGAAGGAATGACCTTCGGGTGCGTCTCCATTGCATGTTTTATGGGAAATATCATGTGATTCGATTATGTTAATGTTGTTGGGAGTTGCCACTAGTGAAAGTATGATCCCTAGGCCTTGTTTCCACCATTGCAATACCATTTGTGCTCACGTTTACCACTTGTTTGCTTGCTGCACTTTTTATTACAGATTTATATTACTTTGTTTTGCCATCCATATCACTTGCCATTTAACATCTCTTCGCCCAACTAGTGCACCTATACATCTAACAAGTGTATTAGGTGTGTTGGGGACACAAGAGACTTCTTGTATCTTAGTTGCAGGGTTGCTTGAGAGAGACCATCTTCAACCTCTACTTCCCTGAGTTCGATAAACCTTAGGTCATCCACTTGAGGGAAATTGCTGCTGTCCTACAAACCTCTGCGCTTGGAGGCCCAACATAGTCTACAAGAGTAGAAGCGTGTGTAGACATCAGTAACCCAATCCGCCGCTCCAGATGTTGGCGAGCCAATGTTGCTTTATATCTCCGCCACTCATCAAGTAGTGAGTGCGGTGCTCGTTGTCGAACGAGATGACGAGGGACATAAATTCCCAGTTCAAAACCATGTATACTATGTATCCGAGGTTCTCACACCGTGCAAGTCACAATACCCCCATTACCAGAAAATTGTCTATGCGGTATTCATGGCATCTCGGAAGCTTCGACACTACTTTCAAGAATGTTCGATCACAATGGCATCCGAAGTACCACACAGCGATATCATAAACAATAAAGACGCCACTGGACGCATAGCCAAATGGGCCATCGAGATCTTATCGTTCAAAATAACGTACAAACCACGCCGGACTATGAAGTCCCAAGTTTGGCCGACTTTGTCACAGAATGGACTAAAGCCGAACTCCCTAAAGAGTACAGATCATACTCCCATTGGACAATGTATTTCGACGGTTCCAAAATGCTAGACGGATTGGGGGCCGATGTCATCTTGATATCCCCAATAGGACATACAGTCCGTTACGTGTTGCAGATCATGTACACGGACTCAAACAATGCAGTCGAATACAAGGCACTACTGCACGGTCTCTGCATGGCCGTATCCATGGGTATACAGCGCCTCGAGGTGCGCGGAGACTCAAACCTCGCCATATCTCAGGTAAACAGAGAGTTTGAATCGAAGGATTCAAAAATGGCGGCTTATCGAAAGGCCATATTAAAAATATCGGCTCGATTCGAGGGGCTAGAATTTCACCATGTGGCTCGGGACAGTAACCAGGTAGCGGATATAATTGCTCGCATGGGCGCCAAACGCGACCTTGTCCCACCTAACACTTTTGTCGAAAGATTGTTCAAGCCATCAGTAACATGGTAGGACGAGAGCAGTGCCGCCAATCCGGACCAGAACACACCCCCTGCCGAACTCAATACAGATGTCATCAGGGACTCCGACACGGAAATCACATCGTCAACCCACGAGATCATGGCTGTTATAGCCCCCCTGGACCGAGCCTTTCTTAACCTACCTTAATAGACCAGAGCTCCCCGATGACTAAAATGAGGCCCGCCACATAATCCGGCATTCTAAAGCCTATAAGGTTCACGAGGGTGAACTATACAAGAAAAGCACTACTGGTATTCTCCAACGGTGCATCTCTGAAGAGGAGGGACGGCAACTTCTAGCCGAAATACACCCTGGCATGGGCGGCCATCACAGCACGGCTCGAGCTCTTATAAGCAAAGCCTTCCGAACTAGTTTCTTCTGTCCAACTACGCGCGCAGACGCACAGACCTTAGTCCAACATTGTGTTGGATGCCAGCTTTTCGCAAACCAAAGTCATATGCCTCCCACAGCTCTCAGAACCATCCCCATTACTTGGCCCTTTGCGGTCTGGGGGCTAGATATGGTTGGACCTCTTAAAGGGGGAAGCCATAAACAAAAATATTTACTGGTCATGGTGGATAAATTCACCAAATGGATAGAAGCCAAGCCAGTACGAATAGCTGAGGCAGGGCCAGTGATAGATTTTATATCCAACATAGTACATCGTTATGGTGTCCTGCATAGTATTATCACAGATAACGGCTCCAACTTCACAGCTGACGAGGTGAAAAATTGGTGCGCTAAGTTAGGCATTAAACCTGATTACGCCTCTGTGTACCACCCTCAGACAAACGGTTCGGTAGAAGGAGCCAATGGCTTAATAATGAGTGGCATTAAACCCTGACTGGTGCGCTCCCTTCAGGAGTCGGATAAACACTGGGTGGAGGAGCTCGACTCCGTACTCTGGGGGCTACGCCTAACCGGACAACCAGATACACACCCTTTTTCATGTTGTACGGCGCAGAGGTTGTCTTGCCCTGCGATATTATTCATGACTCACCTCGAGTGCGCTATGTTAATGTTGTACGCCTAACCGTACGTGTAGCTATGTGGTTATCTCTCTCTCCCATGATGTGATCTTCGTTGTGATCATAGGCTATGTTAATCTAGGGTGATCCCATGATATTTCCCCTTCCTCTATGTATTGGATTGATGTACTCACTTGTCTTTATCTAGTATAATCCCCGAGACCAAGGTGACAGCGGTCTATTGGACATGGATTAGAAAAATATTTTCATGAGTGATTTCCTCTCTTGTGTGTTGATTGAAGATTGAGAGTCTCTTGGTGCTTGTCTTTGACTATCCTTTAGATATGTTGTGGTGATTGTGGGACTCTCTTTGGATGGCCGCGGTAACATTGGGAAATCCTTAGATTGAGAACTACGAACTTTGAGGTGTGCTTTTGTAGCCCTACATAATTCTCGTCCTCTCTTGACCACGAAGGAATGACCTCCGGGCGCGTCTCCATTGCATGTTTTATGGGAAATATCATGTGATTCGATTATGTTAATGTTGTTGGGAGTTGCCACTAGTGAAAGTATGATCCCTAGGCCTTGTTTCCACCATTGCAATACCATTTGTGCTCACGTTTACCACTTGTTTGCTTGCTGCACTTTTTATTACAGATTTATATTACTTTGTTTTTTCCATCCATATCACTTGCCATTTAACATCTCTTCGCCCAACTAGTGCACCTATACATCTAACAAGTGTATTAGGTGTGTTGGGGACACAAGAGACTTCTTGTATCTTAGTTGCAGGGTTGCTTGAGAGAGACCATCTTCAACCTCTACTTCCTTGAGTTCGATAAACCTTAGGTCATCCACTTGAGGGAAATTGCTGCTGTCCTACAAACCTCTGTGCTTGGAGGCCCAACATAGTCTACAAGAGTAGAAGCGTGTGTAGACATCAAGCTATTTCTGGCGCCGTTGCCGGGGAAGTGAGTGCTTGAAGGTATATCTTTAGATCTTGCAATTAAATATTTTTGTTTCTTGTTTTTATTTCACTAGTTATGCTTATGGACAACCTTGCTATTGGATCGTTGCTTGCGGGAAGACGCCCCACACCTGTGGTGGTTGCTCCTCCCCCTACTGAAATTATGCCCTATAAAATACCGGCTGGTATTATCGATTATGTTTTGGCTAATCGTTATGCAGGAGACAGGCATCCCGGTGAACACTTGCTATATCTATCACAACTATGTTCATTATTTAAGCTTGCAGGTGTATCAAGGGAGTTTGTCATGAGGAATTGTTCGCCGTATCACTTATAGATAAAGCTTCAGATTGGTATAAGCTTCTCGATAACTCACACTTGCTTGATTGGCAAGAGCTTATGTCTCTCTTTTATACTAAGTTTTATCCTCTTCATGAAATTCATCGAGACAGGAACTATATCTATAACTTTAGGTCTCGTGACGGAGAGAGCGTAGCTCAAGCTTGGGGGAGAGTGAAAACGTTAATGCTAAAATGTCCTAACCATGGGCTCCCCAAAGATGCTTATGTGGAGAGTAAGAGTACCTTTTTGCATGTGGATCATGGTAACAATGCTTTATGTGATGCTTATATTGTTGAGTTTATTCGTGATCCCACTGAAAATTATTATGAGAAGGGAACATATGCTTATAGATATTTCAATAATATCAAGTTCCCTCTCTTTATGGTGAATATTTTGAAGTTATGCTTGTTCTGCCTTCCTATGCTAGTTGCTTTATGCTTCAATAATTTATTTTCTTACAAGATTCCCATGCATAGGAAGTATGTTAGACTTAAATATGTTTTATATATGCTTCTTGATGCTCTCTTTTGTTCTTCAACTCTTATTCCTACGAGAGCATCATTAAAGTCTTAAGCCTATCTTTATGACTATAAAGAAAGAGGTCTAGGGAGACAACCCTTGTTATCTTTACTTTCAGTTTGTTCTTTCAGTTTTTAGTGGTCTTGATGTTTGTTACTACTGTAGCAACATCATTGTATCTTTATTTTTCAGCTTTGTGCCAAGTGTAGCCTCTGATTGCAACAAAGTTCAAAAGTTGTGACGTGCTGTCCAGGAAACAGATTCTGTCCTTGGACAGAAAAATTCGTATAAAATCACCAGTTCATCTTTTTGGTCTGAATTTTTTCGACAACGTGCTCTATACAATTGGCTTTCGGGCGTCTGTTCTGAGTTTTTTGATTTGAGGTGCAGAAGTGCCCCGAAAAAATCATTTACTATCTGCTGGTCTGTTTTTCACAGATTCTGCCCTGTTTTGCCTTTTCTTCGTTTTGCAAACCTTGAGCTTGCTTTTTCTTTGCAAAAACCTTTTGGCAATCTTGAGAAACAGTAGACCTTCAAGAATATCCTTATTTTCAGCAAGGAAAAATTATTTTACTATGGGTACTAACCTCGCTAATCAGATTATGATGAGTTATGTATGAAGGGAGTTTTCAAGTGTGTGAGGGAAGATGATAAAAAGATTTAGGAGTGTCAAACATTCAAGCTTGGGGATGCCCCCGTGCACCCCCAAGAAATATTCAAGAAGACTCAAGCGTCTAAGCTTGGGGATGCCCCCGTGCATCTCCTTCTCCATCAACAATTATCAGTTCGTCTTTCGTTCCACTATATTTTTATCACTTCATGTGTTATGTGCTATGCTTGGAGCGTCTTGCTTTTAGTTTCCTTTTTAGTTTTCTTTAGCTTTGCTTGCTGTTCATAACGAGTTGGAACTCAGCTTTCTTTGTGTGAGAGAGAAACACGCTCCACTTCAACCTAGAACATAACATAGAATTTTCATGTCTATCTTTGCTGTGTGTGTTCTTTGTCTTTCAATAGCTACTGTCATGTTTAGCTCTTAGTTTTCATGCTTTTCTTTTTAAAGAGCTTTTGTTTAGTTGGTTGTTGAACTCTCTTGAGTTATCATGCTTATCTTGTTAAGAGAGTTTGTCTGTGGCACTGGTTGATATGTCTATGATAAAAATGCTATGTGCATAATGGTGCTTAGTAGTTCATGTTTTCTTATGGTTAGTCTCAAATAGCTGGGGGGTTCTTAATGTGTTATTGAAGTACCAACATGATTTGTTTGCCTATGATGTGGTATGGATTAGTGTATATTCCTCCAAGAATTTATTTTGATTGACTTGGCGTATGCTCACGCATATTTAAGACTGTAAAGAAAGTCTATCAAGCCTTGATGATCTTTAATTTCTGAGTAGTGATATAACTTCCATGCCCGATTCAATGTTGCTTTGTCGCTCTGCATGATTATGACCGTCATTGCTCTTTTAGTTGGTCGCTCCCAGTCTATTGCTAACCTTCTCCTGTACTAAGCGGACTAACTGCTTGTGCATCCAAAATCCTTTAAACCAGTTATGCCATATGAGTCCACCATACATTCCTATACATGGTATTTACCTGCCATTCCTAACGAAGACTTTCATGTACCATCTCGAAATTATTCAAAAAAGCATTTCTCTTGTGTGCCTCTGTTTTATCTCATGAGGAAGTAGTAGTTAATTCATGATCTTTTTAAGTTGGACAAGCTTCACCCCGGGATTGCATGTCTAATGTGCAAACCCATAATACGAGAAGGAACTGGCATAGAGTGCGCCCGGCTCATTAAAAAAATATACAACAAACAAACCCTCCTTCACGCTTTGTTCATGAGAAATCAGAAAACTTTGGCAGTGATAAACAAAGGAGATTAAGAGGATGTGATCGTCCTCATTCGGGAGCCGTTCCTCGAAACTTGTCCAGCTCAAGAAGTAATTGAGTCATCTGCTAGCATTCGTTGACGAAACAGGCATATCCAAAAAATAATTATTACCTCTGTTTTTAAAACCAAGAGCTCTGGTACATGTTTAGTTTTTGTTTCCGACCACGGGTTTTCAACCTTGCCAACAAAAGCCACGGTTCGAGAGTCTCCACCTTCTTTAAAGCACCAACTATTGAGAGCATGATTGTCATTCTGAGTGTAATGTGCATTGTCCCAAAGTACAATTGTCTTTTGCATGATTATGATATCGTTTATTCTGAAATCATTGTATCTAGTCGTCACTTAAACCTTGGAGGTGCCCCTGCATTTATGTTTTGCTTCACTAAAGGGGGCAAGCGAGGTACCACTTTATCATATTTGCACACCATGCTCATTACAAACCTATTTGAGTGTTTCAGTATCATATTGTAAAACTATCAGTTCTTTGTGATTCTCTCATTAGGCAACTTAATTACTACAGATTCATTGTCTCAGTAAGCACTTGTCATGTGACTGTGAAAAGTCCTTATATGGTTAATAGCATGCCACCACAGAAATTATGCTTGTTATCATTTACCTACTCGAGGACGAGCAGGAATTAAGCTTGGGATGTTGATACGTCCAAAACGTATCTATAATTTCTGCTTGCTCCATGCCCTTTTTGTGTGATATTTCTATGATATTTATGCACTTCCATACACTTTTGATCATATTTGGACTAACCTACTAATGGTTGCAAAAGTGCACAATGTTCTTGTTTTACACTTTATTGTGTAGGAATTACTTGAAAATTGACAAAAACGCAAAAGGAGTCGTATTGGAGTAGCACTCTGACTTTCCTGGAATCTGTCTGAGAACATTTTTTAAAGATGGCCACGTTCGGCCCTAAGACGACGTCAAACGGAAAAAGTCTAGATGGGAAAGTTGTGGGGAATTTCTAGGCGATGCTTTTGGATATAAAATTCGTCCAAATCGGAGTCCGGACGGCCGAGTAAAGCCCGTTTTACTGAGGCCCAAAATCTGATGACGGGAATCCGAGAGTCTATATAAAGAGAGGAAACCTAGGTCACCAAGGGCCACGAATTTTCCTCCTCCCAAGCCGCCATCTTGGAGGGGAGGACCAGCACCATTGCAGCACCATCCACAAGGAAGAAGGGGGGCCAAGGAGCCGCTGCCCCCTAGGGCCGCCGCCGCCCCCTAGGGTCGCCGTCGTCTCCTCCTCGCCGTCGCCGCCTCCGTGGCCGCCGCCGGATGCCGCCTCCTCGCGGGGCTGCACCTCTCCATCAACACCATCATCAACCTCCTCCTCACCATGTCCATGTGTGAGTAGTCTTCTCCGGGGTCGAGGGCTCGTACGTGTAGCTATGTGGTTATCTCTTTCTCCCATGATGTGATCTTCGTTGTGATCATAGGCTATGTTAATCTAGGATGATCCCATGATATTTCCCCTTCCTCTATGTATTGGATTGATGTACTCACTTGTCTTTATCTAGTATAATCCCCGAGACCAAGGTGACAGCGGTCTATTGGACATGGATTAGAAAAATATTTTCATGAGTGATTTCCTCTCTTGTGTGTTGATTGAAGATTGAGAGTCTCTTGGTGCTTGTCTTTGACTATCCTTTAGATATGTTGTGGTGATTGTGGGACTCTCTTTGGATGGTCGCGGTGACATTGGGAAATCCATAGATTGAGAACTACGAACTTTGAGGTGTGCTTTTGTAGCCCTACATAATTCTCATCCTCTCTTGACCACGAAGGAATGACCTCCGGGTGCGTCTCCATTGCATGTTTTATGGGAAATATCATGTGATTCGATTATGTTAATGTTGTTGGGAGTTGCCACTAGTGAAAGTATGATCCCTAGGCCTTGTTTCCACCATTGCAATACCATTTGTGCTCACGTTTACCACTTGTTTGCTTGCTGCACTTTTTATTACAGATTTATATTACTTTGTTTTGCCATCCATATCACTTGCCATTTAACATCTCTTCTCCCAACTAGTGCACCTATACATCTAACAAGTGTATTAGGTGTGTTCGGGACACAAGAGACTTCTTGTATCTTAGTTGCAGGGTTGCTTGAGAGAGACCATCTTCAACCTCTACTTCCCTGAGTTCGATAAACCTTAGGTCATCCACTTGAGGGAAATTGCTGCTGTCCTACAAACCTCTGCGCTTGGAGGCCCAACATAGTCTACAAGAGTAGAAGCGCGTGTAGACATCAATAACCCAATCCGCCGCTCCAGATGTTGGCGAGCCAATGTTGCTTTATATCTCCGCCACTCATCAAGTAGTGAGTGCGGTGCTCGTCGTCGAACGAGATGACGAGGGACATAAATTCCCAGTTCAAAACCATGTATACTATGTATCCGAGGTTCTCACACCGTGCAAGTCACAATACCCCCATTACCAGAAAATTGTCTATGTGGTATTCATGGCATCTCGGAAGCTTTGACACTACTTTCAAGAATGTTCGATCACAATGGCATCCGAAGTACCACACAGCGATATCATAAACAATAAAGACGCCACTAGACGCATAGCCAAATGGGCCATCGAGATCTTATCGTTCGAAATAACGTACAAACCACGCCGGACTATGAAGTCCCAAGTTTGGCCGACTTCGTCGCAGAATGGACTAAAGCCGAACTCCCTAAAGAGTACAGATCATACTCCCATTGGACAATGTATTTCGACGGTTCCAAAATGCTAGACGGATTGGGGGCCGATGTCATCTTGATATCCCCAATAGGAGATACAGTCCGTTACGTGTTGCAGATCATGTACACGGACTCAAACAATGCAGTCGAATACAAGGCACTACTGCACGGTCTCTGCATGGCCGTATCCATGGGTATACAGCGCCTCGAGGTGCGCGGAGACTCAAACCTCGCCATATCTCAGGTAAACAGAGAGTTTGAATCGAAGGATTCAAAAATGGCGGCTTATCGAAAGGCCATATTAAAAATATCGGCTCGATTCGAGGGACTAGAATTTCACCATGTGGCTCGGGACAGTAACCAGGTAGCGGATATAATTGCTCGCATGGGCGCCAAACGCGACCTTGTCCCACCTAACACTTTTGTCGAAAGATTGTTCAAGCCATCAGTAACATGGTAGGACGAGAGCAGTGCCGCCAATCCGGACCAGAACACACCCCCTACCGAACTCAATACAGATGTCATCAGGGACTCCGACACGGAAATCACATCGTCAACCCACGAGATCATGGCTGTTATAGCCCCCCTGGACCGAGCCTTTCTTAGCCTACCTTAATAGACCAGAGCTCCCCGATGACTAAAATGAGGCCCGCCGCATAATCCGGCATTCTAAAGCCTATAAGGTTCACGAGGGTGAACTATACAAGAAAAGCACTACTGGTATTCTCCAACGGTGCATCTCTGAAGAGGAGGGACGGCAACTTCTAGCCGAAATACACCCTGGCATGGGCGGCCATCACAGCACGGCTCGAGCTCTTATAAGCAAAGCCTTCCAAACTAGTTTCTTCTGTCCAACTGCGCGCGCAGACGCACATACCTTAGTCCAACATTGTGTTGGATGCTAGCTTTTCGCAAACCAAAGTCATATGCCTCCCACAGCTCTCAGAACCATCCCCATTACTTGGCCCTTTGCGGTCTGGGGGCTAGATATGGTTGGACCTCTTAAAGGGGGAAGCGGTAAACAAAAATATTTACTGGTCATGGTGGATAAATTCACCAAATGGATAGAAGCCAAGCCAGTACGAATAGCTGAGGCAGGGCCAGTGATAGATTTTATATCCAACATAGTACATCGTTTGGTGTCCTGCATAGTATTATCACAGATAACGGCTCCAACTTCACAGCTGACGAGGTGAAAAATTGGTGCGCTAAGTTAGGCATTAAACCTGATTACGCCTCTGTGTACCACCCTCAGACAAACGGTTCGGTAGAAGGAGCCAATGGCTTAATAATGAGTGGCATTAAACCCTGACTGGTGCGCTCCCTTCAGGAGTCAGATAAACACTGGGTGGAGGAGCTCGACTCCGTACTCTGGGGGCTACGCCTAACCGGACAACCAGATACACACCCTTTTTCATGTTGTACGGCGCAGAGGTTGTCTTGCCCTGCGATATTATTCATGACTCACCTCGAGTGCGCATGTACGAAGAGAGAGAGGCCGAGCTCGATCGGCAGGATGACCTAGACAGCCTTAAAGAGGAACGTGATATCGCACGGGCTCGTTCCGCATTTTATCAACAGCAGGCCAGGCGATACCAATGCAGAGAAGTGTGGGCCAAGACATACAATGTTGGCCAACTCATATTACGCCTCCCGGAGAAGAAAAAATACAAGCTCAAACCAAGATGGGAGGGCCCCTTTATTATTGACGAAGTACTCACCGGTGGAGCCTATCGCCTTCGAAACGCATCAGACAATCGCCTCGAGCCAAACCCATGGAATGCTGCCAGCCTCCGACGATTCTACGGATAGTTCGGTAGCACATATTTTCTTTTTCAGTCTAGGTCTTATTCCTTGTTTTTACAGTTATCCTTTTCCTTTTTTCTTCTTATTTTTTATCGATAATTTTTCGGCTCAACCCAAATATCCCAAGGTAGAACATCCTTGAATGTACATACGTCAAAAAACTTGGGGGCTTCTATAAAGAAGCCCATTATCCAAAAGCATATTGCTCAAAATAATTATGTCGTCTGTTTCATACAGTCTCCTTGCCATTATATGCACCTTTATGACTTAAGTTTTTGCCAAGCTGGGTTGCCTGGCTCCTGTGCTAGGGTGTAAAGGGAGCACCTCTGCGATTGTTACAACCGGGTAATCCACACCTGTACCTCAGAAGGGTGAAGCCAAAAGCTAGCATTCTTAAGGGCATAATCGGTCGGCGGATACACGATGTATTGCTTTTCAAAGTGCATACATTTTTCAAATTTAATAGGATACGGCATCCTACAATCCTCTTCATAGGATCTAAAGCCTAGGCACGCATATATACGCATGCTGACACAGGGAAAGGAACCCTTAACGGAACTAATCTCTCTTGAATATGTTTCATATGTTTAACAGTAATATAACATAACTCCCCGAACATAGTTTGCATGTTCAAGAAATTTTGACCGGATTGCCTGGTCACCGAACATACCACGTGTTTACCACAGGTATAGTATTCGGAGACACTCCAGCCCTCAGGTTTTCGGAGGTTAAAGCAGAAGGTCGGCCATGACAAACTTTTAATTCATTTTGGCCGGAGATAAGTTTGATGATAAAGTACATTGTTACATAGAATCAAATGCCTATTCTTCGTCTATACCCTCTATAAGCCTGTCTAACTTATAGTCTTGTTGGGAATACTTGGTGGCTATCTTTACTTGGTCGTACACCAAGCTTACAGGGATTTCTACTCCGTCGGGGCCTCGAGGTCCAACTCGAGCCATATTGTTCGGGTCCAGTCCGGTATAACGTGTCTTCACCATAGCCCAGGCTTCTCGGGCACCTTCTCGGCACTCTGATGCTTTCCATAATTCAAAGTAGCGTCAGGCCCCTTTGAAAAGACTCGCCATCTCCTCCATAATCTCTGGAGGAGAATCTGCCGGCCATAAAGCCTTTGCCATGTTCTTCATGGCCTTGCAAGCTCGCTCGTGTACATTGGAAAGCTCTTGCAGCAAATCACCTTGAAATCTGGGCACCTCTCCTTCGGGTCGCCTAGTCAACAAATCTGCACGAGCAGTTTTCGTAAAGAAACTTCGAATCAAGAGACTATAATGAAAGCTAGGTTTATTGTCATACTAAATATGCCTCCCTTAAGCTTCTTGTTCTCTTTTAAAGCCTCCGAGAGTTGGGCCCGCACGTCCTTTAACTCTTCGACTAGCTTGACATTGGTATCCTGCAGCTTGTTTTTCTCATCTGTGGTGCGTGTTAATACGCGTTCATCAGCAGTAGTTTGCCCTTCTGCCTGCTCCTTCGCTACGTGAGAAGCCCTTAGCTTTCCCCCCATTTGGTCTACTGGCCCTGTTGGTACAGATTAAACAATGTATACTTAAAGATCATTGATCGGCACGGGGCCATACTATCCGGATACTATTGTTCTGACCATCAGAGCCATTCTTGGACTTCTTTGAATTCTCCAACTCGGTGGTAACAGTAGTAACCTTGATTTGGCACTCTTCCAATTCCTTGGATAAAGCATTATTCTTTTCCTTGAGTACCTACAAACACAACGATCCATAAATCAGTTGGGCCAACTGCTTCAAGTCTCGGGGGCTACTCGCATATGAGCATTGAATTAACACTCACCCGCATATCTTTGGAAAGGTGGTGAGTGGCTCCGGCAAGTCCGTCTCGAGCGGCTCGGATATATGCATCCGCATAACTGAAGGCGTTAAATGCCTCCTCAGTGAAAGTTGGGTCACGCATGGCTGCTTTGCACCGTCGATGATTCATCGCGCTCTCAACTTTGGAATTAGTAACTGATACCTCATTTGAATCCTCTTGAAGAGGACAATCTGACGTTACCCCCGCATCCGCCCTACTCCTTGTGGATGGGCCGGGGGCTGGATTGGTTGGGGCATAACCAACAGGATCACCGGACATAGTCCGGCGTATACTCTTCCTGAAAAGAAAATGATAAAGCGGAAAATTATGATCCGGCTCCGCCACCAGACATATGTTAGAAAGTCATACCCCTTCGATAAAGGAGGAGGTTCGGTGGTGTCTCTGGTTCCCCTTCGCTTCAGAGACCCGCCCTGCGCAGGCGTCGCCCTTTGGGAAGACACTCTTGATGCAGTTCGGCGGGATGAGCGCCGCCCCATTTGAGCATGAGATAGTGCGGTGGGTGAGGCGAGTGGGAATATTCTCTTTGAAGAGGAGTCTCCTAGACGATTACCTGAGAGGAAGGAAGTGTTGGGGAACGTTGCATGGAAAACAAAAATTTTTCTCTACGTTCACCAAGATCAATCTAGTAGATGCAACTACGAGGGGAGAGTAGGATCCACATACCCTTGTAGATCGCTAAGCGGAAGCGTTATGAACGCGGATGATGGAGTCGTACTCGCCGCGATTCAGATCGCCGAAGATCCTAGCACCGAAGCAACGGTGCCTCCGCGTTCTTCACACGTACGGCTCGGGGACGTCTCCTCCTTCTTGATCCAGCAAGGGGTGGAGGAGAGGTTGATGGAGAACCGGCAGCACGACGGCGTGGTGGTGATGGTGGAGGAGAATTCCAGCAGGGCTTCGCCTAAGCACCGCGGGAGAAGAAGATGTTGTGGGAGAGGGAGGGCAGCACCGAGGCACGAACTTGTGTTTGCTGCCCTCCCTTTGCCTCACTATATATAGGAGGGGTGGAGAGGTGAGGGCGCCCTAGGGTTTCCCCCCTAGGGGGCCGGCGGCCAGGGCAAGGGGGGGCGGCGGCCAAGGCAAGGGGGGGCGGCGGCCAGGGCCAGGCCCTAGGGTTTCCCCCCCTAGGTGCCTTGCCCCCCACTCCAAAGGGGTGCGGCTGCCCTAGGGGGTCCCACCCCCTTAGCCGCATGAGGAGAGGGCCCAGGGGGGGCGCACAGCCCCCTGAGGGCTGTGGTGTTCCCCCTTGTGGCCCATTAGGCCCAGAACTTCTTCCGGACCCCCCCGAAACCCTTTCCGGTACTCCGCCGATTTCCCGATGCTCCCCGGAACACTTCCGGACTCCGAAACCTTTCATCCTATATATCAATCTTCGTCTCCGGACCATTCCGGAGACCCTCGTCATGTCCAGGATCTCATCCGGGACTCCGAACAACCATACACTTTTCTCACTAACAACCCTAGCGTCACCGAACGTTAAGTGTGTAGACCCTGCGGGTTCGGAAACCATGTAGACATGACCGAGACACTCCCAGGTCAATAACCAATAGCGGGATCTGGATACCCATATTGGTTCCCACATGTTTCTCGATGATCTCATCGGATGAACCACGATGTCAAGGATTCAGGCAATCCCGTACACAGTTCCCTTTGTCTCGTCGGTATGTTACTTGCCCGAGATTCGATCGTCGGTATCTCTATACCTAGTTCAATCTCGTTACCGGCAAGTCTCTTTACTCGTTACCGTAATACATAATCCCGTGACCAACTACTTAGTCACTTTGAGCTCATTGAGATGACGTATTACCGAGTGGGCCCGGAGATACCTCTCCGTCACACGGAGTGACAAATCCCAGTCTCGATCCATGTCAACTCAACAGACACCCTCGGAGATACCTGTAGAGTACCTTTATAGTCACCCAGTTACGTTGTGACGTTTGGCACACACAAAGCACTCCTACGGTGTCAGTGAGTTACATGACCTCATGGTCATAGGAACTTATACTTGACATGCAGAAAACTATAGCGATAACTGACACGATCAAAAGCTATGTTTAACGTTTGGGTCTCGTCCATCACATCATTCTTCTAATGATGTGATCCCGTTATCAAATGACAACTCATGTCTATGACCTGGAAACCGCGGTCATCTTTGATCAACGAGCTAGTCCTGTAGAGGCTCACTAGGGACACAAAGTCTGTCTATTCATCCACACATGTATTTGAGTTTCCAATCAATACAGTTATAGCATGGATAATAAACGATTATCATGAACAAGGAAATATAATAATAACTCTTTTATTATTGCCTCTAGGGCATATTTCCAACAGTCTCCCACTTGCACTAGAGTCAATAATCTAGCATTACAAGGTAATGAATCTAACACCCATAGAGTCTTGGTGTTGATCGTGCTTAGCCCGTGGAAGAGGCTTAGTCAACGGATCTGCAACATTCAAATCCGTGTGTACTTTGCAAATGTTTATGTCCTCCTCCTTGACCGAATCGCGGATGGAATTGAAGCGTCGCTTTATGTGTCTGGTCTTCTTGTGAAACCTTGGTTCCTTGGCTAGAGCAATGGCACCAGTGTTGTCACAGAACAGAGTCATTGGGTTCAGTGCACTAGGCACAACTCCAAGATCTGTCATGAACTCCTTCATCCAGACACCTTCCTTTGCCGCCTCCGAGGCAGCTATATACTCCGCTTCACATGTAGAATCAGCTACCACGCTCTGCTTGGAACTGCACCAGCTTACCGCTCCCCCGTTGAGAATATATACGTATCCGGTTTGAGACTTAGAGTCATCCGGATCAGTGTCAAAGCTTGCATCGACGTAACCCTTTACGACGAGCTCTTGATCACCTCCATAAACGAGAAACATATCCTTAGTCCTTTTCAGGTACTTTAGGATATTCTTGACCGCAGTCCAGTGATCCATACCAGGATTACTTTGAAACCTTCCGGCCATACTTATGGCAAGGCTGACATCTGGTCTTGTGCACAGCATTGCATACATGATAGAGCCTATGGCTGAAGCATAGGGGACGACACTCATCTTTTCTCTATCTTCTGCAGTCACTGGGCATTGAGTCTTACTCAACTTTGTACCTTGCAATACCGGCAAGAACCCCTTCTTGGATTGATCCATTTTGAACTTCTTCAAAACTTTATCAAGGTATGTGCTTTGTGAAAGTCCTATCAAGCGTCTTGATCTATCTCTATAGATCTTGATGCCCAATATGAAAGCAGCTTCACCGAGATCCTTCATCGAAAAACTCTTGTTCAAATACCCCTTCACACTATCCAAAAATTCTATATTGTTTCCAATCAGCAATATGTCATCCACATATAATATTAGAAACGCTATAGAGCTCCCACTCACTTTCTTGTAAATACAAGCTTCATTGTAAACTTGTATAAACCCAAACGCTTTGATCACCTCATCAAAGCGAAGATTCCAACTCCGAGATGCCTGCACCAGCCCATAAATGGAACGCTGGAGCTTGCATACTTTGTCAGCATTCTCTGGATCGACAAAACCTTCCGGTTGCATCATATACAACTCTTCCTTAAGAAAACCGTTAAGGAACGCCGTTTTGACATCCATCTGCCAAATTTCATAATCGAAATATGCAGCTATTGCTAACATGATTCTGACGGATTTAAGCATCGCTACGGGTGAGAAAGTCTCATCGTAGTCAATCCCTTGAACTTGTGAAAAACCCTTTGCCACAAGTCGAGCTTTATACACGGTGACATTACCGTCAGCGTCCGTCTTCCTCTTAAAAATCCATTTATTCTGAATGGCCTTCCGCCCTTCAGGTAATACTTCCAAAGTCCATACTTTGTTTTCATACATGGATCCCATCTCGGATTTCATGGCCTCTAACCATTTGTCGGAATCTGGGCCCACCATCGCTTCTCCATAGCTCGTAGGTTCACCGTTGTCTAACAACATGACCTCCAAGACAGGGTTACCATACCACTCAGGTGCAGTGCGTACCCTTGTCGACCTACGAGGTTCGGTAGTAACTTGATCAGAAGCTTCTTGATCATCATCATTGGCTTCCTTTTCAACCTCTGCAGGCTCCACAAAAACATCTTTCTGTGCTGCGCTACTTTCTGGTTGAAGCAGAGGTTCAATAACCTCATCAAGTTCTACCTTCCTCCCACTCAATTCTTTCGAGAGAAACTCTTTCTCGAGAAAGGACCCGTTCTTAGCGACAAACACTTTGCCTTCGGATCTGAGATAGAAGGTGTACCCAACAGTTTCTTTTGGGTATCCTATGAAGACGCATTTGTCCGCTTTGGGTTCGAGCTTTTCTGGATGAAGCCTTTTGACATAAGCATCGCAACCCCAAACCTTGAGAAAAGACAACTTTGGTTTCTTACCAAACCACAGTTCATACGGTGTTGTCTCAACGGACTTAGATGGAGCCCTATTTAAAGTGAATGCAGCTGTCTCTAACGCATATCCCCAAAACGATAGTGGCAAATCGGCAAGAGACATCATAGAACGTACCATATCTAATAGGGTTCGATTACGACGTTCGGACACACCATTACGTTGTGGTGTTCCAGGTGGCGTCAACTGTGAAACAATTCCACATTTTCTTAAGTGATCACCAAACTCATAACTCAGATATTCTCCCCCTCGATCAGATCGTAGGAACTTGATCTTCTTGTTACGATGATTTTCAACTTCACTCTGAAATTGCTTGAACTTTTCAAAAGTTTCAGACTTATGCTTCATCAAGTAAATATACCCATATCTACTTAAGTCGTCAGTGAAGGTGAGAAAATAACGATATCCACCGCGCGCCGTTACACTCACGGACCGCACACATCGGTATGTATGATTTCCAATAAGTCACTTGCCCGTTCCATTGTCCCTGAAAACGGGGTCCTTGTCATCTTTCCCATGAGGCACGGCTCGCACGTGTCAAGTGATTCAAAATCAAGAGACTCCAAAAGTCCATCAGCATGGAGCTTCCTCATGCGTTTCACGCCGATATGACCGAGACGGCAGTGCCACAAGAAAGTGGTATTATCATTATCTACTCTACATCTTTTGGCATCAATGTTATGAACATGTGTATCATCACTATCGAGATTCAATAAGAATAAACCCCTAACTTCGGGTGCATGACCATAAAAGATATTACTCATATAAATAGAACAACCATTATTCTCTGACTTAAATGAGTAACCGTCTCGCAATAAACAAGATCCAGATATAATGTTCATGCTTAACGCAGGCACTAAATAACAATTATTCAGGTTCATAACTAATCCCGATGGTAATCGAAGAGCGAGCGTGCCGACGGCGATCACATCAACCTTGGAACCATTTCCCACGCGCATCGTCACTTCGTCCTTCGCCAGCCTCCGTTTATTCCGCAGTTCCTGTTTAGAGTTGCAAATGTGAGCAACCGAACCGGTATCAAATACCCAGGCACTACAACGAGAGTTGGTAAGGTACACATCAATAAAATGTATATCACATATACCTTTGTTGTTGTTGGCCCCCTTCTTGTCCGCCAGATACTTGGGGCAGTTCCGCTTCCAGTGGCCGTTCCCCTTGCAATAGAAACACTCAGTCTCTGGCTTGGGCCCAGCCTTGGGTTTCTTCACTGGATTAGCAACTGCTTTGCCACCCTTCTTAGAGTTACCCTTCTTGCCCTTGCCATTCTTCTTGAAACTGGTGGTTTTATTGACCATCAACACTTGATACTCCTTCTGGATGTCTGCCTCAGCGACTTTCAGCATCGAAAACAGCTCGGCGATGGTCTTGTTCATCCCTTGCATGTTATACTGCTGCACGAAGCTCTTGTAGCTTGGAGGGAGTGACTGGAGAATTCTGTCAATGATAGCCTCATCCGGGAACACAAGTCCCAGATCAGCTATGCGGGTATAGTACCCAGACATCTTCAGTAAGTGCTCACTGACAGACGAATTCTCCTCCATCTTGCAAGCAAAGAATTTATCGGTGGTCTCATACCTCTCGATCTTAGCATTCTTTTCAAAGATGAACTTCAACTCCTGGTACATCTCATATGCACCATGACGTTCAAAATGCCTTTGAAGTCCTCCTTCCAAGCCGTACAACATGGCACACTGTACTATCGAATAGTCATCCGAACGTGTCTGCCAGACGTTCAAAACGTCTGCAGGGGCTGTTGGAGCGGGGGGGTCACCTAGCGGTGCATTTAGGACATAAACCTTTTGGGCAGCTGTGAGGATGATCCTCAGATTGCGGAGCCAGTCCACAAAGTTGCTCCCGTCATCTTTCAGTTTAGCTTTCTCTAGGAACGCATTAAAATTCAGGGGAGCTACTGCGCGAGCCATCTACAACAAAAGATTTGCAAAGACATTTTAGACTATTGTTCATGATAAGTGAGTTACTACCTAATCAAATTATTTATAACTCCCACTCAAATTGACATCCCTCTAGTCATTCGAGCGTGACATGATCCAAATTCACCAACCCAAGTCCGATCATCACGTGAGATGAGGTGGTGTCAATGGTGAACATCAACATGTTGATCATATCTACTATATGACTCATGCTCGACCTTTCGGTCCTCCGTGTTCCGAGGCCATGTCTGTACATGCTAGGCTCGTCAAGTCTAACCCGAGTGTTATGCATGTGCAAAACTGGCTTGCACCCGTTGTATGCGAACGTAGAGTCTATCACACCCGATCATCACGTGGTGCTTCGAAACGACGAACCTTCGCAACGGCGCACACTCGGGGGGAACACAATTTTATCTTGAAATTTTAGTGAAGGATCATCTTATAATGCTACCGTCGTCCTAAGCAAAATAAGATGCATAAAAGGATTAACATCACATGCAAATCATAAGTGACATGATATGGCCATCAACTCGTGCTTTTGATCTCCATCTCCAAAGCACCGGCATGATCTCCATCGTCACCGGCGCCACACCATGATCTCCATCATCATGATCTCCATCATCGTGTCGCCATCGGGGTTGTCGGCGCCCACCATGCTCTTACTACTATTGCTACCGTTTAGCGATAAAGTAAAGCATTACAAAGCGCTTAATGATTGACACGCAGGTCATACAAAAATTAAAGACAACCCTATGGCTCCTGCCGGTTGCCATATGTATCGACATGCAAGTCGATATTAACTATTACAACATGATCATCTCATACATCAAATATAATTCATCATGTCATTGGCCATATCATATCACATGCATACCCTGCAAAAACAAGTTAGACGTCCTCTAATTTGTTGTTGCATGTTTTACGTGGCTGCTATGGGTATCTAGCAAGAACGCTTCTTACCTACGCAAAACCACAACGGTGATATTCAAGTTGCTATTTAACCTTCTACAAGGACCGCCTTGTTCTATTCCGATTCAACTAAGATAGGAGAGACAGACACCCGCCAGCCATCTTATGCAACAAAAGTCACATGTCTGTCGATGGAACCGGTCTCATGTACGTGGACATGTAAAGTTGGTCCGGGCCGCTTCATCCTATAATACCGCTGAATCAAGAAAGACTAAGGAGGGCAGCAATTTAAACATCAATGCCACAAACCCTTTTGTGTTCTACTCGAGAAAGCATCTACGCAAGATCCTAGCTCATGATGCCATTGTTGGGGAACGTTGCATGGAAAACAAAAATTTTTCTCTACGTTCACCAAGATCAATCTAGTAGATGCAACTACGAGGGGAGAGTAGGATCCACATACCCTTGTAGATCGCTAAGCGGAAGCGTTATGAACGCGGATGATGGAGTCGTACTCGCCGCGATTCAGATCGCCGAAGATCCTAGCACCGAAGCAACGGTGCCTCCACGTTCTTCACACGTACGGCTCGGGGACGTCTCCTCCTTCTTGATCCAGCAAGGGGTGGAGGAGAGGTTGATGGAGAACCGGCAGCACGACGGCGTGGTGGTGATGGTGGAGGAGAATTCCAGCAGGGCTTCGCCTAAGCACCGCGGGAGAAGAAGATGTTGTGGGAGAGGGAGGGCAGCACCGAGGCACGAACTTGTGTTTGCTGCCCTCCCTTTGCCTCACTATATATAGGAGGGGTGGAGAGGTGAGGGCGCCCTAGGGTTTCCCCCCTAGGGGGCCGGCGGCCAGGGCAAGGGGGGGCGGCGGCCAAGGCAAGGGGGGGGGCGGCGGCCAGGGCCAGGCCCTAGGGTTTCCCCCCCTAGGTGCCTTGCCCCCCACTCCAAAGGGGTGCGGCTGCCCTAGGGGGTCCCACCCCCTTAGCCGCATGAGGAGAGGGCCCAGGGGGGGCGCACAGCCCTCTGAGGGCTGTGGTGTTCCCCCTTGTGGCCCATTAGGCCCAGAACTTCTTCCGGACCCCCCCCCCCGAAACCCTTTCCGGTACTCCGCCGATTTCCCGATGCTCCCCGGAACACTTCCGGACTCCGAAACCTTTCATCCTATATATCAATCTTCGTCTCCGGACCATTCCGGAGACCCTCGTCATGTCCAGGATCTCATCCGGGACTCCGAACAACCATACACTTTTCTCACTAACAACCCTAGCGTCAC
>LR738709.1:553186088-553208898 GCA_902687465.1 Secale cereale | reverse complement strand
CGTCACACGGAGTGACAAATCCCAGTCTCGATCCATGTCAACTCAACAGACACCCTCGGAGGTACCTGTAGAGTACCTTTATAGTCACCCAGTTACGTTGTGACGTTTGGCACACACAAAGCACTCCTACGGTGTCAGTGAGTTACATGATCTCATGGTCATAGGAACTTATACTTGACATGCAGAAAACTATAGCGATAACTGACACGATCAAAAGCTATGTTTAACGTTTGGGTCTCGTCCATCACATCATTCTCCTAATGATGTGATCCCGTTATCAAATGACAACTCATGTCTATGACCTGGAAACCGCGGTCATCTTTGATCAACGAGCTAGTCCTGTAGAGGCTCACTAGGGACACAAAGTCTGTCTATTCATCCACACGTGTATTTGAGTTTCCAATCAATACAGTTATAGCATGGATAATAAACGATTATCATGATCAAGGAAATATAATAATAACTCTTTTATTATTGCCTCTAGGGCATATTTCCAACAGGAAGAAGGCCATGATAGTCGGCTATAATAACCACTTCTGTACCGTCATGGATGGCTTGATAAAAAACTCCATCCTTAAGATCTATGCCTATGTCCGGATCTTCCACAAATCCGAGATCCATGTCTCAAATATGGTCCTGTGGGTGTGGGACGGGACTGCTAATCCCTTCAACCACCTTCCTCCACTCATGTTTGAAGTAACCAAATTCAGTTCGGTCAGTGTATCCTAAAATAAAAATCGGACAAGACTAGCGATCAGAGAAAGGCTTACCCAGTTGATGGGGTTATACATAGAAAAACCTTCCCGGCACTTCAAGGGAAGAAAGTCCTCCTTCTCCCCTTTGTAGAGATCAGCTAGGATGGCAGCCAAAGCGGCGGGGTTGTCCGGACCCTGGCGTAGACAGCGTGAGGCATCATCCTGGCCATTGTAATGCCACATAGGAAACCATCTGGCCTGAAGCGGCTGCACGCACTGTGTTATTGAGATCGCCATCACTTCAATTATCGTCAGCTCAAGGTGGGCGAGTACTCTGATCTTGCTCACAATTCTTTTGACTTCCGCACTGTCTTCTTCCTTGAGACTACGGGGACACCAGTTGAAGTGCTTCTTCAGAGGAGCACTGGAATATTTAGGAAGGCATTGACGGATTGGAACTGGCAGGACAATGTCCTCGATGTAAAACCACTCCGAGGGCCACTCTTCGGATGCTTTCTTCGGAGTACCGGATAGGTAACCTGTCTCAGCTATACGCCACACTTCAGCGCCGCCTACCTCGAATATAGATCCCTTCTGGGAGCGAGGGACAAGGCAGAAGAACTTTCTCCATAGCTCGAAATGAGCCTCGCAGCCCAGAAAAAGCTCAAACAAAGCGACCAAGACCGTGATGTGCGGGATAGATCCTGGTGTAAGTTCGTGTAGATGGAGGCCATAGAACTCTAGAAGCCCCCTGAGAAAAGGGTGGATAGGAAATCCTACACCTCTTAGGAGGAAGGAAACGAAGCACACTCGTTCTTCTTTGGAAGGATTGGGGAAACTTTGTGCCAGGGCATGACTGTCGAGAGTAGTTAATCCAGCCTGGATGGGGACTAGATCCTCGGGAGGGAGATATCCCTGCATATGAAGTTTTCTCAAATGCGCATGAGATACACATCAACTCTCCCAGTCGCCCTCTTGAGGGCCGTGAGGGCGCGAGGAAGAACTAGGGACGCTGGTCATGTATGGGGATTTTCCGTGAATGGCTCTAAGGATCTTTTGCATGGATGGAATGGCATCTAACATCTAGTCTCTTTAAATAAGCGCCTTCCTTATTCAGTCGAGGGGTTACTTATAAAAATGCCAAGATGGTTCGCATTCGTCTGATACGTGGAAGCCAAAGCAACGGCGCCAGGGAATCGACGGGATATAACATTAAATATGAAGCCGAACTATCATTTGATTCCAACGGGGAATCACCTTGCAAGACCGAAGACATGAAGCCGGATACAACCTCGTCCTTGAAGGCAAGTCCGGGGGCTACTGAGAGAGTCCTATATTTAGAGGTCCTCAGGCGTCCGGGTCATTGAAGTTGGGCCGAATTGATGGGCCGTGAAGATAGAAGCTGAAGGCCCTCCCCCATGTTCGGTTAGGACTCCAATGTATGTAGTAAGGCAAGAAAGTTGTCCGGGTGTAATGATTCCTTACTCCCCAAGTCACCTTTGTAACACTAGGCCCCCTCCGGCGTGTATATAAGCCGAGGGGTTTAGTCCGTTGATGACCCACAAGTGTAGGGATCTATCGTAGTCCTTTCGGTAAGTAAGAGTGTCGAACCCAACGAGGAGCAGAAGGAAATGATAGGTGATGTCTACTATCCACCCTTCTTCTTGTAGACGTTGTTGGGCCTCCAAGTACAGAGGTTTGTAGGACAATAGCAAATTTCCCTCAAGGGATGACCTAAGGTTTATCAATCCGTGGGAGGTGTAGGATGAAGATGGTCTCTCTCAAACAACCCTGCAACCAAATAACAAAGAGTCTCTTGTGTACCCAACACACCCAATACAATGGTAAATTATATAGGTGCGCTAGTTCTGCGAAGAGATGGTGATACAAGTGCAATATGGATGGTAGATATAGGTTTTTGTAAACTGAAAATATAAAAACAGCAAGGTAGCAAGTGGTAAACTTGAGCATAAACGGTATCGCAATGATAGTAGGCAAGGTCTAGGGTTCATACTTTCACTAGTGCAAGTTCTCTCAACAAGGATAACATAATTGGATCATATTACTAGCCCTCAACATGCAAAAAAGAGTCGCTCCAAAGTCACTAATAGCGGAGAACAAACGAAGAGATTATGGTAGGGTACGAAACCACCTCAAAACTATTATTTCCGATGAATCTATTCAAGAGTCCGTAGTAACGTTCAATCGATCATAGAGTTTGTACTAGAATAACACCTTAAGACACAAATCAATCAAAACCCTAATGTCACCTAGATACTCCATTGTCACCTCAAGTATCTGTGGGCATGATTATACGATATGCATCACACAATCTCAGAAACATCTATTCAACCAACACATAGAACTTCAAAGAGTGCCCCAAAGTTTCTACCGGAAAGTCAAGACAAGAACGAGCGCCAACCCCTATGCATAGATTCCCATGGTCACGGAACCCGCAAGTTGATCACCAAAAGATACATCAAGTGGATCACATGATATCCCATTGTCACCATAGATAAACACGTGCAAGACATACATCAAGTGTTCTCAAATCCTTAAAGACTCAATCCGATAAGATAACTTCAAAGGGAAAACTCAAACCATTACAAGAGAGTAGAGGGGGAGAAGAAGATCCAACTAGAATAGCAAAGCTCACGATACATCAAGATCGTGCCATCTCAAGAACACGAGAGAGAGATCAAACACATAGCTACTAATACATACCCTCAGCCCCGAGGGTGGACTACTCCCTCCTCGTCATAGAGAGCGCCGGGATGATGAAGATAGCCACCGGAGAGGGATTCCCCCCTCCGGCAGGGTGCCAGAACGGGTGTAGATTGGTTTTCGGTCGCTACAGAGGCTTTCGGCAGCGGAACTCCCGATCTAGGTTAATTTCCGAAGGTTTCAGTATTTATAGGAATTTTTGGAGTCGGGGCCAAGTAAAGGGGAGCTACGGGCCGTCCTCAAGATAGGGGGCGCGCCCTCCACCCTCGAGGGCAGCCCATGGCTCTCCTGGCCCAACTCTTTTGCTTCGGGGGCTTCTTTTGTTCCAGAAAAAATCATAAAAAAATGGCTCGTCAATTGGACTCCGTTTGATATTCCTTTTCTGTGAAACTCAAAAACAAGGAAAAAACAGACACTGGCACTAGGCTGTGGGTCAATAGGTTAGTCGCAAAAATCATATAAAAGTGTATAATAAAGCCCATAAGACATCCTAGAAGGATAATATAATAGCATGGAACAATCAAAAATTATAAATATGTTGGAGACGTATCAACATCCCCAAGCTTAATTCATGCTCGTCCTCGAGTAGGTAAATGCAAAAAACAAATTTTTTGATGTCGAATGCTAACCAATATAGTTTTTCGATGTAATTCTCTTAATTGTGGCATGAATGTTCAGATCTGAAAGATTCAATATAAAAGTCTATATTGACATAAGAAATAATAATACTTCAAGCATACTAACAAAGCAATCATGTCTGCTCAAAATACTATGGCTAAAGAAAGTTATCCCTACAAAATCATATAGTCTGGCTATGCTCCCTCTTCATCACACAAAATATTCATATCGTGCACAACCCCGATTTCAGCCAAGCACTTGTTTTCATACTCTATCTTTTCAAACCTTTCAATTTTCACGCAATACATGAGCGTGAGCCATGGACATAGCACTATGGGTGGAATAGAGGTGGTTGTGGAGAATACAAAAAGGAGGGAGATAGTCTCACATCGACTAGGCGTATCAACGGGCTATGGAGATTCCCATCAATAGATATCAATGTGAGTGAGTAGGGATTGCCATGCAACGGATGCACTAGAGCTAAATATGAATGAAAGCTCAACAAAAGAAACTAGTGGGTGTGCATCCAACTTGCCTGCTCACGAAGACCTAGGGAATTTGAGCAAGCCCATCGTTGGAATATACAAGCCAAGTTCTATAATGAAAATTCCCACTAGTATATGAAAGTGACTAATCATGAGACTCTCTATCATGAAGAACGTGGTGCTACATTGAAGCACAACTGTGGAAAAAGATAGTAGCATTGTCCCTTCTCTCTTTTCTCGCCTTTTTTGGAGGGGCTTTCCTCTTTTTTTATCCCCTCTATTTTTTGGGGCCATCCCCCTTTTTTGGCCTTTATCTTCTTTTTTGTTGTTTCCTCACACGGGACAATGCTCTAATAATGATGATCATCACACTTTTATTGATTTACAACTTGATATTACAACTCGATACTAGAACAAATATGACTCTATATGAATGCCTCCGGCGGTGTACCGGTATGTGCAATGAATCATGAATGACATGTATGAAAAATTATACATGGCGGCCTTGCCACAAATACGATGTCAACTACATGATCATGCATGGCAATATGACAATATGATGCGTGTCATATGAATGGAACGGTGGAAAGTTGCATGGCAATATATCTCGGAATGGCTATGGAAATGCCATAATAGGTAGGAATGGTGGCTGTTTTGAGGAATATATATATGGTGGCTGTTTTGAGGAAGGATATATAGTGGGTGTATGGTACCGGCGAAAGTTGCGCGGTACAAGGGAGGCTAGCAATGGTGGAAGGGTGAGAGTGCGTATAATCCATGGACTCAACATTAGTCATAAAGAACTCATATACTTATTGCAAAAATTTACGAGTCATAAAAAAAAGCAATCAACGCATGCTCCTAGGGGGGAGGTTGGTAGGAGTTAACCATCGCGCGCCCCTGACCTCCACACAAAGGTTGACACTTTACAAATACCTCATGCTTTAACTTCGTCACATAGCGATTCACCATACGTGCATGCTACGGGAATCATTAACCTTAACACAAGTATTTCTCAATTTCATAATAACTCCACTAGAATGACTCTAATATCACTATCCTCGTATCTCAAAACAATTATCAAGCATCCAACATCTCGTCATATTCAAAGCACTTAGTGTGAATTTTTTTTACTACATTGACATTGGATGTCTATCATGTGAAGACTAGTTTTATAGCCTAAACACATTGCCATGCTGTTTTAATAGACTCTCGGATGGATATAAGTGAATCATGAAAGTTCATCTATTTCTTCAAAATAAAACCACCGCCGTGCTCTAAAAGATATAAGTGAAGCACTAGAGCAAATGACAAACTACTTCGAAAGATATAAGTGAAGATCAATGAGTAGTTGAATAATTTTGTAACTATGTGAAGACTCTCTAACATTTAAGAATTTCAGATCTTGGGATATTATTCAAACAGCAAGCAAAACAAAATAAAATAAATTGACGCTCCAAGCAAAACACATATCATGCGGTGAATAAAAATATAGCTCCGAGTATAGTTACCGATTGATGAAGAAGAAAGAGGGGATGCCTTCCCGGGGCATCCCCAAGCTTAGGCTTTTGGTTGTCCTTGAATTTTACCTTCGGGTGCCTTGGGCATCCCCAAGATTAGGCTCTTGCCACTCCTTGTTCCATAGTCCATCAAAGCAATACTCAAAACTTCAAAACTTCACAACACAAAACTTAGACAAAAATCTCGTGAGCTCCGTTAGTATAAGAAAGCAAACCACTACTCAAAGGTACTGCAATGAACTCATTCTTTGTTTATATTGGTGTTAAACCTAATGTATTACAACTTCTCTATGGTTCATACTTCCCAATACTACTCATAGATGCATCGGAATAAGCAAACAACACACACAAAACAGAATCTGTCAAAAACAGAACAGTCTGTAGTAATCTGCAGGGTTCGCCTACTTCTGGAACTCCAAAAAATTCAAAATAAATTGATAAATTTGAGCAATTTGTCTACCAATCATCTTCAAAATGAATCAACTAAAAATCACGCTCTAGTAAAATCCCACGACTACTTTAGCGAGCGCTAACGATTCTGTTTTTCACAGCAAGATCACATAAACTTCACACAAGTCTTCCCAAAGGTTCTACTTGGCACAAACACTAAAAAAACATGAAACCACATCTAATCAGAGGCTAGATTGAATATTTATTCCCTAACAGCAACAAAAGCAAAGGAACTAAAATAAAGTTGGGTTGCCTCCCAACAAGTGCTATCGTTTAACGCCCCTAGCTAGGCATAATGATGCCCACATAAAAGATAAGAATTGAAACATAACGGGAGCATCATGAAGCATATGACTAGCACATTTAAGTCTAACCCACTTCCTATGCATAGGGATTTTGTGAGAAAACAACTTATGGGAACAATAATCAACTAGCATAGGAAAGCAAAACAAGCATAGCTTCAAAATTTTGAGCACATAGAGAGGAAACTTGATATTATTGCAATATGTAGAAGCATATGATCCTCTCTCATAATAATTTTCAGAAGCATAATGAATGAATTCAACAATATAACCAACACATAAAGCATTCTTTTCATTCGGAATAGTGGAAGTATCATACGAGACTTGAATACAATAGATTGTTTCCACATTAAAAGAGTAATGTTCAGAGAAAGGGTAATCATAATCATGACAAGTTTTATAAATATAATCATCACTACTTTTTATAGCATAAGTGTATCACAATAATCATCGTAAATAGGAGGCATGCTTTCATCATAATAGATTTGCATATCAAGACTTGGGAGGCTAAAAATATCATCTTCATCAAGCGTAGCATCCCCAAGCTTGGGGCAAACATTAATTGCAGCAAATAAATTCTCAAATATATCATTCTCGTCAAACATAGAATCCCCAAGCTTGGGCCTTTCCATATCATAAGCATAATCACTCTCATCATTAATAGTATGGATAGCACCGATAGTATAGCAATTATCATCATCACAATGAGTAATAGGAGCAACAACACTTGGGAGGGATACCTTTTTACCTTTGCTTCTTCATCTTTTCTTTTTCTTCTTCTCATTATGTATGGGTTTAATCTTCTTCTTGGAGATCCTTACTACTGAGATTGGTAGAATAGGAGGCTCCTCCTCGTTACCTTATTCATCATAAGAAATAATAGGAGGATACTGGGAAATCTCTTCCCCTTCATTAGTATTCTCTTCATCTCCTATTTGTTTTCTTGACTTAAGGTAATTGGCAATATAAGGATTTTTAATGCAATTCACCGCACAATACATATATATTTCCTCTATATCAAACTTAAGAAGTTTATCAATGGCAAATCCTGGAAGAAACTTAGTTCTACATTTAATTTCTTCATAACCCAAAAGCAAGATAAGTTCATTATGATGTGCAAGGGAAATCAAGTCATCACAATGTTTGGACACAATTTGATCATGAAACAATTAACATTTGGTAATGAAATGACCACGTTCATTGCAAAGTTCACAAGTACGGCTAAGATATTTTAAAATTTCAGCACAATCATCTAGCATATGTAGCAACCATTTAGTTTCTAAATACTTATGCCTCTTGCAAAATCTATATTCCCTCTTTGGTATGTACTTGCAAACTCTATACACTCCACAAAAATTAACATGCTTATATGAGATATTTTCATCATGACTAATGCAATCATCATTAGTCCCATGGATATTCAAAGGATTCACACTAACAACATCGCAAGCATGCTCATCATTCAAGTGCATTCTATGTAATTCTTCTTCTATTACTTGAGCACAATTTTCCTTTCCATCATTTTCATGAAAGATATTAAAAAGATGAAGCATATGAGGTAACCTTAATTCCATTTTTTTGTAGTTTTCTTTTATAAACGAAACTAGTGATAAAACAAGAAAATAAAAGATTCGATTGCAAGATCTAAAGATATACCTTCAAGCACTAACCTCCCCGGCAACGGCGCCAGAAAAGAGCTTGATGTCTACTACGCACCCTCCTTCTTGTAGACGTTGTTGGGCCTCCAAGTGCAGAGGTTTGTAGGACAGTAGCAAATTTCCCTCAAGTGGATGACCTAAGGTTTATCAATCCGTGGGAGGTGTAGGATGAAGATGGTCTCTCTCAAACAACCCTACAACCAAATAACAAAGAGTCTCTTATGTCCCCAACACACCCAATACAATGGTAAATTGTATAGGTGCACTAGTTCGGCGAAGAGATGGTGATACAAGTGCAATATGGATGGTATATATAGGTTTTTGTAAACTGAAAATATAAAAACAGCAAGGTAGCAAGTGGTAAAAGTGAGCATAAACGGTATCGCAATGATAGTAAGCAAGGCCTAGGGTTCATACTTTCACTAGTGCAAGTTCTCTCAACACAGATAACATAATTGGATCATATTACCAGACCTCAACATGCAACAAAGAGTCACTCCAAAGTCACTAATAGCGGAGAACAAACGAAGATATTATGGTAGGGTACGAAACCACCTCAAAGCTATTCTTTCTGATCGATCTATTCAAGAGTCCGTAGTAACGTTCAATCTATCGTAGAGTTCGTACTAGAATAACACCTTAAGACACAAATCAATCAAAACCCTAATGTCACCTAGATACTCCATTGTCACCTCAAGTATCCGTGGGCATGATTATACGATATGCATCACACAATCTCAGAAACATCTATTCAACCAACACATAGAACTTTAAAGAGTGCCCCAAAGTTTCTACCGGAAAGTCAAGACGAAAACGTGTGCCAACCCCTATGCATAGATTCCCATGGTCACGGAACCCGCAAGTTGATCACCAAAACATACATTAATTGGATACCACGATATCCCATTGTCACCACAGATAAACATGTGCAAGACATACATCAAGTGTTCTCAAATCCTTAAAGACTCAATCCGATAAGATAACTTCAAAGGGAAAACTCAATCCATTACAAGAGAGTAGAGGGGAGAAGAAGATACAACTATAATAGCAAAGCTCGCGATACATCAAGATAGTGCCATCTCAAGAACACGAGAGAGAGATCAAACACATAGCTACTGATACATACCCTCAGCCCCGAGGATGGACTACTCCCTCCTCGTCATAGAGAGCGCCAGGATGATGAAGATAGCCACCGAAGAGGGATTCGCGCCTCCGGCAGGGTGCCAGAACGGGTGTAGATTGATTTTGTGTGGCTACAGAGGCTTTCGGCGGTGGAACTCCCGATCTAGGTTAATTTCCGAAGGTTTTAGTATTTATAGGAATTTTTGGAGTCGGGGCCAAGTAAAGGGGAGCTACGGGGCGTCCTCGAGATAGGGTGGCGCGCCCCCCTTCCCAGGGCGCGCCCTCCACCCTCGAGGGCAGCCCATGGCTCTCCTGGCCCAACTCTTTTGCTTCGGGGGCTTCTTTTGGTCCAGAAAAAATCATAAAAAATTGGCTCGTCAATTGGACTCCGTTTGATATTCCTTTTTTGCGAAACTCAAAAACAAGGAAAAAAATAGAAACTGGTACTAGGCTCTGGGTCAATAGGTTAGTACCAAAAATCATATAAAATGTATAATAAAGCCCATAAGACATCCTAGAAGGATAATATAATAGCATGGAACAATCAAAAATTATAGATACGTTGGAGATGTATCAATAGGCAGTTTTGAGTAAGGTATTTTCTGCAAGCACTGAAATTATAGGTAACAGATAGTTTTGTGATAAGGTAATTGGTAGCAAGTAACGAAAGGTAAAAGTAAATAAGGTGCAGCAAGGTGGCCCAATCCTTTTTGTAGCAAAGGACAAGCCTAGACAAACTCTTATATAAAGGAAAGCGCTCCCAAGGACACATGGGAATTATCGTCAAGCTAGTTTTCATCACGATCATCTGATTCGCGTTCGGTACTTTGATAATTTGGTATGTGGGTGGACCAGTGCTTGGGTGATGTCCTTACTTGGACAAGCCTCCCACTTATGATTAACCTCTAATGCAAGCATCCGCAACTACAAAAGAAGAATTAAGGTAAACTTAACCATAGCCTGAAACATATGGATCCAAATAAGCCCCTTATGAAGCAATGCATAAACTAGGGTTTAAGCTTCTGTCACTCTAGCAACCCATCATCTACTTATTACTTCCCAATGCCTTCCTCTAGGCCCAAATAATGGTGAAGTGTCATGTAGTCGACGTTCACATGACACCACTAGAGGAGATACAACATACATCTCATCAAAATATCGAACGAAGACCAAATTCACATGACTACTAATAGCAAGACTTCTCCCATGTCCTCGAGAACAAAAGTAACTACTCACAAGACATAATATTTTTCATGATCAGAGGGGTATTAATATGCATGATGGATCTGAACATATGATCTTCCACCAAATAAACCAACTAGCATCAACTACAAGGAGTAATCAACACTACTAGCAACCCACATGTATCAATCTGAGGTTTGGGTACAAAGATTGATTACAAGAGATGAACTAGCGATTGAGAGGAGGTGGTGTTGGTGAAGATGTTGATGAACATAGCTCTCCCCAAGATGGGAGAGTTGTTGGTGATGACGGCGGTGACGATTTCCCCCTCCCGGAGGGAAGTATCCCCGGCAGAACAGCTCTGTCAGAGCCCTAGATTGGTTTCCGCCTCGGTTCCGCCTCGAGACGGCGGCGTCTGGTCCTGAAAGCCTCCTTATGATTTTTTCCAGGTCAAAACACCTCATATAAGAGAAGATGGGCATCGAGGGGCCCACGAGACAGGGGGCGCGCCCTGGGAAGGGGGGCGCGCCCCCACCCTCGTGGACAGCCGGTGGACCCCCTCGTGAACTTCTTTCGCCAGATATTTTTTATATTTTCTGAAACGGAGTTCTGTGGAGTTTGGGGGCTTTTGGAGTTGTGGAGAATAGGTTTCCAGAGTTTGCTCCTTTGCCAGCCAGAATTCCAGCTGCCGGCAATCTCCCTCTTCATGTAAACCTTGTAAAATAAGAGAGAAAAGGCATAAGTATTGTGACAAAACAATTATTAACAGCCCATAATGCAAGAAATATCAACATATAAGCATGATGCAAAATGGACGTATCAACTCCCCCAAGCTTAGACCTCGCTTGTCCTCAAGCGAAAACCGAAATCGAAAAATATGTCCACATGTTTAGAGATAGAGGTGTCGATAAAAACAGAATACGGACATGAAGGCATCATGATCATTTTCGTAACAACAACATATATATAGTCATATGATTCTTATGCTAAAGTAACAATTCATCCACAATATCAAGCATGAATCATAAACTTCATTGGAAACTAACAAACTTTGATCTCGATCATTGAAGCAATTGCAATTTATTGTAACATCGGAAAGAGTCAATATAAGAGATTTTCAGCAAGCCTACATACTCAACTATCATATAGTCTTTGACAATTGCTCACACGCACGCAATACTTATGTTTATGGAGTTTTAATCGAATACAGAGAAAGATAGGGGCTTATGGTGTTGCCTCCCAACCTTTTACCTCAAGGGTAATGTCAACAGTAATAGACCATGAAAACTTACATCCAAGTGGGTATATATGTCAAGATCTTTCCAACACAATGTGCTTGCCAAAGGATAAAATGAAAAAACGAAAGGTGAATTTCACCTTGACTCTTATAAGGCAAGAATAATAGATAGGCCCTTCGTAGAGGGAAGCAGAGGTTGTCATGTGTTTTTATGGTTGGATGCACAAAGTCTTAGCATAGAAGAACTTCACTTTATATTGCCACATGTGAGAAGGACCTTTATTATGCAGTCCGTCGCTTTTATTACTTCTATATCACAAGATCGTATAAAGCTAATTTCTCCCACACTAATAAATCATACATATTTAGCGAGTTTGCAACATGACAACTTACTTGGAAGGTTCTTTCTCAATCCATAGGTAGGTATGGTGGACTCTCATGGCAAAACTGGGTTTAAGGATATATGGAAGCACAAGTAGTATCTCTACTTAGTGCGAGGAGTTTTGGCTAGCATGAGGGGGAAAGGCAAGCTCAACATGTTGGATGATCCATGACAATATACTTTATTTTGCATATAGGAAAACATAACCATTATGTTGACTTCTTTGTCCAACATCAACTCTTTAGCATGTCATACTTTAATGAGTGCTCACAATCATAAAAGATGTCCAAGATAGTATTTTGTATGTGAAGCCTCTCTTCTTTTATTACTTCCTATTAATTGCAACGATGACCAAAACTATGTTTGTCAACTCCCAACAACTTTTATTTATCATACTCTTATATGTGAAGTCATTACTTCCCATAAGATCGATATGATCTCTTTGATACTCTTTATGTTTTCTTTCTTTTTATCATGACCCAAGTGAGGAAATCAAGCCATTGACTCAACACTAATCTTTATTATATAGCTCACGGACTCGATTACAAAGGGTAAAGATCATAAGGCAAAAGCTCACAACTAGATCATGCAAACTTTATTCTACTAGATCAAGATACTACCAAAAGGATCGAACTAAGTAAAACGGTAAAGATAGGAGTGATGGTGATACGATACCGGGTCACTCCCCCAAGCTTGGCAGTTGCCAAGGGGAGTGTCCATACCCATATGATTATGTCTCCTTCGGGGATGGTGATGTGATATTCTTGGCGATGATACCCGTCGGGATACGATTCTCCTCCTCGAGCTTGTTAACTTGCTCCTTAAGGTCCATAATTTCCTTGTGGAGCTTGCCCGTGACGGCTAAAGCTCCTTTCACCCAAGGATGCTGCATAGCTGCGGGAGAACAAGTAACACTCTTTTTCATATTTTTATAAGAAAGAAACCTGACATTGGTAGGAAGGACTGAGTTTGGAATAGCTGAGCTCGGTAATTCCCCCATTGTGAATCCAGCTTGAAACCGAGAAGTAACTTCTTGATCTTCCTCCATGGCATCTATCCTCTTCAAGTCAGCCTCCATCTCTTCCTCTGTTGATGGACCAAAGTGGTTAACATCGCTGTTTGCTCTTGGGTCAAGTGTCGGATGGGACACCGGATTCTCTCCATCAGACTCATGAGAAGACATCTTGATCTTATCTGCGACAGAAACAGCTCGAAACAAAAACATATGATTTTTGCGTGATACAGAGTTCAAAACCTTCGGGAGTATATATAATGAATTGTTACCAACCAAAAGGAGTAACCCACAAGAAAACGGAGTCCGGGGGACACACGGGGTGCCCACGAGGCAGGGGGCACGCCCTCCACCCTCGTGGACGCCTCGTGTCTCTTCCGGACTGCTTCTTATTTTTTTATTTTCTACATATTCCAAAACGGAGAAAAATGCCTTTAGAGCTGTTTTGGAGTCGGTTTACTTACCGTATCACATACCTCTTCCTTTTGGGAGGCTGATTCATTCTGGAAAGTGTCTCTTATGTATTGCTCCGGGGTTACGGTTTCTATAACATTGGTTTCAACATTTATAGGATTACCTGAGATATAATGTTTAATTCTTTGACCGTTCACCACCTTTGGATTTGTGCCTTCGAAGTTGTTGATTTTTATGGCACCGGGACGATAGACCTCCTCGATAACATAAAGGACCTTCCCACTTGGAGAGAAGTTTTCCTGCAAAAAATCTTAAACGAGAGTTGTATAGCAAGACATAGTCACCTACGTTAAACTCGCGCTTTTGTATCCTTTTGTCATGCCATCTTTTAACTTTTTCTTTAAATAGTTTGGCATTCTCAGATGCCTGGGTTCTCCATTCATCAAGGCAGCTAATGTCAAATAACCTCTTTTCACCGGCAAGTTTGAAATCATAATTGAGCTCTTTAATATCCCAATATGCATTATGTTCTAGCTCAAGAGGTAAGTGACAAGCTTTTCCGTAAACCATCTTATATGGAGACATACCCATAGGATTTTTGTATGCAGTTCTATAGGCCCATAATGCATCATCTAGTTTCCTGGACCAATTCTTCCTAGACCTATTAATTGTCTTTTGCAAAATTAATTTCAACTCCCTATTACTTAGTTCTACTTGACCACTAGTCTGTGAGTGATAAGGGGATGCAATTCTATGGTTGACATCATATTTTGCAAGCATCTTACGGAAAGCACCATGAATAAAGTGTGAGCCACCATTAGTCATTAAGTATCTAGGGACTCCAAACCTTGGAAAAATAACTTCTTTGAGCATCTTAATAGAGGTGTTATGATCAGCACTACTAGTTGGAATAGCTTCTACCCACTTAATAACGTAATCAACAGCAACTAAAATATGTGTGTACCCATTAGAGGCAGGAAACAGTCCCATATAATCAAAGCCCCAAACATCAAATGGTTCAATAACAAGTGAATAATTCATAGGCATTTCTTGACGTCTACTAATATTACCAATTCTTTGACATTCATCACAAGATAAGACAAACTTACGGGCATCCTTGAAGAGAGTAGACCAATAAAAACCGGATTGCAATACCTTGTGTGCAGTTCTGTCTCCCGCATGATGTCCTCCATAAGCTTTGGAGTGGCACTTGCGTAGGATCTATTCCTGTTCATGCTCAGGTACACAACGTCTAATGATACCATCTACTCCTTCTTTATAAAGATGTGGGTCATCCCAGAAGTAATGTCTCAAATCATAGAAGAACTTTATCTTTTGTTGGTATGTGAAGCTAGGAGGTATAAACTTAGCAACAATATAATTAGCATAATCAGCATACCATGGAGCAATACGAGAAGTGTTTATGACAGCTAATTGTTCATCAGGAAAGCTATCATCAATAGGTTGTCGGTCATCAAGTACATTCTCTAACCTAGACAAGTTGTCTGCAACGGGGTTCTTAGCTCCCTTTCTATCAATAATATGCAAGTCAAATTCTTGCAGCAGGAGAACCCATCTAATAAGTCTAGGTTTGGCATCTTTCTTTTCCATAAGGTATTTGATAGCAGCATGATCAGTGTGAATAGTTACGTTAGAATCAACAATATAGGGTCTAAACTTATCACAAGCAAATACAACTGCTAAAAATTCTTTCTCAGTAGTAGCATAATTTCTCTGGGCACTATCTAGAGTTTTACTAGCATACTGGATAACATTCAATTTCTTATCAACTCTTTGTCCTAGAACAGCTCCTACAGCATAATCACTAGCATAGCACATAATCTCAAAAGGTAAATTCCAGTCAGGAGGCTGGACAATGGGTGCAGAGATCAATGCTTTCTTAAGTATTTCAAATGCTTCTAGACAATCATCATCAAAGACAAAAGGAATATATTTTTGTAAGAGATTAGTCAGAGGCCTGGAGATTTTAGAAAAGTCCTTATGAACCTCCTATAAAACCCGGCATGACCAAGGAAACTTCGTATACCTTTGATGTCCTTTGGGCATGACATCTTTTCAATAGCATCAACTTTAGCTTTGTCAACTTCAATACCTCTTTCAGAAATTTTATGTCCCAAGACAATGCCTTCATTAACCATAAAGTGGCACTTCTCCCAATTCAAGACAAGGTTAGTGTCTTCACATCTCTGCAAAACTCGATCAAGGTTGCTTAAGCAATCATCAAAAGAAGTTCCGTAAACGAAGAAATCATCCATGAACACCTCAACAATCATTTCACAAAAATCAGAGAATATATCCATCATGCATCTTTGAAAGGTAGCAGGTGCATTACATAAACCAAAAGGCATACGTCTGTAAGCAAAGGTACCGAAAGGACAAGTAAAGGTGGTATTTTCTTGATCCCCTTTTGACACAGGTATTTGAGAGAAACCAGAATAACCATCTAGAAAGCATTTGATCAATAAATGTCAAGGGGTAATGATCTTTCTTAGTAGCTTTATTTAACTTACGGAAATCAATTACCATCCTATAACCTGTAACTATTCATTGCGGGATCAATTCATCTTTATCATTAGGAACGACAGTCATACCTCCTTTCTTAGGGACACAATGGACAGGACTTACCCACTGGCTATCAGCAACTGGATAGATAATACCTGCCTCTAGAAGCTTTAGTATTTCCTTCCTTACCACTTCTTTCATCTTAGGATTTAACCGTCGCTGATGGTCAATAACCGGTTTAGCATTTTCTTCCAAATTTATCTTGTGTTGGCTTATAGTGGGACTAATGCCCTTGAGATCATCCAGAGTATATCCAATAGCAGCACGATGCTTCTTCCGAGTTTTCAATAATTTTTCTTCTTCCTGCTCTCAAAGGTTAGCACTAATAATAACAGGATATATCTTCTTTTCATCAAGATAAACATACTTAAGATTATCATGTAAAGGTTTACGTTCAAACACGGGATCACCCTTGGGTGGAGGAGGATCCCCTAGGATTTCAACAGGCAAGTTGTTTTTCAGTACGGGTCCCTGTTTAAAGAATATTTCATCTATTTCCCTTCTTTCATTCATATGCATATCATTTTCATGGTCTAGCAAGTATTGTTCTAAAGGATCATGAGGAGGCACGGCAATAGAAGCAAGACCAATAATTTCATCCTTACTGGTGATGGGCCTCGAACCCCTCGTTGGTTACCCCAAGTGGAAGGTGTAAGATGCAGTAAGTAGAAGTGTTTTCCCCTAGCAAAGATGCCAAGGATCGATTCCCCAGAGACTCCTAGGTTCAACAAGTAGGTGTCAACTGCTAACGGCGCAATTAGCAATCAACGTGGACCTGCACACAGATACAAATAATTTTGCTCCCAACGAGTACAAAGAGGTTGTCAATCCCTCCGGCCTTGTAGTTCACAAAGGGTTAAAAGCAATGATAGTAGTGATAGATAGTTTTTGCAATAGTAAGTAAATAGCGAAAAGTAAATAGTGGATGTGATCAATGATGGTAATATGGACCGGAGTCTCATGATGTTCACTAGTGATGTCTCTCTCCCAAAAGACGATAAAACAGCTATGTGAGGTAAACAAATTACAGCTGGGCAATTGACAGGACCACGAACGCAAACCAATGCTGACTACATTGCAAGAAAGGTTGAGGTTCAAAGCATGGGCGGTACGCCAAAGTAAGTAGACCGAAATCCATCAATATCTACTACTAATCATCCACCTTGAGATATCTATCCAGAACATCTCGCTGGTATTAAGTTGCGAGTCCCACCCATAGTGTAAACTCAATGCAACAGACAACTGCATTAAAAGAACTTTGCGTAAATTAAACAATCCTTACACCCGCGGGCACAAGCACCGTTGTTTTCCCCCTTGTGGCAACAGCACATCCCCTAGACTCATGTTTCTGTCACTCAAGCTAGTCATCGAGGGGCATGAACCCACAATCGAGCATAACGTTCCCTCTTGGAGTCACTACCTACTACTCGGCCAAAGCAATAAGTAACAACGGAGAACATGCAAGAATTACTTATGAACTAAAATATAAAAGAGGTGAATCAAATATATTACTCAAGATCAATCTGGACATAATCTCATAATCCATCGGATCCCAGCAAACTCAACATAGCAACAGCATAAGGATTACATAGGTGCCTCGATCATGTAGGGCAGCTCACGAGGACTAATTAGTGAAGCACAAGAACGGGAGGAGAACATCACATAGCTACTGGTCATGGACTCATGGTCCAAAGGAGACTACTCACGAGTCATGTGGGAGGCGTCCATGGTGGTGGAGAAGCTCCCGGTGATGATCCTCCCCTCCGGCAGGGTGCCGGGAAGAGTTCTCCTGGTGCTCCCGATCTTGGAAGCGGCGGCGGTGGCGGAACAGAGATGGGATCGCAAAAAGAGTTCCTCTTCTGAGGGTTTCGGAGGGTCCTTTAAATATATGCCAAAGTAGGGCATCGGGGGAGCCTCGGGGGCCCAGGCGCCCCCCCGGCGCGGCCCAAGGGGGGCGCGCCCACAGGGCGCCTGGAGCCCCTGTGGCCCCCCCAGGCTGCCCTTCGGACGCAGTGTTGTTTCCGGAACGCTGATTTTTTATATAATTTTTCTGGATTTTTCTGGGCAGTTCTCGAAACGTGAAAACCTGAAATACAAAAACAGCCGAAAACAGAAACTGGCATTGGGGTGCACTGGATTAGTAAGTTAGTCCAAATATGATCAAAAGTGTATGGAAGTGTATGAATATCATAGCAATATCACCCAAAAGTGGCATGGAGCAAGCAGAAATTATAGATACGTTTTGGACGTATCAACATCCCCAAGCTTAATTCCTGCTCGTCCTCGAGTAGGTAAATGATAACAAGAATAATTTCTGTGGTGACATGCTATTAACCATATAGGACTTTTTTATAGTCATATGACAAAAGCTTACTGAGACAATGATTCTATAGTAATTAAGTTGCCTCAAGAGAAAATCACAAATGACTGAAAGTTTTGCAATATGAAACTGAAACATCAAAAAGATTTGCAATGAACATGATGTGCAAATATGATAAAGTGATATCTAGGTTGCCCCCTTTAGTGATGCAAAACATAAACGCAAGGGCACCTTCAAGGTTTAAGTGATGACTAGATACAATCATTTCAGAATAAACGATATCACAATCATGCAAAAGACAATGCTACTTTGGGACAATGCACATTACACTCAGAATGACAATCATGCTCTCAGTAGTTGGTGCTTCAACATAAAGGTAAAAGAAAGGTTAAGTGCTAAAGCTTTTTATTTTGAAAACATGGAAGCAATTGTGTCAACGGTAGTAGTACTTCATATGTGTCATGCATAAAACATCCTATAAGTTGCAAGCCTCATGCATCGAATACCAATAGTGCTCGCTCCTTGTCCTAATTAGCTCGGATCCCCATGGGTTATCATTGCATTACATATGTTTTAACCAAGTGTCACAAAGGGGTACCTCTATGCCACCTGTACAGAGGTCCAAGGAGATAGATCGCATTTGATTTCTCGTTTTTGATAGATCTCAACTTGAGGACATCCATACCGGGACAACATAGAAAATAGATGATGGACTCCTCTTTAATGCATAAGCATATTCTCATAAGAGTTTGAGGATTAAGGTCCAAGCTAAAACTTCCACCATGATGCATGGCTTTGGTTGGCGGCCCAATGTTCTTCTCTAACAATATGCATATTCATTCAACCCACGGTAAATCACCCTTACTTCAGACAAGAGGAACATGCATAGCAACTCACATGATATTCAACAAAAGTGTGACAGTTTATGGCGTCACCAGAAACATGGTTACCGCTCAGCAAGCAACTTATAAGAAATAAGATACATAAGCAACATATTCTTTACCACAATAGTTTTTAGGCTACTTTCCCATGAGCTATGTATTGCATGGTTAGTTTGCTTAGTGCAGGTGGAGGTTAGCAAAAGTCTGGGAGCGACCAACTAAGAGAGCAATGACGGTCATAATCATGCAGAGCGACAAAGCAATATTGAATCAGGCATGGTAGTTTTATCGCTACTTAGAAACAAAAGATCATCAAGGCTTGACAGACTTTCTTTACAGTCTTGAATATGCGTGAGCATACGCCAAGTCAATCAAAATAAATTCTCGAAGGAAGATATTACTCAACCATACCATATCATAGGCAAACAAACCAAGTTGGTACTCCAATAACACATTGGGAACCCCCCAGCTATTTGAGATTAACCATAAGAAAACCTGAACTACTAAGCACCATCATGCAAGTAGCATCTTTATCATAGACACATTAACCCATGCAACGGAATCAAACTCTCTTAATAAGGTGAGCATGGTAATTAAAGAGAGTTCAAGCAACCAACTATATAAAAGCTCTTGAAAAGATAAGCATGAATACTAAGAGCAGAGTATGATAGTAGCTATTAAAAGACAAAGAACACACACAGCATAGATAGACATGAAAATTCTATGTAATGTTCTAGGTAGAGGTGGAGTGTGTTTCTCTCCCACATAAAGGAATGCTGGGTTCCGACTCATTATGAAAAACTAAAAAGAAAACTAAAAGCAAGACGCTCCAAGCATAGCACATAACACATGAAGTGATAAAAATATAGCGAAGCGAAAGACGAATTGATAGTGTTGATGGAGAAGGGGATGCACGGGGGCATCCCCAAGCTTAGATGCTTGAGTCTCCTTGAATATTTCTTGGGGGTGCATGGGGGGCATCCCCAAGCTTGAGCGCTTGACACTCCTGAATCTTTTTATCATCTTCCCTCGCACACTTGAAAACTCCCTTCATACACAACTCATCATAATCTGATTAGCGAGGTTAGTACCCTTAATAAAATAATTATACCTTGCTGGAAATAAGGATATTCTTGAAGTTCTACTGTTTCTCAAGATTGCCAAAAGGTTTTTGCAAAGAAAAAGCAAGTTCTTAATTTGCAAAGTGAAGGTAAGGCAAAACAGGACAAAATCTGTGAAAAACAGAACAGCAGGCAGTAATTGATCTGTTCGGGATACTTCTGCAACTCAAATCAAAAAACTCAGAACTGACGCACGAAAGACAATTATATAGAGAACGCTGTCGAAAAAATTCAGACCAAAAAGATGATCTGGTGATTTTATATTTTCTATCCAAGGACAGAATCTGTTTCCTGGACAGCACCTCACAACTTTTGAACTTTCTAGCAATCAGAGGCTATACTTGGCACAAATATGAAAAGCAAAGATACAATGATGATGCTACAGCAGTAAACAACATCAAGACACAACAAAAGCAAAAAATTTATTCATGTGGGCTGCCTCCCAAAAGCGCTTTCTTTTATGCCTTTAAGCTAGGCATAATGCAAAAATGATGCTCTCGTAGGAATAAGAGTTGAAGAACAAAAGAGAGCATCAAGAAGCACATATAAATCATATTTAAGTCTACCCCTCTTACTATGCATTGGAATCTTGTAAAGAAATAAATTATTGAAGCATAAAGCAATAAGCATAGGAAGACAAAACAAGTGCAGCTTCAAAACCTTCAACATAAAGAGAGGGAACTTGATATTATTAAGATATTTAGACCCACGTCTCCCTCTCTCATTATAAATTTCAGTGGCATCATGGATGAACTCAACAATATAAGCATCACATAAAGCATTGTTACCATGATCCACACACAAAAAGGTACTCTTACTCTCCACATAAGCATCATGAAGAGGATAAAACTTATTATAAAAGAGAGACATAAGCTCTTGCCAATCAAGCAAGTGCGAGTTATCGAGAAGCTTATACCAATCTGAAGCTTTATATATAAGTGATACGGCGAACAATTTCCTCATGAAAAACTCCTTTGATACACCTGCAAGCTTAAATAATGAACATAGTTGTGACAGATATAACAAGTGTTCACCGGGATGTCTGTCTCCTGCATAATGATTAGCCAAGATATAATTGATAATACCAGCTGGTATTTTATAGGGCACAATTTCAGTAGGGGGAGGAGCAACCACCACAGGTGCAGGGCGTCTTCCCGCAAGCAACGATCCAATAGCAAGGTTGTCCATAAGCATAACTAGTGAAATACATGAAGAAAACTGAAAGGTAAACTAACAAGACTAAAAAGCAAAGGTAAAAGATAGCATGCAACTCCCCTATCCTGAAGAGTGGAGTCCCCGGCAATGGCGCCAGAAAATACTCCTTGATGGGCCTCGAACCCCTCGTTGGTTACCCCAAGTGGAAGGTGTAAGATGCAGTAAGTAGAAGTGTTTTCCCCTAGCAAAGATGCCAAGGATCGATTCCCCAGAGACTCCTAGGTTCAACAAGTAGGTGTCAACTGCTAACGGCGCAATTAGCAATCCACGTGGACCTGCACACAGATACAAATAACTTTGCTCCCAACGAGTACAGAGAGGTTGTCAATCCCTCCGGCCTTGTAGTTCACAAAGGGTTAAAAGCAATGATAGTAGTGATAGATAGTTTTTACAATAGTAAGTAAATAGCGAAAAGTAAATAGTGGATGTGATCAATGATGGTAATATGGACCGGAGTCTCATGATGTTCACTAGTGATGTCTCTCTCCCAAAAGACAATAAAACAGCTATGTGAGGTAAACAAATTACAGCTGGGCAATTGACAGGACCACGAACGCAAACCAATGCTGACTACATTGCAAGAAAGGTTGAGGTTCAAAGCATGGGCGGTACGCCAAAGTAAGTAGACCGAAATCCATCAATATCTACTACTAATCATCCACCTTGAGATATCTATCCAGAACATCTCGCTGGTATTAAGTTGCGAGTCCCACCCATAGTGTAAACTCAATGCAACAGACAACTGCATTAAAAGAACTTTGCGTAAAGTAAACAATCCTTGCACCCGCGGGCACAAGCACCGTTGTTTTCCCCCTTGTGGCAACAGCACATCCCCTAGACTCATGTTTCTGTCACTCAAGCTAGTCATCGAGGGGCATGAACCCACAAT
>LR738709.1:553166241-553186078 GCA_902687465.1 Secale cereale | reverse complement strand
GAGTCATCCGGGAGGCGTCCATGGTGGTGGAGAAGCTCCCGGTGATGATCCTCCCCTCCGGCAGGGTGCCGGGAAGAGTTCTCCTGGTGCTCCCGATCTTGGAAGCGGCGGCGGCGGCGGAACAGAGATGGGATCGCGAAAAGAGTTCCTCTTCTGAGGGTTTCGGAGGGTCCTTTAAATATATGCCAAAGTAGGGCATCGTGGGAGCCTCGGGGGGCCCAGGCGCCCCCCCGGCGCGGCCCAGGGCGGGGCGCGCCCATAGGGCGCCTGGAGCCCCTGTGCCCCCCCCCCCCCAGGCTGCCCTTCGGACGCAGTGTTGTTTCCGGAACGCTGATTTTTTATATAATTTTTCTGGATTTTTCTGGGCAGTTCTCGAAACGTGAAAACCTGAAATACAAAAACAGCCGAAAACAGAAACTGGCATTGGGGTGCACTGGATTAGTAAGTTAGTCCAAATATGATCAAAAGTGTATGGAAGTGTATGAATATCATAGCAATATCACCCAAAAGTGGCATGGAGCAAGCAGAAATTATAGATACGTTTTGGACGTATCAACTGGGTGGTTCCTTTTCAAGGGGTTGTCTACGGAATTTAGCAAAGTTAAAATCATGAGACATATCCCCTAACCCAACAGTGACAATATCTTTCACGCAGTCTATCTTGGCATTAACAGTATTCAAGAAGGGTCTACCATAATGGGACAGAATTCATCTTCTGGGGAAGTAAGAACAAGAAAATCAACAGGGTATTTAACCTTCCCACACAAGACTTCAACATCTCTAGCAATCCCAACTGGTGAAATAGTGTCTCTATTAGCTAGCTTAATAGTAACATCAATCCCTTCTAACTCAACAGGTGCAATATCATGCATAATTTCTCGGTATAAATCAAGAGGGATAATACTCACACTAGCACCTACGTCACATAAACCATGATAGCAATGATCTCCTATCTTAACAGAGATAACAGGCAAGCCTACAACCGGTCTATGTCTATTCCTAGCATTGGGTTTGGCTATTCTAGCATACTCTTCTTGGAGGTAAATAACATGTCCATCTAAATCTTCTACCAAGAGATCCTTAACCATAGCTACACTAGATTCAACTTTAATTTGCTCATAGGGTGTAGGTGTTCTAGTAGTACTTTTACGAACTACAGTTGAAGCTTGAGCGTGATCCTTTATCCTAACAGTGAAAGGTGGTTTCTCAATATAAGCAGTAGGAATAATAGGATCAACATTATAAGTGATAGTCTTTTCTTCAACTTTAACAGGTTCAACTGCTTTTACTTCAATAGGGGGATGGTATTTAAACCACTTCTCCTTGGGGAGATCAACATGAGTAGCAAAAGATTCACAGAAAGAAGCTACTATCTCAGAGTCAAGTCCATATTTAGTGCTAAACTCACGAAAAACATCAGTATCCATAAAATCTTTAAAACAATCAAACTTAGGGGTCATACCTGACTCCTTACCTTCGTCGAGATCCCAATCTTCAGAGTTGCGTTTAATTATTTCCAATAAATCCCATTTGAATTCAACAGTCTTCATCATAAAAGAGCCAGAACAAGAATTATCGAGCATGGTGCGATTATTGAGAGAAAGCCGAGCATAAAAAACTTGAATGATCATTTTTCTTGAGAGCTCATGATTGGGGCATGAATATAACATTGACTTAAGCCTCCCCCAAGCTTGAGCGATGCTTTCTCCTTCGCGAGACCAAAAATATCCCATATCATCGCATAGCCTAAACCATGTCAATGCATCTCCCTTCAAAGATAAAGGGAAGACCTTCTTCTTGATAACATCCTCGGGCATACCTGCAAGCTTAAATAATCCACAAACTTCATCCACATAGATTAGATGTAAATCGGGATGCAGTGTTCCGTCTCCTGTAAAAGGGTTTTCAAGCAGTTTCTCTATCATACCCGAAGGAAACGCAAAGCAAACATTTTCAGTAGGTGCAGTAGATCGAGGAGCAACTCTTTGCTCTTGTGGTCGGGGTGAAGATACTCCGAACAAGCCCCTCAAAGGATTTTGAGACATAGTAACAAGTGACAATAAATTTCAGCACACTATATAAATTTTTCCTTAGCAAATTCCATTTACCAAAGGCGCTTCACTCCCCGGCAACGGCGCTAGAAAAGTGTCTTGATGACCACAAGTGTAGGGGAACTATCGTAGTCCTTTCGATAAGTAAGAGTGTCGAACCCAACGAGGAGCAGAAGGAAATGATAGGCAGTTTTCAGTAAGGTATTTTCTGCAAGCACTGAAATTATAGGTAACAGATAGTTTTGTGATAAGGTAATTGGTAGCAAGTAACGAAAGGTAAGAGTAAATAAGGTGCAGCAAGGTGGACCAATCCTTTTTGTAGCAAAGGACAAGCTTGGACAAACTCTTATATAAAGGAAAGCGCTCCCGAGGACACATGAGAATTATCGTCAAGCTAGTTTTCATCACGATCATCTGATTCACGTTCGGTACTTTGATAATTTGGTATGTGGGTGGACCGGTGCTTGGGTGCTGTCCTTACTTGGACAAGCCTCCCACTTATGATTAACCTCTAATGCAAGCATCCGCAACTACAAAAGAAGAATTAAGGTAAACCTAACCATAGCCTGAAACATATGGATCCAAATCAGCCCCATACGAAGCAACGCATAAACTAGGGTTTAAGCTTTTGTTACTCTAGCAACCCATCATCTACTTATTACTTCCCAATGCCTTCCTCTAGGCCCAAATTATGGTGAAGTGTCATGTAGTCGATGTTCACATGACACCACTAGATGAGAGACAACATACATCTCATCAAAATATCGAACGATGACCAAATTCACATGACTACTAATAGCAAGACTTCTCCCATGTCATCAGGAACAAAAGTAACTACTCACAAGACATAATATTGTTCATGATAAGAGGGGTATTAATATGCATGATGGATCTGAACATATGATCTTCCACCAAATAAACCAACTAGCATCAACTACAAGGAGTAATCAACACTACTAGCAACCCACATGTACCAATCTGAGGTTTGGGGACAAAGACTGGATACAAGAGATGAACTAGGGCTTGAGAGGAGATGGTGCTGGTGAAGATGTTGATGAAGATAGCTCTCCCCAAGATGGGAGAGTTGTTGGTGATGACGGCGGTGACGATTTCCCCCTCCCGGAGGGAAGTATCCCCGGCAGAACAGCTCTGCCGAAGACCTAGATTGGTTTCCGCCTCGGTTCCGCCTCGAGACGGGGGTATCTGGTCCCAAAAGCCTCCTTATGAGTTTTTCCAGGTCAAAACACCTCATATAGGAGAAGATGGGCATCGGGGGGCCTTCGCGGGGCCCACGAAACTGGGGGGCGCACCCTGGGAAAGGGGGCGCGCCCCCACCCTCGTGGACAGCCGGTGGCCCCCTCATGAACTTCTTTCACCAGATATTTTTTATATTTTATGAAACGGAGTTCTGTGGAGTTTCGGGGCTTTTGGAGTTGTGCAGAATAGGTTTCCAGAGTTTGCTCCTTTTCCAGCCCAGAATTCCAGCTGCCGGCATTCTCCCTCTTCATGTAAACCTTGTAAAATAAGAGAGAAAAGGCATAAGTATTGTGACAAAACAAGTATTAACAGCCCATAATGCATTAAATATCAACATATAAGCATGATGCAAAATGGACGTATCATTCGTAGAGACAACAGATTCATAGCAATCACATAGGCTAGACTTCTAGGGTTTAGCCATTACGATCTCGAGATAAATCAACTCTTGTAACCAATATTGATCATGATCAATCAAGCAGGAAGTAGGGTATTGCCTCGATCGAGAGGGCCTTAACCTGGGTAAACATCGGGTCCCATGTCTCCTGTTACCATCGATCCTAAGACATACAGCTTGGTCCCCCCTACCCGAGATCTGCCGGTTTTGACACCGACACCGGGTCCTACTCCTCATCCACAACGGCCGGGGCGAGCTTGATGATATGAACATTGTACCACAAAGCCAAAGTGCGGGTGGGCCGCGACCATCCACTGTTGCTTCTCCTGCGGGGCTCCTCAATGAACAGCACGCGACGCTCAGGGACGCGGTCCGGCACGTTTGTGAGCAGCCACACCTTGAAACCAGACATGCCATGCCGTCTCGTCGTGCTCTCGGCGACGCCAACAACCAGACCCAGTCCACGTAGCACCAAATCCGCAGTTCTCCTAGTCCACGCGTGCGCCGGCACGCCGACGATCTTGAGAGGCGCCAGGCAGGACAGGGAGGTAGCCGTGGCATGTGCCTGCCGGATCCACGTATGCAAGGATGACGAGAAACCGGCCGATGACAAAGGAGAAAGCCCGCCCTATCGAACCATCCTGTCGCGCGTGGTCTGCCTCCTGCAAAGGACCAGGAAATACTCCGGCTGGAAAGCCTGGATGGACATGTCCTCTGGCCCGATGCCGAACTCAACATGCAGCGCCTCCGTGACCGAAGCCAAGTCCACGGCAGGCCTGCAGCCGGTGACGATGACGAGCACCGCCCTAGAAAGCTTGGCCTCCATCTGCCACAAGTCATCGCCCACCTCCATGAAGCAACACTCCAGCTAATCATCCAAGGCTTCCACAACTGGATGGCACTCATCGCGTGCCGGCGCGCCGGCGAACAAAACAGAGAAGCCCGGGCCGGCAACATTGTCCATCGACTCCTCGCGCACGAACTAGCACCAGGACCGGCCCAGCCACCGGGCACCGGGCGAGGGAAGCACCGAGGGAGGCGGGAAGGGAACCGCCAGGCGTTGACGCAGCATCGGCGCCGGTCGGCGTGGCTGGTCCAGGGGGGCGGACTTTGGGGCCGCGTACATCCACAGGCAATGTGGCCATAGCCCCCACACCTGAGGCAGTTGGTGGCGTTCGTGTACTTCATGGAAGACTATATGATAGTTGAGTATGTGAAGTTTACTAAACTGAAAGCTCTTACATAAACCCTCCCTAGAAATATGATAAATTGCAATTGTTTTGATGACTGAGAACATAGTTTGTTTGTTTTCAAGAAAATTTACTATTTATAATTTAGCTTGTGACCCAATTATTACTAGTTCATGAGAAGTTTTATGACTGATAGTTGTTGCTATAATAATGATCATGATACTACCATATTCGTATTTTGTTTTATCGACACCTCTCTCTCTAAGCCCGTGATCATGATTATCGAGCTCGGTATTCGCTTGAGGGCAAGCGGAGTCTAAGCTTGGGGGAGTTGATACATCCATTTTGCATCATGTTTTCCTACTATTATTTTTATTGTTTTGAAGTTATATTTCACTTTTTGATGCAATTCTAATGCCTTTCCCCCTCTTAAATTTTAGCGGCAGCTAGAATTTTGGACATGAAAAGAGCTATAACAGAGATAACTATTCTCCGGAGCTCCAAATGACCTGAAAACTTACGAAGAATTGTTTTGAAATATATAAAAAATACCAAAAGAAAAATATACCAAAGGGGATCCACCATGGACCCACAAGCTCAGGTGGCGCGCCCAAGGAGCTTATGGGGCCCACAAAAGGCCTTCGAAACCCATCTCCTACTATATGAAGCCATTTGACCTAGAAAAAAACAGAAGAAAACTTTCGAGATGAACCATCGCCGTATCGAGGTGGAACATGGGCAGGAGCATGTTTGCTCTCTGGTGGAGCAATTCCGCCAGGGATACTTCCCTCCGGGAGGGAGAAATCGAAGCATAATCATCACCAATGTCCCTCTCGTCGCGAGAGGACTCATCTCACCAACATCTTCACTAGCACCATCTCATCTCCAAACCATAGTTCACCTCCCGTATTCAATCTTTCTCAAACCTCAGATTGATAACTATGGGTTGCTAGTAGTGTTGATTACATCTTGTAATTGATGCTAATTGGTTTACTTGGTGGAAAAGTATATGTTCAGGTTATTAATCATATATTTATTTCCTCTTAGCATGAACATGAACATGATTTGTGAGTAGTTCCATTTGTTCTTGATGACATGTGATGTCATAAGTAATCATGTGAATTTGGTTTTCGTTCAATGTTTTGATGATGTGCTATGTTGTTCTTCCTCGAGTGGTGTCGTGTGAACGTTGAATACATGATACATTACCACGTTTGGGCCTAGGGGAAGGCATTGTGTGACTAGTAAGTAGATGATGGGTTGCTAGAGTGACAGAAGCCTAAACCCCAATTTATGTGTTATTCCGCAAGGGGCTGATTTGGATCCATATGTTTCATGCTATGGTTAGATTTGTGTTAATTCTTCTCTTGAGTTGCGGATGCTTGTGAGAGGGGTTAACCATAAGTAGGTTGTTTGTTCAATTAAGAACACAACCTTAGCACCGGTCCACCCACATAACAATTTATCAAAGTAGTGAACGCGAGTCAATGAACTATGATGAAGACGACTAGACGAATTTGCTATGTGTCGTCGAGAATGTTTAGTTCACTATAAGAACTACTTACGGTTTGTCCGTTGCAATAAAAAGGTTTGGGACACCTTGTTACTTTTGTTACTTGCTACAAATTATCTTGCTACCAAACTATCTGTCACAACTAGTTTACAGCACTTGAAGAGAATACCTTACTGAAAACCGCTTATTGATTCATTTGCTCCTCATTGGGTTCGACACTCTTACTTATCGAAAGGACTACAATTGATCCCCTATACCTGTGGGTCATCAGTGATGCTTTGACAATCACCTTGCAAGAAACTTTGAAGGGGTTCATGACACAAAAGGAAGAGAGGGAGCACCAAGAGAAAGAGGAGCAAAGGAAGACCTGGTCTAACATACAAAAGAAGAAGCTTGAGACCGATGAGGCCAATGCCCAAACAAGAGCCATGGAGGTGGTGCTCTGGCTAATCAACTAGTGGAGATCATGGCAGCCAATACAAGCAAGATGACCCAAAAAGATGGCTTGGTTTGAGGGGAAACCAAAGTTCACCCAAGACCGAGATTATGAGTGATCATCTTTTATTTGTTTAAATTGGAGCCGAGATGCATGAACTATGGTCACGAAGATCCTTTTGGTGCAATGTTGTATGCTGGCATGGCATATGACTGAAAAAGGCTTCCGTCCTGCTTTATAAATAAAGCCACAACAATTACAGATGAAGCATACAAACGCACACCAACCCTGTCGAGGATACTAGTTATATAAGACAAGCACCAGTAGCTAAAAATAGGGAACCAAAAATAGGGACTAAAGCTGAACTACAAAATCTAGCTCCTTCCTGGAAATAAGCCCAAGTCCTTCCAGATTTCCTTCACATACCTCACCATGCATGCCACCAATCCTAGGCACACTTCAATCGACGGGCCAGGAGAAATAAGATACCATCAGTTCGACAGAGGAAGGGTCAATAAACAATGCCTCTAAGGAGGAGGGCAGCATCCTCGGACGTTGTTGTTGTTGGCTTGACAAGGTCAAGCATGACATTCATTAGCGCCCCACCAGCCAACCTGAGAGAGCATCACTAGCAACCGACAACCACACCCAATGCAACTTGACTAAAGAATACCTCTGACAACCTACCTGCATGGCACCGGTACCAGCAACCCCCTGGTCCTGGGATGAACTCGCACACCAAGTAGACTACCATCTAAAAGAGGCCAAGGTCACATAGAGGTACATTACTGGCCACAAGAGGGCCCTAGAGGAACCTTTGTATCAACAAATCAGATGAACACCACCGAAGAAGATGTCGGGAACGGGAGGACGCTGAAAGAGGGAGGAAGTAAGATTGCCTAAGGAGGATGTGTTGGAAATAAGCCCTAGAGGCAATAATAAAATGGTTATTATTATATTTCCTTGTTCATTTTAATTGTCTATTGTTCATGCTATAACTGTATTAACCGGAAATCGTAATACATGTGTGAATACATAGATCACAACATGTCCCTGGTGAGCCTCTGGTTGACTAGCTCGTTGATCAATAGATGGTTGTGGTTTCCTGACCATGGACATTGGATATCGTGGATAATGGGATCACATCATTAGGAGAATGATGTGATGGACAAGACCCAATCCTAAGCATAGCACAAGATCATGTAGTTCGTTTGCTAGAGTTTTTCTAATGTCAAGTATCATTTCCTTAGACGATGAGATTGTGCAACTCCCGGATGTATCAAACGTCACAACGTAACTGGGTGACCATAAAGGTGCACTACAGGTATCTCCAAAAGTGTCTGTTGGGTTGGCACTAATCGAGACTGGGATTTGTCACTCTGTATTATGGAGAGGTATCTCTGGGCCCACTCGGTAATGCATCATCATAATGAGCTCAATGTGACTAAGGAGTTAGTCACGGGATCATGTGTTACGGAATGAGTAAAGAGACTTGTCGGTAACGAGATTAAACAAGGTATGGGGATACCGACGATCGAATCTCGGGCAAGTTACATACCGATGGACAAAGAGAATTGTATATGGGATTGATTGAATCCCCGACATCGTGGTTCATCCGATGAGATCATTGTGGAACATGTGGGAGCCAATATGGTTATCTAGATCCCGCTATTGGTTATTGGCCGGAGAGGTGTCTCGGTCATGTCTGCATGGTTCCCGAACCTGTAGGGTCTACACACTTAAAGTTCGGTGACGCTAGAGTTGTAATGGGAATTGTATGTGGTTGCCGAAGGTTGTACGGAGTCCCGGATGAGATCCCGGACGTGACGAGGAACTCGGGAATGGTCTGGAGGTAAAGATCGATATATTGGATGAAGGGTATTGGAGTCCGGAAGTGTTTCGGGGGTACCGGGCTATGGCCAGCATGACCGAAAGGTGTTTCGGGGGGAACCAGCAAGTGTTGCGGGGACTCATGGGCCAAGGGGAGGGGGCAAACCATCCCACTAAGGGGTTGTGCGCCCCCCACACCCTTTCCCACGTAACCAGGGGAGGTGGGGCGCCTCATCTAGGGTTCCCTCCACCTGGCTTGGGGGGCAAGTCACCCTAGGGTTTCCCTAGGGGGCGCCCCCATGTGCCTTGGCCGCCACCCCTAGATTGGATATAGGGCGCCCCTCCTCCTCCCTTTCCCCTATATATAGTGAGGGAGAGAGAGGGCAGCCGCACCTTGATATGCCCTGGCGCAGCCCTCCCCCTCCTACACCTCTTCCTCCTCTGTAGTGCTTAGCGAATCTCTGCCGAAGAACCACGAGCTCCACCACCACCACCCCGTCGTGATGCCAGAGCTCTCCCTCAACTTATCCTCCCCCCTTGCTAGATCAAGAAGGAGGAGACATCACTGGGCTTTACGTGTGTTGAACGCAGAGGCGCCGTCAGTTCGGTGCTAGATCAGACCTTCCATGATTTGAATCGCCATGAGTACGACTCCATCAACCGCGTTCTTTGCAATACTTCCGCTTGGCGATCTTCAAGGGTATGAAGATGCACTCCCTCTCTCTCATTGCTAGCATCTCCTAGATTGACCTTGGTGACACGTAGGATTTTTTTTTTTGAATTATTACTATGTTACCCAACAGTGGCACCATGAGCTAGGTCTATGCATAGATTCTATGCACGAGTAGAACACAAGTAGTTTTGGGTGATGATTTGGTCAATTTTATTGCCATTACTAGTCCAATCTTGATTCGGCAGCATTGTGGGATGAAGCGGCCCGGACCAAACTTACACGTACGCTTACGTGAGACAGGTTCCACCACCTGACATGCACTTGTTTCATAAGGTGGCTAGCAGGTGTCTGTCTCTCCCACTTTAGTCGGATCAGATTCGATGAAAAGGGTCCTTATGAAGGGTAAATAGCAATTGGCACATCACCGTTGTGGCTTTTGCGTAGGTAAGAAACATTCTTGCTAGAAACCCATATCAGCCACGTAAAACATGCAACAACAATTATAGGACGCCTAACTTGTTTTTGCAGGGTATGCTATGTGATGTGATATGGCCAAAGGGATGTGATAAATTATATATGTGATGTATGAGATTGATCATGTTCTTGTAATAGGAATCACGACTTGCATGTCGATGAGTATGACCACCGACAGGATCCATAGGAGTTGTCTTAATTTATTGTATGACCTGCGAGTCAATAAAAACGCCATGTAATCACTTTACTTTATTGCTAACCGTTAGCCATAGTAGTAGAAGTACTAGTTGGCAAGACAACTTCATGAAGACACGATGATGGAGATCATGGTGTCATGCCGGTGACGATGGTGATCATGCCTCGCCTCGAAGATGGAGATCAGAGGCGCAAGATGATATTGGCCATATCATGTCACTTTATGATTTGCATGTGATGTTTATCATGTTTACATCTTATTTACTTAGAACGACGGTAGCATAAATAAGATGATCCCTCACTAAAATTTCAGAAAATGTGTTCCCCCTAAGTGTGCACCGTTTTGAAGGTTCGTTGATTCGAAGCACCACGTGATGATCGGGTGTGATAGAGTGTAACATTCACATACAACTAGTGTAAGACAGATTTACGCATGTGAAACACTTAGGTTCACTTGACGAGCCTAGCATGTACAAACATGGCCTCAGAACACGAGACACCGAAAGTTCGAACATGAGTCATATAGTAGATGTGATCAACATGGAGATGTTCACCATTCATGACCAGACCGTCTCACCTGATGATTGGACACAGCCTAGTCGATTCGGATCATGTATCACTTAGATGACTAGAGGGATGTCTAGCTGAGTGGGAGTTCATTAAATAATTTGATTAGATGAACTTATTTATCATGAACTTAGTCTAAAATTGTCTTTACAGTCTATCTTGTAGATCCAATGGCCCACGCTAATATTGCCCTCAACTTCAATGTGTTCCTAGAGAAAACCAAACTGAAAGACGATGGAAGCAACTATACAGACTCGGTTTGTAACTATAGGATTATCCTCATAGCTTCCAACAAAGCATATGTCCTTGAAGCACCGCTAGGTGACGCACCCATTTTCCTAGCAACTCAAGACGTTATGAATGCCTGGCAGCCGCGTAGTGATCATTATTCCCTGGTCCAGTGTGGCATGCTTTACAGTTTAGAACCGGGGATCCAGAAGCGTTTTGAGCAACACGGAGCATATGAGATGTTCCAAGCACCGAGAATGGGTTTCCAAGCTCATGCCCGGGTCGAGAGATATGAAGTCTCCGACAAGTTCTTCAGTTGTAAGATGGAGGAAAACAGTTCTATCAGCGAGCATGTACTCAAAATGTCTGGGTTGCACAACCTCTTGCCTCAGCTGGGAGTTAATCTTCCAGATGACTCGGTCATTGACAGAATCCTCCAGCCGCTTCCACCTAGCTACAAGAGCGTTGTGATGAACTACAATATGCAAGGGATGGAGAAGTCCATTCCTGACTTATATTCGATGCTGAAATCAGCAGAGGTGGAGATCAAAAAAGAACATCAAGTGTTGATGATGAAGAAGACCACTAAGTTCAAGAAAGGCAAAGGGTAAGAAGAACTTCAAGATGGACGGCAAGGGAGTTTCCATGCCCGGTAAGTTAGTTACCAGGAAGAAGCCAAAGAATGGACCCAATCCTGAGACTGAGTGCTTTTATTGCAAGGGAAATGGTCACTGGAAGCGGAACTGTCGCAAGTACTTAGCGGATAAGAAGGCCGGCAACGTCAAAGGTATATATGATATACATGTTATTGATGTGTATCTTACTAGCGCTCGTAGTAGCTCCTGGGTATTTTATACCCGTGCGGTTGCTCACATTTGTAACTCAAAATAGGAGTTGCGGAATAAGCGGAGACTAGCGAAAGATGAGGTGACGATGCGCGTCGGGAATGGTTCCATGGTCGATGTGATCGCCATCGGCATGCTACCTCTACATCTAGCTTCGGGATTAGTTTTAAACCTCAATAGTTGTTACTTAGTACCAACTTTGAGCATGAACGTTGTATCTGGATCTCATTTGATGCGAGATGGCTACTCGTTTAAATCTGAGAATAATGGTTGTTCTATTTATATGAGAGATATGTTTTATGGTCATGCCCCGCTGGTCAATGGTTTGTTTTTATTGAATCTCGAACGTGATGTTACACATATTCATAGTGTGAATGCCAAAGGATGTAAGGTTGATAATGATAGTCCCACATACTTGTGGAACTGTCACCTTGGTCATATTGGTGTCAAACGCATGAAGAAACTCCATGCAGATGGACTTTTGGAGTCTCTTGATTATGAATCATTTGACATGTGCGAGCCATGCCTCCTGGGCAAGATGACCAAGACTCCGTTCTCCGGAACAATGGAGCAAGCAACCAACTTGTTGGAAATAATACATGTTGATGTATGCGGTCCAATGAGCGTTGATGCTCACGATGGCTATCGTTATGTTCTCACCCTCACTGATGACTTAAGTAGATATGGATATGTCTACTTAATGAAACACAAGTTTAAGACCTTTGAAAAGTTTAAGGAACTTCAGAGTGAGGTAGAGAATCAACGTGAGAGAAAAATAAAGTTCTTAAAATATGATCATGGAGGAGAGTATTTGAGTCGCGAGTTTTGCGCGCACTTAAGGAAATGTGGAATTGTTTCACAACTCATGCCGCCTAGAGCACCTCAGCGTAATGTTGTGTCCGAACATCGTAATCGCACTAAATCCATTGAGACAACACTGTATGAATTATAGTTTGGGAAGAAACCTAAGCTATCATTTCTGAAAGTTTGGGGATGCGATGCTTATGTCAAGAAACTTCAACCTGAAAAGCTCGAACCCAAATCGGAAAAGCGCATCTCCATAGGATACCCTAAGGAAACTATTGAGTATACATTCTACCTCAGATCCGAAGGAAAGATCTTTGTTGCCGAGAATGGATCCTTTCTGGAGAAAGAGTTTCTCTCGAAAGAAGTAAGTGGGAGGAAAGTAGAACTTTATGAGGTAATTGTAGCCCCTCTTGAACCGGTGAGTAGCGCAGCACATGAAGATGTTTCTGTGGTGCCTGCACCGACTAGAGAGGAAGTTAATTATGATGATCATGAAACTTCGGATCAAGTTGCTACTGAACTTGGTAGGTCCACGGGGACACGTTCTGTACCAGAGTGGTACGACAACGCTATCCTTGAAATTATTTTGTTAAACAACAGTGAACCTTCGAACTATGAAGAAGCGATGGCGGTCCCGGATTCCAACAAATGGCTTGAAGCCATGATATCCGAGATAGGATCCATGTATGAGAACAAAGTATGGACTTTGGTGGATTTGCCCAATGATCGGCAAGCCTTAGAGAATAAATATATCTTTAAGAAGAAGACTGACGTGGATATGTGACCGTATATAAGGCTCGACTTGTCACTAAGGGTTATCAACAAGTTCAAGGAGTTTACTATGATGAGACTTTTGTTGGGGAACGTAGTTGTCGGGGGAAACTGTCCGCCACGAACACCTATGGGACCGGAGCCCCTTGTCTGTGCGGTACGAGGGCGGAGGGAGCACAAAGAGCAGATCGTAGCGAGCGCGCGGGCAGTTTTACCCAGGTTCGGGCCGCGGTAGACGCGTAAAACCCTACTCCTGCTTAGTTGTGTATTGAGTTTGAGCGCTCGGGAGCTTGAAGAAGCAGCTACACCAAGCGCGAAAGTGATCTAGGTTCCGAACCCCCTCCACGTTGTGCATGGGCCTCCTTTTATAGTGTAAGGGGTCACCGACAGGTGTCAACGTAGGAGAAAGGGGTAAAAATGTAAAAGAGGTGGTAGTTGTAACAGTGCGGGAACAGTGGAGCTACAGTATAGAACAGTGGTCTATACCTACTTTAACAGTGGGGGACAAGGGCATTCAATGCCCGTCGCCGTCGACCCCAAAAGCTCCCGCCTTAGCGTCTCCGTCTGCCACGGCGACGAATCCATCACCGTGGAGTGCCACCGTGTACCCCAGGCTGCACAGCCATCTGCCACGCGTCCCTGGATAGGCCCCAGGGCGACGCGTGGGCCGATGAGCTGGAGCGTGGGCACACAGCGCAGCCTTCCCGGCAAGCACCTTGCCGGGGTCTTGATCTTGCCGGGCCCGGGAGCTTGCCGCTCCCCGGGCCCTTGCCGGGGCGCACGTAGCGCCGAGGTGTTGTCTTCTAGTCTTCCTGGCAATCTCCTCTTGCCAGGGTCTTGTGTTAGCGGGGCGGTCTTGAGCCTGGTACGGCCTTCCCGGCAAGCTCCTCTTGCCGGGGTCTCGGTCTTGTGTCTTGTATACTTTGTTTTTGAATGGTTTAATAGGGAGCAGGAAGGTCTCCGGCGAGCACGCAGCAAACCCTGCCGCGGGAAGCTGCAACTGCCCGTGCACAAGTTGGGGTACTGAGGCACCCCTACCTTAGTACACCGACAGTAGTATTTCAAAAAAAATCCTACCATCACGCAAGATCTATCTAGAAGAAGCATAAAACGAGCGAGGAGAGTGTGTCTACGTACCCTCGTAGACCAAAAGCGGAAGCGTCTAGTGATGCGGTTGATGTAGTCGAACGTCTTAGCGATCAAACCGATTCAAGCACCGAACGTACGACACCTCCGCGTTCAGCACACGTTCAGCTCGGTGATGTCCCACAAACTCTTGATCCAGTTGAGCATCGCAGGAGAGTTTCTTCAGCACGACGGCGTGGTGACGGTGATGATGAAGTTACCGGCGCAGGGCTTCGCCTAAGCACTGCAACGATATGACCGAGGTGTGTAACTGTGGAGGGGGGCATCGCACACGGCTAAAACTGATGTTAACTTATGTGTCCTAGGGTGCCCCCTGCCCCCGTATATAAATGAGCAAGGGGAAGGCCGACCAGCCCTATAGGCGCACCCAAAGAGGGCCACTCCTACTAGGAATAGGAATCCTATGATTCCTATTCCTAGTAGGAGTCCACCAAGAGGGAGAGGGGGAATGAAGGAGAAGGAGAGGGAGAAGGAAGGGGGCGCCCCCCCTTTCCTTGTCCTATTCGGGCCAAGGGGGAGGGGCGCGTGGCCCAGCCCTGGCCGGCCCTCTCTCTCTCTCCACTAAGGGCCCATGTGGCCCATTAGTTCCCCGTGGGGTACCGATACCCCTCCGCCACTCCAGTTTAATCTAAAACTCCTCCGGAACACTTCTGTTGTCCGAATATAGTCGTCGAATATATCAATCTTTACGTATCGACCATTTCAAGACTCCTCTTCATGTCCGTGATCACATCCGGGACTCCGAACTACCTTTGTTAAATCAAAACACATAAACTCATAATATCGATCATCATCGAACGTTAAGCGTGCAGACCCTACGGGTTTGAGAACTATGTAGACATGACCGAGACACATCTCCAGTCAATAACCAATAGTGGAACCTGGATGCTCATATTGGTTCCTACATATTCTACGAAGATCTTTATCAATCAAACCGCATAACATACGTTGTTCCATTTGTCATCGGTATGTTACTTACCCGAGATTCGATCGTCGGTATCATCATACCTAGTTCAATCTCGTCACCGGCAAGTCTGTTTACTTGTTCCGTAATACATCATCTCGTGACTAACTCATTAGTCGTTTGCTTGCAAGGCTTATTACAATGTGTATTACCGAGAAGGCCCAGAGATACCTCTCCGACACTCAGAGTGACAAATCCTATTCTTGATCTATGCCAACACCACAAACACCTTCGGAGACACCTGTAGAGCATCTTTATAATCACCCAGTTACGTTGTGACGTTTGATTGCACACAAGGTGTTCCTCTAGTATTCGGGAGTTGCATATCTCATAGTCACAGGAACATGTATAAGTCATGAAGAAAGCAATAGCAGTAAAACTAAACGATCAATTTGCTAAGCTAACGGATGGGTTTGTCCATCACATCATTGTCCTAATGATGTGATCCCGTTGATCAAACGACAACTCATGTCTATGGTTAGGAAACATAACCATCTTTTATTAACGAGCTAGTCTAGTAGAGTCATACTAGGGACACTCTGTTTCGTCTATGTATTCACACATGTACTAAGTTTTCGGTTAATACACTTCTAGCATGAATAAAAGACATTTATCATGATATATAAGGAAATATAAATAACAACTTTATTATTGCCTCCAGCGCATATTTTCTTCAGTCTCCCACTTGCACTAGAGTCAATAATCTAGATTACATTGTAATGATTCTAACACCCATGGAGTCTTGGTGCTGATCATGTTTTGCTCATGGAAGAGGCTTAGTCAACGGGTCTGCGACATTCAGATCCGTATGTATCTTGCAAATTTCTATGTCTCTCTCCTTGACTTGATCGCGGATGGAATTGAAGCATCTATTGATGTGCTTGGTTCTCTTGTGAAACCTGGATTCCTTCGCCAAGGCTATTGCTCCAGTGTTGTCACAAAAGATTTTCATTGGACCAGATGCACTAGGTATTACACCTAGATCAGATATGAACTCCTTCATCCAGACACCTTCATTTGCTGCTTCCGAAGCAGCTATGTACTCTGCTTCATACGTAGATCCCGCCACGACGCTCTGCTTGGAACTGCACCAACTGACAGCTCCACCGTTCAACAAAAATACATATCCGGTTTGTGACTTAGAATCATCTGGATCAGTGTCAAAGCTTGAATCGACGTAACCATTTACGATGAGCTCTTTGTCACCTCCATAAACAAGAAACATATCCTTTGTCCTTTTCAGGTACTTCAGGATGTTCTTGATCGCTGTCCAGTGATTCACTCCTGGATTACTTTGGTACCTCCCTGCTAAACTTATAGCAAAGCACACATCAGGTCTGGTACACAGCATTGCATACATGATAGATCCTATGGCTAAGGCATAGGGAATGAATTTCATTTTCTCACTATCTTCTGCAGAGGTCGGGCATTGAGTCTTACTCAACTTCACACCTTGTAACACAGGCAAGAACACTTTCTTTGACTGATCCATTTTGAACTTCTTCAAAACTTTATCAAGGTATGTGCTTTGTGAAAGTCCAATTAAGCGTCTTGATCAATCTCGGTAGATCTTGATGCCCAATATATAAGGAGCTTCACCGAGGTCTTTCATTGAAAAATTCTTATTCAAGTATCCCTTTATGCCATCCAGAAATTCTATATCATTTCCAATCAACAATATGTCATCCACATATAATATCAGAAATGCTACAGAGCTCCCACTCACTTTCTTGTAAATACAGGCTTCTCCAAAAGTCTGTATAAAACCATATGCTTTGAACACCTCATCAAAGCGTATATTCCAACTCCGAGATGCTTGCACCAGTCCATAGATGGATCGCTAGAGCTTGCACACTTTGTTAGCACCTTTAGGATCGACAAAACCTTCTGGTTGTATCATATACAACTCCTCTTTGAGGTATCCATTAAGGAATACAGTTTTGACATCCATTTGCCATATTTCATAATCATAAAATGTGGCAATTGCTAATATGATTTAGACAGACTTAAGCATCGCTACTGGTGAGAAAGTCTCATCATAGTCAACTCCTTGAACTTGTCGAAAACCTTTCGCAACAAGTCGAGCTTTGTAGACAGTAACATTACCATTGGCGTCAGTCTTCCTCTTAAAGATCCATTTATTTTCACTGGCTTGCCGATCATCGGGCAAGTCAACCAAAGTCCACACTTTGTTCTCATACATGGATCCCATCTCAGATTTCATGGCCTCAAGCCATTTTGCAGAATCTGGGCTCATCATCGCTTCCTCGTAGTTCGTAAGTTCATCATGGTCTAGTAACATGACTTCCAGAACCGGGTTACCGTACCACTCTGGCGCGGAACGCACTCTGGTTGACCTACGAGGTTCAGTAGTAACTTGTTCTGAAGTTTCATGATCATCATCATTAGCTTCCTCACTGATTGGTGTAAGAATCACTAGAACTAGTTTCTGTGATGTACTACTTTCCAATTTAGGAGAAGGTACAATTACCTCATCAAGTTCCACTTTCCTCCCACTCACTTCTTTCAAGAGAAACTCCTTCCCTAGAAAGGATCCATTCTTAGCAACGAATATCTTGCCTTCGGATCTGTGATAGAAGGTGTACCCAACAGTTTCCTTTGGGTATCCTATGAAGACACATTTCTCTGACTTGGGTTCGAGCTTATCAGGTTGAAGTTTTTTCACATAAGCATCGCAGCTCCAAACTTTAAGAAATGACAACTTTGGTTTCTTGCCAAACCACAGTTCATAAGGTGTTGTCTCAACGGATTTAGATGGTGCCCTATTTAATGTGAATGCAGTTGTCTCTAAATCATAACCCCAAAATGATAGTGGTAAATCGGTAAGAGACATCGTAGATCGCACCATATCTAATAAAGTACGGTTACGACATTCGGACACACCATTACGCTGTGGTGTTCCGGGTGGCGTGAGCTGTGAGACTATTCCACATTGTTTCAAATGCAGACCAAGCTCGTAACTCAAATATTCGCCTCCACGATCAGATCGTAGAAACTTTATTTTCTTGTCACAATTATACTCTACTTCACTCTGAAATTCTTTGAACTTTTCAAATGTTTTAGACGTGTGCTTCATCAAGTAGATATACCCATGTCTGCTCAAATCATCAGTTAAGGTCAGAAAATAACGATACCCGCTGATGGCTTCTCGCCCCTCGTTGGTTACCCCAAGTGGAAGGTTTGAGATGCAGTGTAGCGGCAGTTTTCCCTTGGCAAAGATACCAAGGATTGATTTCCCCTGAGACTCCAAGGTTCAACAAGAAGGTGTCAACTGCTAACGGCGCCAGATACTTAGCAATCAACTTGGACCTGCACACAGATACAAATAACTTTGCTCCCAACGAGTACAGAGAGGTTGTCAATCCCTCCGGCCTTGTCGTTTACAAAGGATCAAACGCAAGAGATAATAGTGATAGGTATTGCTGCAACTAGTAAGTAAAAGCGGAAAGTAAATAGCGGATGTGATCAGTGATGGTAATATGGACCGGGGTCCCTTGATGTTCACTAGTAATGTCTCTCTCCCAAAAGACGATAAAACAGCTATGTGAGGTAAACGAATTACAGCTGGGCAATTGACAGAATTATGTGCGCAAACCAATGCGAACTATGTTGCAAGAAAGGTAGAGGTTCAAAGCATGGGCGGTACGCCAAGGTAAGTAGACCGAAATCCATCTGCATCTACTACTAATCATCCACCTTGAGATATCTATCCAGAACATCTCGCTGGTATTAAGTTGCGAGTCCCACCCATAGTGTAAACTCAAAGCAACATACAACTGCATTAAAAGAACTTTGCGTAAAGTAAACAATCCTTGCACCCGCAAGTACAAGCACCATTGTTTTCCCCCTTGTGGCAAAAGCACATCCCCTAGACTCATGTTTCTGTCACTCAAGCTAGTCATCGAGGGGCATGAACCCACAATCGAGCATAATGTCCCTCTTGGAGTCACTACCTACTACTTGGCCAAAGCAATAAATAGCAACGGAGAACATGCAAGAATTACTTACGAACATAAATATAAAAGAGGTAAATCAAATATATTACTCAAACACAATCTGAACATAATCTCACAATCCATCGGATCCCAGCAAACTCAACATAGCAACAGCATAATGATTACATATGTGCCTTGATCATGTAGGGCAGCTCACGAGGTCTAATTAGTGAAGCACAAGAAGGGGAGGAGAACATCACATAGCTACTGGTCATGGACCCATGGTCCAAGGGAGACTACTCACAACTCATCCGGGAGGCGTCCATGGTGGTGGAGAGGCTCCCGGTGGTGATCCTCCCCTCCGGCAGGGTGCCGGGAAGAGTTCTCCTGGTGCTCCTGATCTTGGAAGCGCGGCGGCGGCGGAACATAGATGAGATCACGAAAAAGGGTTCCGTCCTCGAGGGTTTCGTGACGCGTGTTAAATATATGCCAAAGGGGGCATCAGCGGAGGCCTGGGGGGCCCAGACGCCCCCCCCC
>LR738709.1:553122108-553166231 GCA_902687465.1 Secale cereale | reverse complement strand
TTTTTCCGGGATTTTTCTGGCAGTTTACGTGACGGGAAAACCTGAAATACAAAAACAGCAGAAAACAGAAACTGGCACTGGGGTGCACTGAGTTAATAGGTTAGTCCAAATATGATCAAAAGTGTATGGAAGTGTATAAATATCATAGCAATATCACCCAAAAGAGGCATGGAGCAAGCAGAAATTATAGATACGTTTTGGACGTATCAACATCCCCAAGCTTAATTCCTGCTCGTCCTCGAGTAGGTAAATGATAACAAGAATAATTTCTGTGGTGACATGCTATTAACCATATAGGACTTTTCATAGTCATATGACAAAAGCTTACTGAGACAATGAATCTGTAGTAATTAAGTTGCCTCATGAGAAAATCACAAAGAACTGAAAGTTTTACAATATGATACTGAAACATCAAATAGATTTGTAATGAGCATGGTGTGCAAATATGATAAAGTGGTATCTCGCTTGCCCCCTTTAGTGAAGCAAAACATAAATGCAGGGGCATCTCCAACGTTTAAGTGATGACTAGATACAATAATTTCAGAATAAATGATATCATAATCATGCAAAAGACAATGCTACTTTGGGACAATGCACATTACACTCAGAATGACAATCATGCTCTTAGTAGTTGGTGCTTTAAAAGAAGGTGGAGACTCTCGAACCGTGGCTTTTGTTGGCAAGGTTGAAAACCCGTGGTCGGAAACAAAGACAAAACATGTACCAGAGCTCTTGGTTTTAAAAACAGAGGTAATAATTATTTTTTAGATTATGCATGTTCCGTCAACGAATGCTAGCAGACAACTCAATCACTTCTTGAGATGGACAAGTTTCGAGGAACGGCTCCCGAATGAGGACGATCACATCCTCTTAATCTCCTTTGTTTATCACTGCCAAAGTTTTCTTATTTCTCATGAACAAAGCGTGAAGGAGGGTTTGTTTGTTATATTAATTTTGAGCCGGGCGCACTCTTTGCCAGTTCCTTCTCGTATTATGGGTTTGCACATTAGACATGCAATCCCGGGGTGAAGCTTGTCCAACTAAAAAAAATCATGAATTAACCACTACTTCCTCATGAACTAAAACAGAGGCACAAAAGAGAAATGCTTTTTTTTTTAATAATTTCGAGATGGCACATGAAAGTCTTCGTTAGGAATGGCAGGTAAATTCCATGTATAGGAAGGTATGGTGGACTCATATGGCATAACTGGTTTAAAGGATTTTGGATGCACAAGCAGTCAGTCCGCTTAGTACAGGTGGAGGTTAGCAAAAGACTGGGAGCGACCAACTAAAAGAGCAATGACGGTCATAATCATGCAGAGCGACAAAGCAACATTGAATCAGGTATGGAAGTTATATCGCTACTCAAAAATAAAAGATCATCAAGGCTTGACAGACTTTCTTTACAGTCTTAAATATGCGTGAGCATACGCCAAGTCAATAAAAATAAATTCTTGAAGGAAGATATCACTAAACCATACCACATCATAGGCAAACAAATCATGTTGGTACTCCAATAACTCATTGGGAACCCCTCAGTTATTTGAGACTAACCATAAGAAAACATGAACTACTAAGCACCATTATGCACGTAGCATTTTTATCATAGACGTATGGACCAATGCAACAGAAGCCAACTCCCTTAATAAGATAAGCATGATAAATAAAGAGAGTTCCAACGACCAACTAAACAAAAGCTCTTTAAAAAGATAAGCATGAAAACTAAGAGCTAAACATGATAGTAGCTATTGAAATACCAAGAACATACACAACAAAGATAGACATGAAAATTCTATGTTGTGTTCTAGGTTGAAGTGGAGCGTGTCTCTCTCCCACACAAAGAAAGCTGAGTTCCGACTCGTTATGAAAAGCTAAAGAAAACTAAAAAGGAAACTAAAAGCAAGACGCTCCAAGCATAGCACATAACACATGAAGTGATAAAAATATAGTGGAACGAAAGACTAACTGATAATGTTGATGGAGAAGGGGATGCACGGGGGCATCCCCAAGCTTAGACGCTTGAGTCTTCTTGAATATTTCTTGGGGGTGCATGGGGGCATCCCCAAGCTTGAGCATTTGACACTCCTGAATCTTTTTATCATCTTCCCTCGCACACTTGAAAACTCCCTTCATACATAACTCATCATAATCTGATTAGCGAGGTTAGTACCCATAATAAAATAATTGTTCCTTGCTGGAAATAAGGATATTCTTGAAGGTCTACTGTTTCTCAAGATTGCCAAAAGGTTTTTGCAAAGAAAAAGCAAGCTCAAGGTTTGCAAAATGAAGGAAAGGCAAAACATGACAGAATCTGTGAAAAACAGAACAACAGGTAGTAAATGATTTTTTCGGGGCACTTCTGCAACTCTAATCAAAAAACTCAGAACAGACGCCCGAAAGACAATTGTATAGAGCACGCTGTCGGAAAAATTCAGACCAAAAAGATGATCTGGTGATTTTATACGAATTTTTCTATCCAAGGACACAATCTGTTTCCTGGACAGCACGTCACAAGTTTTGAACTTTCTTGCTATCAGAGGCTACACTTGGCACAAAGCTGAAAAGAAAAGATACAATGATGTTGCTACTGTAGTAACAACCATCAAGACCACTAAAAACTGAAAGAACAAACTGAAAGCAAAGATAACAAGGGTTGTCTCCCTAGAGCTCTTTCTTTATAGCCATAAAGATAGGCTTAGGACTTTAATGATGCTCTCGTAGGAATAAGAGTTGAAGAACAAAAGAGAGCATCAAGAAGCAAATACCAAACACATTTAAGCCTAACATGCTTCCTATGCATAGGAATATTGCAATACAATAATTCATTGAAGCACAAAGCAATAAGCATAGGAAGACAAAACAAGTGCAGCTTCAAAACCTTCAACATAAAGAGAGGAAACTTGATATTATTGAAATATCTATAAGCATATATTCCCTTCTCATAATAATTTTCAGTGGGATCACGAATAAACTCAACAATATAAGCATCACATAAAGCATTGTTACCATGATCCATATGCAAAAAGGTATCATTACACTTCATATAAGCAAAATCTTTCTTATTAGGGATAGTGAGAGTAAAGCAATCATAACCATCATGGTAATCATTGTATTTAGGAGGCATATCATAATCATAATAAATTTTATCCTCAATAGTAGGTGGACTGAAAACATCATATTCATCATTGTAATCATCATGTATAGGAAGCAAAGTATCATCAAGGTAAATTTTCTCTTCAAAAGTTGGGGGACTAAAAATATCATGTTCATCAAACGTGTCAACCCCAAGCTTAGAGCTTTCCATGTCATTAGCAATATTGATATTCAAAGAAAGCATACTAATAACATCACCACCATCATGATTGTTATGCAAATAATAAAGTTCCATAGGTTTTTTAATTTTCTCTTCAAACACATCATGTCCCAAAGCAAGGTAGAGCTTATAAAGCTCTCTCATGTTTTTATTGTTTTCCATTAAGCAAAACTAGTGAAAAGACATAAAGAAAACTGAAAGGTAAACTAACAAGACTAAAAAAGCAAAGGTAAAAGATAGCGTGCAACTCCCTTATCTTGAAGAGTGGAGTCCCCGGCAACGGCGCCAGAAAACTTTGCTTGATGGCTTCTCGCCCCTCGTTGGTTACCCCAAGTGGAAGGTTTGAGATGCAGTGTAGCGGAAGTTTTCCCTTGGCAAAGATACCAAGGATCGATTTCCCTGAGACTCCAAGGTTCAACAAGAAGGTGTCAACTGCTAACGGCGCCAGATACTTAGCAATCAACTTGGACATGCACACAGATACAAATAACTTTGCTCCCAACGAGTACAGAGAGGTTGTCAATCCCTCCGGCCTTGTCGTTTACAAAGGATCAAACGCAAGAGATAATAGTGATAGGTATTGCTGCAACTAGTAAGTAAAAGCGGAAAGTAAATAGCGGATGTGATCAGTGATGGTAATATGTACCGGGGTCCCTTGATGTTCACTAGTGATGTCTCTCTCCCAAAAGACGATAAAACAGCTATGTGAGGTAAACGAATTACAGCTGGGCAATTGACAGAATTATGTGCGCAAACCAATGCTAACTATGTTGCAAGAAAGGTAGAGGTTCAAAGCATGGGCGGTACGCCAAGGTAAGTAGACCGAAATCCATCTGCATCTACTACTAATCATCCACCTTGAGATATCTATCTAGAACATCTCGCTGGTATTAAGTTGTGAGTCCCACCCATAGTGTAAACTCAAAGCAATAGACAACTGCATTAAAAGAACTTTGCGTAAAGTAAACAATCCTTGCACCCGCAAGTACAAGCACCGTTGTTTTCCCCCTTGTGGCAACAGCACATCCCCTAGACTCGTGTTTCTGTCACTCAAGCTAGTCATTGAGGGGCATGAACCCACAATCGAGCATAACGTTCCCTCTTGGAGTCACTACCTACTACTTGGCCAAAGCAATAAATAGCAAGGGAGAACATGCAAGAATTACTTATGAACATAAATATAAAAGAGGTAAATCAAATATATTACTCAAACACAATCTGAACATAATCTCACAATTCATGGGATCCCAGCAAACTCAACATAGCAAGAACATAAGGATTACATATGTGCCTCGATCATGTAGGGCAGCTCACGAGGTCTAATTAGTGAAGCACAAGAAGGGGAGGAGAACATCACATAGCTACTGGTCATGGACCCATGGTCCAAGGGAGACTACTCACAACTCATCTGGGAGGCGTCCATGGTGGTGGAGAGGCTCCCGGTGGTGATCCTCCCCTCCGGCAGGGTGCCGGGAAGAGTTCTCCTGGTGCTCCCGATCTTGGAAGCACGGCGGCGGCGGAACAGAGATGAGATCGCGAAAAAGGGTTCCGTCCTCGAGGGTTTCGGGACGCGTGTTAAATATATGCCAAAGGGGGGCATCAGCGGAGGCCTGGGGGGCCCAGACGCCCCCCCGGCGCGGCCAGGAGGGGGGCCGCGCCACCAGGGCACCTGGAGCCCTGGTGGCCCCCCTCCGGCCCTACTTCGGTCGTGTGGAAGCTTCTGGAACGCTGATTTTTTATATAATTTTTCCGGGATTTTTCTGGCGGTTTACGTGACGGGAAAACCTGAAATACAAAAACAACAGAAAACAGAAACTGGCACTGGGGTGCACTGAGTTAATAGGTTAGTCCAAATATGATTAAAAGTGTATGGAAGTGTATGAATATCATAGCAATATCACCCAAAAGAGGCATGGAGCAAGCAGAAATTATAGATACGTTTTGGACGTATCACCCGCCGCGAGCCTCAACACTCATCGGTCTGCATACATCAGTATGTATGATTTCCAACAAGACAGTTGCTCGCTCCATTGTTCCGGAGAACGGAGTTTTAGTCATCTTGCCCATGAGGCATGGTTCGCAAGCACCAAGTGATTCATTATCAAGTGATTCCAAAAGTCCATCAACATGGAGTTTCTTCATGTGCTTTACACCATTATGACCTAAACGGGAGTGCCACAAATAAGTTGCACTATCATTATCAACTTTGCATCTTTTGGCTTCAATATTATGAATATGTGTATCACTACGATCGAGATCTAACAAGAATAGGCCACTCTTCAAGGGTGCATGACTATAAAAGATATTACTCATATAAATAGAACAACCATTATTCTCGGATTTAAATGAATAACCGTCTCGCAATAAACAAGATCCAGATATAATGTTCATGCTCAATGATGGCACCAAATAACAATTATTTAGGTCTAAAACTAATCCCTATGGTAGATGTAGAGGTAGCGTGCCGACGACGATCACATCGACTTTGGAACCATTTCCCACGCACATCGTCACCTCGTCCTTAGCTAATCTTGGTTTAATCCGTAGCCCCTGTTTTGAGTTACAAATATTAGCAACCGAACCAGTATCAAATACCCAGGTGCTACTACGAGCATTAGTAAGGTACTCATCAATAACATGTATATCAAATATACCTTTGTTCACTTTGCCATCCTTCTTATCCGCCAAATACTTGGGGCAGTTCCGCTTCCAGTGTCCAGTCCCTTTGCAGTAGAAGCACTCAGTTTCGGGCTTGGCTCCAGACTTGGGTTTCTTCGCGGGAGTAGCAACGGTCTTGCTATTCTTCTTGAAGTTCCCCTTCTTTCCCTTGCCCTTTTTCTTGAAACTAGTGGTCTTGTTAACCATCAACACTTTATGCTCCTTTTTGATTTCTACCTCCACAACTTTGAGCATAGCGAAGAGCTCGGGAATTGTCTTCTGCATCCCTTGCATATTATAGTTCATCACGAAGCCTTTATGGCTTGGTGGCATTGATTGAAGAACTTTATCAATAACACTATCTTCGTCAACTTTGCAACCAAGTTGAGTCATATGATTGTAGTACCCAAACATTCTGAGCAAGTGTTCACTGATAGAACTGTTCTCCTCCATCTTGCAGCTATAGAACTTATTGAAGCTTCCCATCTCTCAATTCGGGCATTTGCTTGAAATATTAACTTCAACTCTTGGAACATCTCATATGCTCCATGATGTTCAAAACGTCTTTGAAGTCCCGATTCTAAGCCGTATAACATGGCACACTGAACTATCGAGTAGTCAACAGAACGAGCTTGCCAGGCGTTCATAACGTCCAGAGTTGCTCCTGCAGCAGGCCTGTCACCTAGCGGTGCTTCCAGGACATAATTCTTCTGTGCAGCAATGAGGATAATCCTCAAGTTACGAACCCAGTCCGTGTAGTTGCTACCATCATCTTTCAACTTAGCTTTCTCTAGGAACGCATTAAAATTCAAGGGAACGGTAGCACGGGCCATTGATCTACAACAACATAGATATGCAAAAACTATCAGGACTAAGTTCATGATAAATTAAAGTTCAATTAATCATATTACTAAAGAACTCCCACTTAGATAGACATCCCTCTAGTCTTCTAAATGATCACGTGATCCAAATCAACTAAACCATGTCCGATCATCACGTGAGATGGAGTAGTTTTCAATGGTGAACATCTTATGTTGATCATATCTACTATATGATTCACGCTCGACCTTTCGGTCTCCAGTGTTCCGAGGCCGTGTCTGTACATGCTAGGCTCGCCAAGTTTAACCCGAGTATTCTGCATGTGCAAAACTGTCTTATACCCGTTGTATTTGAACATAGAGCTTATCACACCCGATCATCACGTGGTGTCTCGGCACGACGGACTTTCGCAATGGTGCATACTCAGGGAGAACACTTGTACCTTGAAATTCTGTAAGGGATCATGTTATAATGCTACCGTCGTACTAAGCAAAATAAGAAGCACAATAAGATAAACATCACATGCAATCAAAATATGTGACATGATATGGCCATCATCATCTTGTGCTTTTGATCTCCATCTCCAAAGCATCATTATGATCTCCATCGTCACCGTCTTGAAACCATGATCTTCACCATAGCATCGTGGTCATCTCGCCAACTATTGCTACTACTACTATCGCTAACTCATAGTGATAAAGTAAAGCAATTACATGGCCTTCGCAAATCATACAATAAAGACACAACCATAGGGCTCCTGTCGGTTGCTGATAATTTACAAAACATGATCATCTCATACAATAACGTATAACTCATCATGTCTTGAACATATCACATCACAACATTCCCCGCAAAAACAAGTTAGACGTCCTCTACTTTGTTGTTGCAAGTTTTATGTGGCTGCTACGGGCTTAGCAAGAACCGTTCTTACCTACGCATACAAAACCACAACGATTTTTCGTCAGGTGTGTTGTTTTAACCTTCACAAGGACCGGGCGTAGCCATACTCGATTCAACTAAAGTGAGAGAGACTGACACCCGCCGGTCACCTTTAAGCAATGAGTGCTCGTAACGGTGAAACCAGTATCGCGTAAGCGTACGTGTAATGTCGGTTCGGGCCTCTTCATCTTGCAATACCGCCGAATCAAAGTATGACATGCTGGTAAGCAGTATGACTATTATCGCCCACAACTCATGGTGTTCTACTCGTGCATATCATCTACGCATAGACATGGCTCATGATGCCACTGTTGGGGAACGTAGTATTTAAAAAAAATTCCTACCATCACACAAGATCTATCTAGGAGAAGCATAGCAACGAGTGGGGATAGTGTGTCTATGTACCCTCGTAGACCGAAAGCGGAAGCGTATAGTGACGCGGTTGATGTAGTCGAACGTCTTCGCGATCCAACCGATCCAAGCACCGAACGTACGACACCTCCGTGTTCAGCACACGTTCAACTCGATGACATCCCACAAACTCTTGATCCAGTTGAGCATCGCGGGAGAGTTTCGTCAGCACGACGGTGTGGTGGCGGTGATGATGAAGTTACCGGCGCAGGGCTTCGCCTACACACTGCAATGATATGACCGAGGTGTGTAACTGTGGAGGGGGGCACTGCACACGGCTAAAACTGATGTTAACTTGTGTGTCCTAGGGTGCCCCCGCCCCCGTATATAAAGGAGCAAGGGGGAGGCCGACCGGCCCTATAGGCGCGCCCAAAGAGGGCCACTCCTACTAGGAATAGGAATCCCATTTCTAGTAGGAGTCTACCAAGAGGAAGAGGGGGAAGGAAGGAGAGGGAGAGGGAGAAGGAAGATGTGACGCCCCCGATTTGACCGTACACTAATCATGCACGCAAATGTGTACGACCAAGATCAAGGACTCACTGGAAGATATCACAACACAACTCTAGACACAAATTAAAATAATAAAAGCTTTATATTACAAGCCAGGGGCCTCGAGGGCTCGAATACATAAGCTCGAAAACACAAGAGTCAGCGGAAGCAATAATATCTGAGTACAGACATAAGTTAAACAAGTTTGCCTTAAGAAGGCTAGCACAAAACATCAACGATCGAAAAGGCAAGGCCTCCTGCCCGGGACCTCCTAACTACTCCTCGAAGCCGATCTTCACGTAGAAACCTCCTCGGGATCTTCTGGGTCCGGGACTCCACCATCTGGATGCGTCATCCGAGAAGAAGGAACAAAAGGGGAAAAGGGGGAGAAAAGCAACCGTGAGTACTCATCCAAAGTACTCGCAAGCAAGGATCTACACTACATATGCAATGATATCTGTGTAAGGGGGTAATATCTGGGCAGAGGCTGGCGGCGCGGATGGGTGGCGCAGGCGAGGCAGCAGGATGCGGGGGAGGCGGGCGCACGCGCGGGGTTCGCAGGGGCGGCGCGCACGTGACATGGCCGCGTGCGCGATGCAGGCGACTTCGGGCGCGAGCGATGCGTGACGAGCGTGAGGTTGACCGCGGCGGATACAACATCTACGGCGAGGAAACAACATGGAGGAGATGGGGCCATGAGCGGGGCCTCACAGCGGAGGTCGGAGGCGACTCGGGGCAGCCGGAGGAGGTCGAGGATGACGGCGAGATGCGGCGGTCAGAGGAAGAAGAAGAAGACCGCGTCGGCTACGCGGCTCCCTGGACCGATGCGGCGTCCTGAACGGAGGAAGTCGAGGGCGGTGGACCTCCTTGACGTGCTCCCGCACGCCGGAGGGGCCGGTGGACGTGTTGACGACGAAGAGGCAACAGTCACCGCGGATCTTCCGAGCTCGAATTCGAGCAGTAGAGGAAGGGGGCAAAGGGGGAACAAGGGGGGAATGGAAGAGAGCGGTTTGGGTTTCCAGAGGACGTATCTATAGCCTCGGGGAGGCGACGTGGTGGCCATCCACGGGCATGGCGCCCTGGATGTGCGCCACGACCTCCTATCTCCTGTACAGAGGAGGAGGACGAGGTGAAGGTGGGCTAGGCTCCCACTGTGCACTCGAACCCAGTTGTGCAGTGTAACTCTGGCCCATTTCCAATTCCTTTTATGTTAGCAATTTTTATTCACTAGTTTAATTTTGTTTTTTATACAAAAGTTGTAACTAATTTAGTATTAGTAATTATGCCACTGCCACAAACATTTTGGCACATTAAATAAAGCAGTTTGTATCTGTTTATTTTTCAGAGTATTTAATTAATAGTTTTACCGCTGTTTTAATTACTATAGAGCATTTAAATACTTTTCAGAAGTGTGGTTTCTTCACCAATATTTAGTATGGATTATTTGGCACAAAACGAACATTTTAGTTTTAATGTTTCAAAACTTTTGTTGTTTGCCTTGACTTTAAATTTGAAGTTTGAACTGGGTTTCGAACCGATGCGAGTTTATCAATAGTAACCGAGGTGACGTGACATCATTAGCATAGGTTTACTGTAGCTTGAGTATCCGGGCGTCACAATTCTCCTCCCCTACAAGAAATCTCGTCCCGAGATTTAAGAGGGGGGCAAGGGGGAAAGGTCTGGTTACGAAATTCTAGCAAGTGTTCTCGACCTTGGTTGTTCTTCTCGAGGAGGTCAATCCATTACATTGATGTCTTCAGTCCTCCGCTTCGGGTCATCATGATGATGCCGTCATCCTTTCTTCGGGGTCTCCATCGTACTTACGGTAGAACAAGGGCGGTCTATTCCGAAAGGACGAACCTCTGCAAGGTTGACTACCTGGTAACTAACATCGGGGAAGGTGACGGAAAATAACTCTCGAATTGAAACTTTAGTATATATCGAGAGCAAAGTACGGAGGTATCATGAGAAGTTTTGAGCGGGCAGGCGATCGTTCGATGCCTGAAAGAGGGTGTGAAAGGGGTTCATAGCAACGGGAATAGGTATCATATCTGATACCAGAATTGATGATCTCATAGGATGGTGGCTCGTGAATTACATAGAGGCCACGCGTGAGGAATAACTTTGGGAACACAAGGTGTACAAGAGTCAGGTTTCGATCCTATGGAACGGTGGGTTATGGGCCCACCATGTGGGTTAAGAGTAGGAAGGGCGATGACATCATGCACAGAAAGCAAGACATGTCAGAGGATAGTCTGTCAGCTAAGTTGGCAACAATGTCGGTACCAAGGACGGGGGACGAAGAGAACCATTTCCTTGCTCGTTGAAACGAGGCGGGCCGGTAGGCAAGGTTTTCTTCCATCGGTGGTTACCGGAAGGTTACCAACCATTGTAACAGGGTCTTACCGACAGAGTTGTACAACAAGGTGTTTACATAAGCAGAGAATTATTACTGCTTAGATTAAATGTAGATCAAGGAAAGGTTAAACAAACAAATAGAAAGAAAAATTGTTATTACACACAATTATTAGTAGTATATCCATCCCATGGACAAGAAGAACATGTCATACAGGGTAGGAGAGCAAGTACCCAACCAGTCAGATAAAGAGGCAAAGATTAATCAAGATGTTACCCATACAACGGTGTTTGGATAACTGACCACGAAACATTTAGCATCACGCCTCCAATGTTCTTGTTGATGAGCAGGGTATCATATTCATGCTTCGAGGTAGCAATGATATTGTGTTTCAATCAAGGGCCAGTCTTTGGATACACAAATGATCCATCAGAAGCAACTTATAGAATAAGTCTTACAATTTCCTCCTGGAAGAATGGCTTTCCTTGCAAAAGAAATTATAATGATGGGTCCTCCAGCCGGGGGTGCTAGGCATGACATCATATTACTGGGTCATCAAAGGACCAACATTATAACTACTGGAAAGTTGTCCCAACCATCATATCTGACCGAGATTCAGATCCGATTGGTGTCATTTTACCTCAGACTCGAGATGTTCGAGAAGAAGAGGTGCGTCACAAATCGACGAAATGAAATTGCAAGATTCTTGGCAAATGAACTATGGGAGCGGTTTCCCAAAACAATAGTTCATCATTTAACCAAGGAGAGGATGAGTAGGTGGCTGATGGGCTCAGCGTCAATTTATCGAGAATTCCAAACGGATTGATTTCCACAATAATGTGAACAAGAAGATGACACTTGTCAATTCAAATGGTATAATGTTGTATGCTCGAGGAAAACATACACCATTAATCAATAGTTGGGAGGTGTGCCCGAAATATGACCTTAGGCAGCAAGATCAATGTTAGAGTGACGATTCAATAGCCAACAGTCGAAGAACGAACTGTCGATCGTTGACTTCAAAGCAATAGGGTTGCTAGAAGTACAGAACTCAAGCAGCATCGTTAGCATATTGGTATCCCGGTTAAAAACAACACGGGGACCAAGGAAGAATGGTGATGGTGAGAAGTATCATCATACCGAGAATTTCTAAGAGGCGGAGCAATTCCCACAACATTCTCGACATAAAAGACATTAATACTTCAAGGCAGAACACAACACTACCTGGAAAGCAAGTTGCAATTATAATGTGGACAAGTTCGCGATGAAAGGAAGTCAAGGGTGTTGTCGATGATATTAAAAATCATCGAGGGCAAGGAGGGTATTTCTCATCACGAACACAGTTGACATCTCATAAGTAGTCAAAGTGTTGAAGGTGATCCGACACATTTGGCGGGAGGGTTTCAAGGGGATGCAATCAAACGACAACGGCAACAAGCAAGGGAATGACGAAGTGGCAAGTCATAGGATCAATATATAAGATGCAAGCTCGGAGCCAAAGTTGCCTTTCATGACAAGCAACATGATGTTGAAAGCCCGACGTAAGTCGTGCTCTCACAGAAGAATTCGTGCACCAGAGAAGGACGAGGTAGCACAGTCAAAGATATCAAGACCAGGATGTACCCGATAGTCTAGGAATAAACCAGATTGAGTTTAAAAATTTCCTAGTAACATCTACTAGGGGTGTTGAATTTTTCGAGCGGAATTGATTTATTAAACGGTGTCCTCGGTTGATGGCAACCTAGAACCCGTAGAGTGACTACGACAAGCAAAGGTATTACTTCATCAAAAGTTCAAAAGGTGTAGTGCAAAGTCATGATATCCTCGAGATATCAGAGGGTAAACTCGAAGGTAGAACACGATAGGAATTGAACTAGGTCATCGACCTATGACAGTAGATGATTTAACCTTGTCAAAAATTGGCGAGGCGTGGAATGGATTTATTCCAGATATATTGAATAAGGACAGCATGGTCGAAACCATAACTGCAAGGGATCAAATTTTATTGACACCGAAAGAATTATTTAGATGAAAATCATTTTGCAAGAAGCTCCCGAGACGGTCTACATCGTTTCCATGGGCATGAACAAAAGCTCAATGTCGACTCCCATTTCTCCAATGCATACGTTTCATTTACCTCTTGCTTTGATAAAACTGTAGTGTTGGAATTTTATCCGGTAGAACACCGGAAGGGTATGACTTGTGAAAACTTTTGGGTTCTCATGGATTCGGGGAAGGCATAGGTTCAACCCATCGGGCATCTTAGTAACATATACCACAAGTTTCAAAAGTAAATATCACCAGCTCCAAGGGAGAGCATGGTTGTCAAAGAAGAGGATACAATTTACCGAAGGTATTATGCATCAGGGACAAAACTTCTCGAGGTTTTTGTATACGAAGGACACTGTCGGATAATATTTCAACAAAGGATCGAGCGATCCACAACGGAGCTGATGTGAGTATCGCTACTCACTCAGAGGAAGAAGAATGCAGAGGCATCAGATTCAAGATTCACCTGATTAGTATGAAGCTTAAATAGAAAGAGATTATGGTTTCCAAAACGAAGGATCAGAAGCAGACGCTCTGATCCAGGATGGATAAGTTGACAACACTTAGTTGTACAATCAATAAAGGTTTGAATTGCCGAGAACCAACTCATGTCCGGAATGACGTCTGAGTCGGAAAGATAATTTTATAAAGGATAACCTGATGACTGCGTGCATACGCACACATTGAATCAATAGGCTCAAAATGGCTAAGACAAGAGATGTTAACGAAGACTACTAGTCATATGGAATTAACCATAATGCAAGCACGCAAGAATTACAGGAGTAACAGGCTGCAGAGGATTTGCGAAAGATCAAAAGGTATCCCGATGAACTTTGTGAGACACATGAACAATCGAGAAGAACGGGTCCTCGATAATTGTGAGGAAATAACCGTAAGGGTTTTCATGTGACATAAGGCCGCAAGACAGTAAACTCAAAGGATTCTCGAGACAACGGAGAATATTTCGAGGCCTCTTGTAACAACAAGAGCGACGAGAAATGATCATGAGTATGACAAGTGCATGCAGATATCCATAGGGATACATCGATGGCAGTGAATTACGAAGGCGATGAACACAAGTTCTCGGGTTAACAGCGAAGAGTATCTTCAGGGTCTTCTGGTGCAGCGGACGATCATCTATCATAAGGTGCTCTCCGGGTGAAAGTGATAGCGAGATCCTAATGTTAGATTTAGCAAAATTCTTTTATCCCGAATAGAAGAGAGATAAGAGTCCCAGAGTATAGACGAGGAGTAAAAGATCCTAATACCACCCATTGGTGTTGTGGGCCCGTAAGCCACACAACAAGTTAGTAAATTTGTTTTTCACAGACTAGACTCAACTTCGGCCAAGGAGTTGGAAAGGGGGATTCCTACAGGCAGTCGGCTCTGATACCAACTTGTGACGCCCCCGATTTGACCGTACACTAATCATGCACGCAAATGTGTATGACCAAGATCAAGGACTCACTGGAAGATATCACAACACAACTCTAGACACAAATTAAAATAATAAAAGCTTTATATTACAAGCCAGGGGCCTCGAGGGCTCGAATACATAAGCTCGAAAACACAAGAGTCAGCGGAAGCAATAATATCTGAGTACAGACATAAGTTAAACAAGTTTGCCTTAAGAAGGCTAGCACAAAACATCAACGATCGAAAAGGCAAGGCCTCCTGCCCGGGACCTCCTAACTACTCCTCGAAGCCGATCTTCACGTAGAAACCTCCTCGGGATCTTCTGGGTCCGGGACTCCACCATCTGGATGCGTCATCCGAGAAGAAGGAACAGAAGGGGAAAAGGGGGAGAAAAGCAACCGTGAGTACTCATCCAAAGTACTCGCAAGCAAGGATCTACACTACATATGCAATGATATCTGTGTAAGGGGGTAATATCTGTGGACTGAACTGCAGAATGCCAGAATAAGAGGGGGATAGCTAATCCAATCGAAGACTACGCTTCTAGCCACGTCCAACGTCCATCTTGCAGCAGAAGAAGAGAGTAGCTGGAAGTAACAAGTATCCTCGCTTCTCGCAGCCTCCGTCTTGCAGCAGTAGAAGGGAGTAGATGGAAGTTCACCAAGTAACATCGAATAGCATAATCCTACTCGGCGATCCTCCCACACATCACCCTGTGAGAGAGCAACCACCGAGTTATCTCTGGCACTTGTAAGGGTGTGTTTTATTAAGTATTCGGTTCTAGTTGTCATGAGGTCGGAATACAACTCCGGGTCGTCCTTTTACCGAGGGACACGGCTATTCGAATAGATTAACTTCCCTGCAGGGGTGCACCACATAACCCAGCACGCTTGATCCCATTTGGCCGGACACACTTTCCAGGGTCATGCCCGGCCTCGGAAGATCAACACGTCGCAGCCCTACCTAAGCACAGTAGAGAGGTCAGCACACCGGTCTAAGTCCTAAGCGCGCAGGGGTCCGGGCCCATCACCCAACGCACGCCTGCACGTTGCATACGCGGCCGGTGAGCAGACCTAGCAACCTCCATTACTAAGGAAGTTACGTTACGCGGTCCAACCCGGCGCGCGCCGCTAAGCCGCTGACGTCAAGAAGGCTTCGGCTGATACCACGATGTCGAGTACCCATAACTATTCCCACGTAGCTGGTTAGTGCGTATAGGCCAACGGCCAGACTCAGATTAAATATCCAAACTCGTTAAGCGTGTTATTATGAAATAACCGCGGAGAACGACCAGGGCCAGGCCACCTCTCCACTGGGTGTCTCAACCTGCCCTGTCGCTCCGCCACAAAGATCCACTCGGGGGCCGTCAGGAACTCAGGCCCACCACTACCTGGATGGAGCCACCTGTCCTTTCAGCCCCCACATCGAATCACTTGCGGGTACTCAAAGAGCCGACCCGACTTTAGTCACATCATGTGTCATGTAAAGTGTATGTAGTATATACCCATGATCACCACCCGAGTGATCACGGCCCGATGGTATAGCATGGCAGACGGACAAGAATGAAGGGCCACTGATGGAATACTAGCAACCTATACTAAGCATTAGGATGACAGGTAAAGTATCAACAGTTGTAGCAACAATGACAGGCTATGCAGCAGAATAGGAGTAACCGAACAGTAACATGCTTCACTACTCTAATGCAAGCAGTAGAGAGAAGAATAGGAGATATCTGGTGATCAAAGGGGGGGGCTTGCCTGGAAGCTCTGCAGACGAAAGGAATCTTTGGAAGCGTAGACGTAGTCGAACACCGAAGCATCAATGGTCTCGGGGTCTATCACAGTATCGGAGTCTACCGAAAATAAGCAATGAAGGGGAAACAAATAAATAACAGAGCAAACAATAGCATCACAAAGCATAACATGGAAATACGCGGTGCTACGTGTGACCTAACGCAGTAGGAGGTGATACTGGCAAGGATGAAAAACATCCGGGAAAGTATTCCCGGTGTTTCGCGTTTTCGGGCAGATGAAACGGAGGGGGAATGTTGCACGTTCGGTATGATAGAGATGTGTGGCGGACGAACGGACCGCGTATTCGGGTTCGTCTCGTTGTTCTGAGCAACTTTCATATATAAATTATTTTCATCCGAGTTACGGTTTAAAAGATATGATTTTCTAAAGTTTCTATTAATTTCCGGAATTTAATTAATTAATTTAATAGAACATTATCCAGAATAGTATGGATGACGTCAGCACGACATCAGCACGACGTCAGCAGTCAACCAGTCAGTTGACTGAGTCAAACTGACGTGCGGGGCCTAGCTGTCATTGACTAAGACTAACTAAACAAGTTTAATTAGTTTAGTTAATTGATTAGGTTAATTAAACAATGATTAATTAAGTTAATTAATTTGGTTAATTAATTAATTAATATTTTTATTTTATTTTTTAATTCTTTTTTTTGTATCTTTTTTTTTACTTCTTGGGGATGGGGCCCCTTGTCATAGGGGCAGGGGAGCAGGCCCAGCAGCCATTGGCCAAAAGGCCTTAACGGGCGACGGGCAAAAGGTAGCGGGCGAACGGGGTTCGGGCGCATGAACCCAGGGCGCTGGGCGCCCGATGCAGCGTGCGAGCGAGCGGAAGCCGCGGCGCCGGCGGAGGGCTTCGGCAGCGGCGCGGCGTCACTTGGAGGCGGTCGACGAGCGGGAGGGCGCCGGCAGCGGCGGACGGAGGCGCGGCAGGGCGTGCGGGGGGGCAGCGGGAGGCGCGGTGGCGGACGGTGAGCAGCAGCGGGGCCGACGCAAGCGGGCGCGGCCGGGCAGAGGCTGGCGGCGCGGATGGGTGGCGCAGGCGAGGCAGCAGGATGCGGGGGAGGCGGGCGCACGCGCGGGGTTCGCAGGGGCGGCGCGCACGTGACATGGCCGCGTGCGCGATGCAGGCGACTTCGGGCGCGGGCGATGCGTGACGAGCGTGAGGTTGACCGCGGCGGATACAACATCTACGGCGAGGAAACAACATGGAGGAGATGGGGCCATGAGCGGGGCCTCACAGCGGAGGTCGGAGGCGACTCGGGGCAGCCGGAGGAGGTCGAGGATGACGGCGAGATGCGGCGGTCAGAGGAAGAAGAAGAAGACCGCGTCGGCTACGCGGCTCCCTGGACCGATGCGGCGTCCTGAACGGAGGAAGTCGAGGGCGGTGGACCTCCTTGACGTGCTCCCGCACGCCGGAGGGGCCGGTGGACGTGTTGACGACGAAGAGGCAACAGTCACCGCGGATCTTCCGAGCTCGAATTCGAGCAGTAGAGGAAGGGGGCAAAGGGGGAACAAGGGGGGAATGGAAGAGAGCGGTTTGGGTTTCCAGAGGACGTATCTATAGCCTCGGGGAGGCGACGTGGTGGCCATCCACGGGCATGGCGCCCTGGATGTGCGCCACGACCTCCTATCTCCTGTACAGAGGAGGAGGACGAGGTGAAGGTGGGCTAGGCTCCCACTGTGCACTCAAACCCAGTTGTGCAGTGTAACTCTGGCCCATTTCCAATTCCTTTTATGTTAGCAATTTTTATTCACTAGTTTAATTTTGTTTTTTATACAAAAGTTGTAACTAATTTAGTATTAGTAATTATGCCACTGCCACAAACATTTTGGCACATTAAATAAAGCAGTTTGTATCTGTTTATTTTTCAGAGTATTTAATTAATAGTTTTACCGCTGTTTTAATTACTATAGAGCATTTAAATACTTTTCAGAAGTGTGGTTTCTTCACCAATATTTAGTATGGATTATTTGGCACAAAACGAACATTTTAGTTTTAATGTTTCAAAACTTTTGTTGTTTGCCTTGACTTTAAATTTGAAGTTTGAACTGGGTTTCGAACCGATGCGAGTTTATCAATAGTAACCGAGGTGACGTGACATCATTAGCATAGGTTTACTGTAGCTTGAGTATCCGGGCGTCACAATTCTCCTCCCCTACAAGAAATCTCGTCCCGAGATTTAAGAGGGGGTCAAGGGGGAAAGGTCTGGTTACCAAATTCTAGCAAGTGTTCTCGACCTTGGTTGTTCTTCTCGAGGAGGTCAATCCATTACATTGATGTCTTCAGTCCTCCGCTTCGGGTCATCATGATGATGCCGTCATCCTTTCTTCGGGGTCTCCATCGTACTTACGGTAGAACAAGGGGGGTCTATTCCGAAAGGACGAACCTCTGCAAGGTTGACTACCTGGTAACTAACATCGGGGAAGGTGACGGAAAATAACTCTCGAATTGAAACTTTAGTATATATCGAGAGCAAAGTACGGAGGTATCATGAGAAGTTTTGAGCGGGCAGGCGATCGTTCGATGCCTGAAAGAGGGTGTGAAAGGGGTTCATAGCAACGGGAATAGGTATCATATCTGATACCAGAATTGATGATCTCATAGGATGGTGGCTCGTGAATTACATAGAGGCCACGCGCGAGGAATAACTTTGGGAACACAAGGTGTACAAGAGTCAGGTTTCGATCCTATGGAACGGTGGGTTATGGGCCCACCATGTGGGTTAAGAGTAGGAAGGGCGATGACATCATGCACAGAAAGCAAGACATGTCAGAGGATAGTCTGTCAGCTAAGTTGGCAACAATGTCGGTACCAAGGACGGGGGACGAAGAGAACCATTTCCTTGCTCGTTGAAACGAGGCGGGCCGGTAGGCAAGGTTTTCTTCCATCGGTGGTTACCGGAAGGTTACCAACCATTGTAACAGGGTCTTACCGACAGAGTTGTACAACAAGGTGTTTACATAAGCAGAGAATTATTACTGCTTCGATTAAATGTAGATCAAGGAAAGGTTAAACAAACAAATAGAAAGAAAAATTGTTATTACACACAATTATTAGTAGTATATCCATCCCATGGACAAGAAGAACATGTCATACAAGGTAGGAGAGCAAGTACCCAACCAGTCAGATAAAGAGGCAAAGATTAATCAAGATGTTACCCATACAACGGTGTTTGGATAACTGACCACGAAACATTTAGCATCACGCCTCCAATGTTCTTGTTGATGAGCAGGGTATCATATTCATGCTTCGAGGTAGCAATGATATTGTGTTTCAATCAAGGGCCAGTCTTTGGATACACAAATGATCCATCAGAAGCAACTTATAGAATAAGTCTTACAATTTCCTCCTGGAAGAATGGCTTTCCTTGCAAAAGAAATTATAATGATGGGTCCTCCAGCCGGGGGTGCTAGGCATGACATCATATTACTGGGTCATCAAAGGACCAACATTATAACTACTGGAAAGTTGTCCCAACCATCATATCTGACCGAGATTCAGATCCGATTGGTGTCATTTTACCTCAGACTCGAGATGTTCGAGAAGAAGAGGTGCGTCACAAATCGACGAAATGAAATTGCAAGATTCTTGGCAAATGAACTATGGGAGCGGTTTCCCAAAACAATAGTTCATCATTTAACCAAGGAGAGGATGAGTAGGTGGCTGATGGGCTCAGCGTCAATTTATCGAGAATTCCAAACGGATTGATTTCCACAATAATGTGAACAAGAAGATGACACTTGTCAATTCAAATGGTATAATGTTGTATGCTCGAGGAAAACATACACCATTAATCAATAGTTGGGAGGTGTGCCCGAAATATGACCTTAGGCAGCAAGATCAATGTTAGAGTGACGATTCAATAGCCAACAGTCGAAGAACGAACTGTCGATCGTTGACTTCAAAGCAATAGGGTTGCTAGAAGTACAGAACTCAAGCAGCATCGTTAGCATATTGGTATCCCGGTTAAAAACAACACGGGGACCAAGGAAGAATGGTGATGGTGAGAAGTATCATCATACTGAGAATTTCTAAGAGGCGGAGCAATTCCCACAACATTCTCGACATAAAAGACATTAATACTTCAAGGCAGAACACAACACTACCTGGAAAGCAAGTTGCAATTATAATGTGGACAAGTTCGCGATGAAAGGAAGTCAAGGGTGTTGTCGATGATATTAAAAATCATCGAGGGCAAGGAGGGTATTTCTCATCACGAACACAGTTGACATCTCATAAGTAGTCAAAGTGTTGAAGGTGATCCGACACATTTGGCGGGAGGGTTTCAAGGGGATGCAATCAAACGACAACGGCAACAAGCAAGGGAATGACGAAGTGGCAAGTCATAGGATCAATATATAAGATGCAAGCTCGGAGCCAAAGTTGCCTTTCATGACAAGCAACATGATGTTGAAAGCCCGACGTAAGTCGTGCTCTCACAGAAGAATTCGTGCACCAGAGAAGGACGAGGTAGCACAGTCAAAGATATCAAGACCAGGATGTACCCGATAGTCTAGGAATAAACCAGATTGAGTTTAAAAATTTCCTAGTAACATCTACTAGGGGTGTTGAATTTTTCGAGCGGAATTGATTTATTAAACGGTGTCCTCGGTTGATGGCAACCTAGAACCCGTAGAGTGACTACGACAAGCAAAGGTATTACTTCATCAAAAGTTCAAAAGGTGTAGTGCAAAGTCATGATATCCTCGAGATATCAGAGGGTAAACTTGAAGGTAGAACACGATAGGAATTGAACTAGGTCATCGACCTATGACAGTAGATGATTTAACCTTGTCAAAAATTGGCGAGGCGTGGAATGGATTTATTCCAGATATATTGAATAAGGACAGCATGGTCGAAACCATAACTGCAAGGGATCAAATTTTATTGACACCGAAAGAATTATTTAGATGAAAATCATTTTGCAAGAAGCTCCCGAGACGGTCTACATCGTTTCCATGGGCATGAACAAAAGCTCAATGTCGACTCCCATTTCTCCAATGCATACGTTTCATTTACCTCTTGCTTTGATAAAATTGTAGTGTTGGAATTTTATCCGGTAGAACACCGGAAGGGTATGACTTGTGAAAACTTTTGGGTTCTCATGGATTCGGGGAAGGCATAGGTTCAACCCATCGGGCATCTTAGTAACATATACCACAAGTTTCAAAAGTAAATATCACCAGCTCTAAGGGAGAGCATGGTTATCAAAGAAGAGGATACAATTTACCGAAGGTATTATGCATCAGGGACAAAACTTCTCGAGGTTTTTGTATACGAAGGACACTGTCGGATAATATTTCAACAAAGGATCGAGCGATCCACAACGGAGCTGATGTGAGTATCGCTACTCACTCAGAGGAAGAAGAATGCAGAGGCATCAGATTCAAGATTCACCTGATTAGTATGAAGCTTAAATAGAAAGAGATTATGGTTTCCAAAACGAAGGATCAGAAGCAGACGCTCTGATCCAGGATGGATAAGTTGACAACACTTAGTTGTACAATCAATAAAGGTTTGAATTGCCGAGAACCAACTCATGTCCGGAATGACGTCTGAGTCGGAAAGATAATTTTATAAAGGATAACCTGATGACTGCGTGCATACGCACACATTGAATCAATAGGCTCAAAATGGCTAAGACAAGAGATGTTAACGAAGACTACTAGTCATATGGAATTAACCATAATGCAAGCACGCAAGAATTACAGGAGTAACAGGCTGCAGAGGATTTGCGAAAGATCAAAAGGTATCCCGATGAACTTTGTGAGACACATGAACAATCGAGAAGAACGGGTCCTCGATAATTGTGAGGAAATAACCGTAAGGGTTTTCATGTGACATAAGGCCGCAAGACAGTAAACTCAAAGGATTCTCGAGACAACGGAGAATATTTCGAGGCCTCTTGTAACAACAAGAGCGACGAGAAATGATCATGAGTATGACAAGTGCATGCAGATATCCATAGGGATACATCGATGGCAGTGAATTACGAAGGCGATGAACACAAGTTCTCGGGTTAACAGCGAAGAGTATCTTCAGGGTCTTCTGGTGCAGCGGACGATCATCTATCATAAGGTGCTCTCCGGGTGAAAGTGATAGCGAGATCCTAATGTTAGATTTAGCAAAATTCTTTTATCCCGAATAGAAGAGAGATAAGAGTCCCAGAGCATAGACGAGGAGTAAAAGATCCTAATACCACCCATTGGTGTTGTGGGCCCTTAAGCCACACAACAAGTTAGTAAATTTGTTTTTCACAGACTAGACTCAACTTCGGCCAAGGAGTTGGAAAGGGGGATTCCTACAGGCAGTCGGCTCTGATACCAACTTGTGACGCCCCCGATTTGACCGTACACTAATCATGCACGCAAATGTGTACGACCAAGATCAAGGACTCACTGGAAGATATCACAACACAACTCTAGACACAAATTAAAATAATAAAAGCTTTATATTACAAGCCAGGGGCCTCGAGGGCTCGAATACATAAGCTCGAAAACACAAGAGTCAGCGGAAGCAATAATATCTGAGTACAGACATAAGTTAAACAAGTTTGCCTTAAGAAGGCTAGCACAAAACATCAACGATCGAAAAGGCAAGGCCTCCTGCCCGGGACCTCCTAACTACTCCTCGAAGCCGATCTTCACGTAGAAACCTCCTCGGGATCTTCTGGGTCCGGGACTCCACCATCTGGATGCGTCATCCGAGAAGAAGGAACAAAATGGGAAAAGGGGGAGAAAAGCAACCGTGAGTACTCATCCAAAGTACTCGCAAGCAAGGATCTGCACTACATATGCAATGATATCTGTGTAAGGGGGTAATATCTGTGGACTAAACTGCAGAATGCCAGAATAAGAGGGGGATAGCTAATCCAATCGAAGACTACGCTTCTAGCCACGTCCAACGTCCATCTTGCAGCAAAAGAAGAGAGTAGCTGGAAGTAACAAGTATCCTCGCTTCTCGCAGCCTCCGTCTTGCAGCAGTAGAAGGGAGTAGATGATAAGTTCACCAAGTAACATCGAATAGCATAATCCTACTCGGCGATCCTCCCGCACATCACCCTGTGAGAGAGCAACCACCAAGTTATCTCTGGCACTTGTAAGGGTGTGTTTTATTAAGTATTCGGTTCTAGTTGTCATGAGGTCGGAATACAACTCCGGGTCGTCCTTTTACCGAGGGACACGGCTATTCGAATAGATTAACTTCCCTGCAGGGGTGCACCACATAACCCAGCACGCTTGATCCCATTTGGCCGGACACACTTTCCAGGGTCATGCCCGGCCTCGGAAGATCAACACGTCGCAGCCCTACCTAAGCACAGTAGAGAGGTCAGCACGCCGGTCTAAGTCCTAAGCGCGCAGGGGTCCGGGCCCATCGCCCAACGCACACCTGCACATTGCGTACGCGGCCGGTGAGCAGACCTAGCAACCTCCATTACTAAGGAAGTTACGTTACGTGGTCCAACCCGGCGCGCGCCGCTAAGCCGCTGACGTCAAGAAGGCTTCGGCTGATACCACGACGTCAAGTACCCATAACTATTCCCATGTAGCTGGTTAGTGCGTATAGGCCAACGGCCAGACTCAGATCAAATATCCAAACTCGTTAAGCGTGTTATTATGAAATAACCGCGGACAACGACCAGGGCCAAGCCACCTCTCCACTGGGTGTCTCAACCTGCCCTATCGCTCCGCCACAAAGATCCACTGGGGGGCCGTCAGGAACTCAGGCCCACCACTACCTGGATGGAGCCACCTGTCCTTTCAGCCCCCACATCGAATCACTTGCGGGTACTCAAAGAGCCGACCCGACTTTAGTCACATCATGTGTCATGTAAAGTGTATGTAGTATATACCCGTGATCACCACCCGAGTGATCACGGCCCGATGGTATAGCATGGCAGACGGACAAGAATGAAGGGCCACTGATGGAATACTAGCAACCTATACTAAGCATTAGGATGACAGGTAAAGTATCAACAGTTGTAGCAACAATGACAGGCTATGCAGCAGAATAGGAGTAACCGAACAGTAACATGCTTCACTACTCTAATGCAAGCAGTAGAGAGAAGAATAGGCGATATCTGGTGATCAAAGGGGGGGCTTGCCTGGAAGCTCTGCACACGAAAGGAATCTTCGGAAGCGTAGCCGTAGTCGAACACCGAAGCATCAATGGTCTCGGGGTCTATCACAGTATCGGAGTCTACCGAAAATAAGCAACGAAGGGGAAACAAATAAATAACAGAGCAAACAATATCATCACAAAGCATAACATGTAAATACGCGGTGCTACGTGTGACCTAACGCAGTAGGAGGTGATACTGGCAAGGATGAAAAACATCCGGGAAAGTATTCCCGGTGTTTCGCGTTTTCGGGCAGATGAAATGGAGGGGGAATGTTGCACGTTCGGTATGATAGAGATGTGTGACGGACAAACGGACCGCGTATTCGGGTTCGTCTCGTCGTTCTGAGCAACTTTCATATATAAATTATTTTCATCCGAGTTACGGTTTAAAAGATATGATTTTCTAAAGTTTTTATTAATTTCCGGAATTTAATTAATTAATTTAATAGAACATTATCCAGAATAGTATGGATGACGTCAGCACGACATCAGCACGACGTCAGCAGTCAACCAGTCAGTTGACTGAGTCAAACTGACGTGCGGGGCCCAGCTGTCATTGACTAAGACTAACTAAACAAGTTTAATTAGTTTAGTTAATTGATTAGGTTAATTAAACAGTGATTAATTAAGTTAATTAATTAATTAATATTTTTATTTTTATTTTTTTAATTCTTTTTTTTGTATCTTTTTTTTACTTCTTGGGGATGGGGCCCCTTGTCATAGGGGCAGGGGAACAGGCCCAGCAGCCATTGGCCAAAAGGCCTTAACGGGCGACGGGCAAAAGGTAGCGGGCGAACGGGGTTCGGGCGCATGAACCCAGGGCGCTGGGCGCCCGATGCAGCGTGCGAGCGAGCGGAAGCCGCGGCGCCGGCGGAGGGCTTCGGCAGCGGCGCGGCGTCACTTGGAGGCGGTCGACGAGTGGGAGGGCGCCGGCAGCGGCGGACGGAGGCGCGGCAGGGCGTGCGGGGGGGCAGCGGGAGGCGCGGTGGCGGCCGGTGAGCAGCAGCGGGGCCGACGCAAGCAGGCGCGGCCGGGCAGAGGCTGGCGGCGCGGATCGGTGGCGCAGGCGAGGCAGCAGGATGCGGGGGAGGCGGGCGCACGCGCGGGGTTCGCAGGGGCGGCGCGCACGTGACATGGCCGTGTGCGCGATGCAAGCGACTTCGGGCGCGGGCGATGCGTGACGAGCGTGAGGTTGACCGCGGCGGCTACGACATCTACGGCGAGGAAACAACATGGAGGAGATGGGGCAATGAGCGGGGCCTCACAGCGGAGGTCGGAGGCGACTCGGGGCAGCCGGAGGAGGTCGAGGATGACGGCGAGATGCGGCGGTCAGAGGAAGAAGAAGAAGACCGCGTCGGCTACGCGGCTCCCTGGACCGATGCGGCGTCCTGAACGGAGGAAGTCGAGGGCGGTGGACCTCCTTGACGTGCTCCCGCACGCCGGAGGGGCCGGTGGACGTGTTGACGACGAAGAGGCAACAGTCACCGCGGATCTTCCGAGCTCGAATTTGGGCAGTAGAGGAAGGGGGCGAAGGGGGAACGAGGGGGGAATGGAAGAGAGCGGTTTGGGTTTCCAGAGGACGTATATATAGCCTCGGGGAGGCGACGTGGTGGCCATCCACGGGCATGGCGCCCTGGATGTGCGCCACGACCTCCTATCTCCTGTACAGAGGAGGAGGACGAGGTGAAGGTGGGCTGGGCTCCCACTGTGCACTCGAACCCAGTTGTGCAGTGTAACTCTGGCCCATTTCCAATTCCTTTTATGTTAGCAATTTTTATTCACTAGTTTAATTTTGTTTTTTATACAAAAGTTGTAACTAATTTAGTATTAGTAATTATGCCACTGCCACAAACATTTTGGCACATTAAATAAAGCAGTTTGTATCCGTTTATTTTTCAGAGTATTTAATTAATAGTTTTACCGCTGTTTTAATTACTATAGAGCATTTAAATACTTTTCAGAAGTGTGGTTTCTTCACCAATATTTAGTATGGATTATTTGGCACAAAACGAACATTTTAGTTTTAATGTTTCAAAACTTTTGTTGTTTGCCTTGACTTTAAATTTGAAGTTTGAACTGGGTTTCGAACCGATGCGAGTTTATCAATAGTAACCGAGGTGACGTGACATCATTAGCATAGGTTTACTGTAGCTTAAGTATCCGGGCGTCACAGAAGGGGGTGCCCCCCCCCTTTCCTTGTCCTATTCGGACCAAGGGGGAGGGGGGCACGGCCCAGCCCTGGCCGGCCCTCTCTCTCTCCACTAAGGGCCCTTGTGGCCCATTAGTTCCCCGGGGGGTACCGATACCCCTCCGGCACTCCGGTTTAATCCGAAACTTCTTCGGAACACTTCTAGTGTTCGAATATAGTCGTCCAATATATCAATCTTTACATCTCGACCATTTTGAGACTCCTCGTTATGTCCGTTATCACATCCGGGACTCCGAACTACCTTCGGTACATCAAAACACATAAACTCATAATATCGATCGTCATCGAACGTTAAGCGTGCGGACCCTACGGGTTCGAGAACTATGTATAGATGACCGAGACACATCTCCGGTCAATAACCAATAGCGGAACCTGGATGCTCATATTGGTTCCTACATATTCTATCAAGATCTTTATCGGTCAAACCGCATAACAACATACGTTGTTCCCTTTGTCATCGGTATGTTACTTGACCGAGATTCGATCGTCGGTATCATCATACCTAGTTCAATCTCGTCACCGGCAAGTCTCTTTACTCGTTCCGTAATACATCATCTCGTGACTAACTCATTAGTCATTTGCTTGCAAGGCTTATTACGATGTGTATTACCGAGAGGGCCCAGAGATACCTCTCCGACACTTGGAGTGACAAATCCTATTCTCGATCTATGCCAACACCAGAAACACCTTCAGAGACACCCGTAGAGCATCTTTATAATCACCCAGTTACGTTGTGATGTTTGATAGCACACAAGGTGTTCCTCCGGTATTCGGGAGTTGCATAATCTCATAGTCATAGGAACATGTATAAGTCATGAAGAAAGCAATAGCAGTAAAACTAAATGATCAAGTTGCTAAGCTAACGGATGGGTCTTGTCCATCACATAATTCTCCTAATGATGTGATCCCGTTGATCAAATGACAACTCATGTTTATGGTTAGGAAACATAACCATGTTTGATTAACGAGCTAGTCTAGTAGAGGCATACGAGGGACACTCTGTTTCGTCTATGTATTCACACATGTACTAAGTTTCCGGTTCATACAATTCTAGCATGAATAAAAGACATTTATCATGATATATAAGAAAATATAAATAACAACCTTATTATTGCCTCTAGGACATATTTCCTTCAACTTTCTCACACGTAGCGATGCTGAAGTCCGTCCGAATCATGTTAGCAATTGCCGCATTTTATGATTATGAGATCTGGCAAATGGACGTCAAAACGACAATCCTTAACGGTTTCCTTAAGGTAGAATTGTATATGATGCAGCCAGAAGGTTTTGTCGATCCTAAGAATGCTGACAAGGTATGCAAGCTCCAACGCTCCATCTATGGGTTGGTGCAAGTATCTCGGAGTTGGAACATTCGCTTTGATGAAGTGATCAAAGCGTTTGGGTTTATACAGACTTATGGAGAAGCATGTATTTACAAGAAAGTGAGTGGGAGCTCTGTAGAATTTCTCATATTATATGTGGACGACATATTGTTGATGGGAAACGATATAGAACTTTTGGAAAGCATAAAGGCCTACTTGAATAAGTGTTTTTCAATGAAGGACCTTGGAAAAGCTGCTTACATATTAGGCATCAAGAACTATAGAGATAGATCGAGACGCCTCATTTGTCTTTCACAAAGCACATACCTTGACAAGATATTGAAGAAAGTTCAATATGGATCAGTCCAAGAAGGGGTTCTTGCCTGTATTGCAAGGTGTGAGATTGAGCGCAGCTAAATGCCCGACCTCGGCAAAAGATAGAGAAAAGATAAGTGTCATCCCCTATGCCTCATCCATAGGCTCTATTATGTATGCCATGCTGTTTACCAGACCTGATGTGAACCTTGCCATAAGTTTGGTAGGGAGGCACCAAAGTGATCCCTGAATGGAACACTGGACAACAGTCAAGAATATCCTGAAGTACCTGAAAAGGACTAAGGATACGCTTCTTGTTTATGGAGGTGCCGAAGAGATCGTCATAAAGGGTTATGTCGAAGCTAGCTTCGACACAGATCCGGATGACTCCAAGTCACAAACCGGATACATGTATATTTTGAATGGTGGGACAGTCAGCTTGTGCAGTTGCAAGCAAAGCATCCTGGCGGCATCTACATGTGAAGCGGAGTACATAGCTGCTTCGGAAGCAGCGCCAGAAGGAGTCTGGATGAAGGAGTTCATCACCGACCTAGGAGTGATTCCCGATGCATCGGGCCCGATGACTCTCTTCTGTGAAAACACTGGAGCTATTGCCATTGCAAAGGAGCCCAGGTTTCACAAGAAGACCAAGCACATCAAGCACCGCTTCAACTCCATTCGTGGTTATATTCAAGATGGATACATAGATATTTGTAAAGTACATATGGATCTGAATGCCGTAGATCCATTGATTAAACCTCTTTCACGAGCAAAACATGATCAACACCAGAACTCTATGGGTGTTCGATTCATCATAATGTAACTAGGTTATTCACTCTAGTGCAAGTGGGAGACTGTTGGAAATATGCCATAGAGGCAATAATAAAATGGTTATTATTATATTTCCTTGTTCATGGTAAGTTTCTATTGTTCATGCTATAACTGTATTAACCGAAAATCGTAATACATGTGTGAATACATAGACCACAACACGTCCCTAGTGAGCATCTAGTTGACTAGCTCGTTGATCAATAGATGGTTGTGGTTTCCTGACCATGGACATTGGATGTCGTTGATAACGGGATCGCATCATTAGGAGAATGATGTGATGGACAAGACCCAATCCTAAGCATAGCACAAGATCATGTAGTTCGTTTTCTAGAGCTTTTTCTAATGTCAAGTATCATTTCCTTAGACCATGAGATTGTGCAACTCCTGAATACCGTAGGAATTCTTTGGGTGTATCAAACGTCATAACGTAACTGGGTGACTATAAAGGTGCACTACAGGTATCTCTGAAAGTGTCTGTTGGGTTGGCACGAATCGAGACTGTGATTTGTCACTCCGTATTACGGGGAGGTATCTCTGGGCCCACTCGGTAATGCATCATCATAATAAGCTCAATGTGACTAGGAGTTAGTCACGGGATCATGTGTTACAGAATGAGTAAAGAGACTTGTCAGTAACGAGATTGAACAAGGTATGGGGATACCGACGATCGAATCTCGGGAAAGTAACATACCGATGGACAAAGGGAATTGTATATGGGATTGATTGAATCCCCGGCATCGTGGTTCATCCGATGAGATCATCGTGGAACATGTGGGAGCCAATATGGGTATCCAGATCCCGCTATTGGTTATTGGCCGGAGAGGTGTCTCGGTCATGTCTGCATGGTTCCCGAACCCGTAGGATCTACACACTTAAGGTTTAGTGACGCTAGAGTTGTAATGGGAATTGAATGTGGTTACCGAAGGTTGTTCGGAGTCCCGGATGAGATTCTGAACGTGACGAGGAAATCTGGAATGGTCCGGAGGTAAAGATCGATATTTTGGACAAATGGTATTGGAATCCGGAAGTGTTCCGGGGGTACTGGGCTATGGCCAGCATGACCGAAAGGTGATTCGGGGGGCCCCGACAAGTGTTGCGTGGCCTCATGGGCCAATGGGAGGGGGCAAACAATCCCACTAAGGGGCTGTGCGCCGCCTCACACCCTTTCCCACGTAACCAGGGGAGGTGGGGCGCCTCATCTAGGATTCCCTCCACCTGGCTTGGGGGGCAAGTCACCCTCGGATTTCCCTAGGGGCGCCCCCATCTGCCTTGGCCGCCACCCCCTAGATTGGATCTAGGTCGCCCCTCCCCTCCCTTCCCCCCATATATAGCGAGGGAGAGAGAGGGCAGCCGCACCTTGATACGCCCTGACGCAGCCCTCCCCCTCCTACACCTCTTCCTCCTCTGTAGTGCTTAGCGAAGCTCTGTCGGAGAACCACGAGCTCCACCGCCACCACCCCGTCGTGCTGCCGAAGCTCTCCCTCAACTTCTCCTCCCCCCTTGCTGGATCAAGAAGGAGGAGACATCCCCGGGCTGTACGTGTGTTGAACGCGGAGGCGCCGTCCGTTCAGCGCTAGATCGGATCTTCCGCGATTTGAATCGCCGCGAGTACGACTCCATCAACCGCGTTCTTTGTAATGCTTCCGCTTAGCGATCTTCAAGGGTATGAAGATGCACTTCCTCTCTCTCGTTGCTATCATCTCCTAGATTGATCTTGGTGACACGTAGGATTTTTTTTGAATTATTACTACGTTACCCAACATGATGGACTATAAGAAACACCACCGAGGAGGAAAATGACGTCGTAGACATTGTTGTCGCTAGCAACGGCTAAGGCCTTGCGCAGTTTTCGCCGAATTGTCCTACCTAGCCACTGTAACGTGACCACCATGTCGAGTAAGAACAAATCCACCGCTCGAGAAAACCACATGTCTCTGTCAAGCCACCGGGCCAAAGCTGGCCCGGGTTCTAGACCGGCGATAGAACCACAAACAGATGAGTAGACGTCATCTGCCTTGACCCGTGGTCATAGTCGGTCGTCCGACACCTGACCCCATGTTGTCGAGAACTGGGCAACAAGCCCCCACACAAGGTCGGCCGAGGCGGCTACTAGCGCCCTGACCGTGCCACTTCAGGGGGTTGGTGGCGGCCACAACCCCTTCGCCGCGATCCCCACCTGGTCGGCGCACCTGCTTGGCCCCGATCTGGGCCAGAGCAGGCTCCATCATAGTGAATCCCACGTGTGAGGAGGGCAAAGCACCGGGCCTCCTAGCCGTGTCTGCCCCCACTAGACTACCCCCGTTGGGCGAGCCCCCCACCAATACACCGGCCGCGCCGCACGTCGCAAATCAAGATCCAGATCGTGCAAACACCAACCGAACATCCGCCACTAGTGCTGCGACGACGCACTATTGCCTCCCAGCCCAGCAGCCGTCGGATGGACATCCCAGCCGCTAAGAGCACCGCCGGACTCCGTGTCGCGCCCCTGAGCAACTGACCCGCACCGCCGCAACCACGAACATGGGAGGGAAGTAGATGCCCCATCGGCGCCCGCATAGCACGGGCTTCGCCCGGTGGACGCCCTCCGGCGTCGACGAGGAGGCGGAAAGGCCGCGGGCAGAGAGAGTGCCGGCGGCCGATATAGGGCTCCCATGAGGCATGCCTAGAGGCGCGTCGGGAGGGTGGGTGGGGTGGGGGGTTGATCCTCTCGTCGGCATGGCATATGTTTTTACACAAAAAATGCTAGATTTTTTTTGCTATCTACTATTTGATTACGAAAATCTGGAAGTTGAAACGTCCAAGGAATAAATTGGTCGGCGCATTGCCCAAATGAATCAAATGGATCGACCGGTTGAGCGCATTGCACAGATATGGACGAACACGGGGCAAACCAGCGACCCAAACGAATAAAAATGAACAAAATAGCTTTAGAATTGGCACAAGGAATGAACAAAACAAATTAAAAACATTTTTTTAACGAACCGATAAACTTTCTTTTAATAGTAAAGATTTTGACCGTGCAGTCTTTCAGACAGAGGACTCCTACTTCGCGTCGGCTGCGCGCCGGCGCGCGGGAGGAGTCCACTCAAAACGATAGACGGAGTACCTTCCGATTCTTCGGCTATACTGGGCTTGCGGTTAAGGTACGGAGGGATCGGAGGAGAGCGCAGTGTCTCTCCTTTTTCCTCTCAACGCCTCCCCTTCCGTTCGTCTAACAAACTCGCCGCATTTGCTCCGCCGCCCAGCCCCTCCCTCCCCTCCTACAGGGCTGCCTCTCCATTTCCCTGTGCTCGCGCCCTTCCCCTCTCTCGCCGGATCAATCTCTTGCCCGGCAGACTGGACGGCGGTGTGCCACACCCCCAAATCTGCCCTGCTTCCAGGGGTTTGTGGAGGTTTTGCAACCCCTTGCCCACTCCTTGGTGCTATTTGTTCCCTTTTCTCCGATTCGATCTTCTACTTCTCTGCGCAGGTTGTGGATTAAGCACGGATGGGGCCCTCGGGGCTCAACCCGCAGGCGAATCCTGCCATGAACCAAGAGAATTGGACCCCGGGCGTGTGGCCGGAGAGCGGCGCTCCAAGCCTTCCTGGCAACACGCCCTCGTTCCTGCAGGGCGATGCGGCGGCCACCATAGGCTGGCAAAATCTTGCTGGTGCCGCCCCAATACCCGGGATGAGCCATACCACGGCGATGGTGAATGCTATGCGCGGGGGTGCCACTCCGATGAGTGGCGCTGCCCAACAAGATGCTGGGTCCTCCGTCCGGCCGCCCTGTAATCTGCCTGCAGGGTGCACGCAGGTGCCCATAAGTATCGTGGTGTTCCATAGGAGGGGATCCAGGCCCGTGCCGACACCACCTCACACGGCCACTCCAGTTCCTGTTCCGCCCGGTGTAGCACAAGGTGAGCGTTTCCTCTTCATGGCAACATGACATCTTCGGAGGCTTTATGTTGGCTTCGTCGAATCTTTGGGCTGAATATAAAGACTTGACTGCAAATTTTCTTCTTTCTGTACTTTCTCTACAGAATCTGAAGATGATGCCTCTATTCAGTTTGCTCGAAGAGATTTCCTGTCACTTGGAAGGGAGTCAGATGTTGCTGCCAATGATATGGCCATAGGTCCTTCAACACTAGCAGTTCCAGCTAATTGCAGTTCTGAACATCCACCAATACAGCTTCAGCCAAATGGTGTAGATGCAGAAGCACCCACAACCGGGATTCAAGCAGATGACAGTCAACAATCGTCATCGGCATCACCAGGTATCTCTGATAGCCACTGTAACTTACAATCCGCAATTCCTGCAAATACTGATGAATTGGCCTCACTGCTTGCTGAAGGTGTGACCGATCAGAACATGCAAACGTATCAGCAGACACCAGAAAAGCTCAAGACACAAAGTCAGCTGAATGATCACACAGTTCTGTCAGCAGCAGCTGCATTCAAGGAAATTGAGGAGGCCCCTGCAAGAAAAGTGAAGCCTCGGAGGAAGAAACATAGAGCGAAAGTAATTCGTGAAGACAAGAAGATCAAGAAGCAAAAGTCTGCTGTTACAACGCCAGAAGAAAAATCTAATCAGAAACTTCGCAAGCAAATCAAGAAGCAAAAGCCTGCTGTTACAACGCCAGAAGAAGAATCTTATCAGAAGCTGAACAAGCAAATCAAGAAGCAAAAGCCTGCTGTTACAACGCCAGAAGAAGGAACTAATCAGAAAGCCAAGAGAAGTTATGTCCGAAAGAAAAGAAATCTCAGCTCTCTGGAGAATTGCTCAGGACCTGTTAACGACCAATCAGTCTCCATGGGAGCAGAAGATGCTGTTAGAAGCAGAGCTGTATCAGTCCGGAGAAGGCTGCAGTTGGAATTTGGTGAACAAGGAGCGCTCGGAGACCAATCATCAGCTGGCAACTCATGTCTCCACATTGAGGAGAAACTCATTCATGCTAAAAGTTCTTTCTGTTCAACTGCCACTGTATCAACTGCGCAGGGTGCACATGGACTACATGTGGACATGGAAACTTCACCAGGAGGATTAGCTTTTGGCATGAGTCGCAAGATGAACAAACTATTAGATGAGTACATACATTTGCCAGAGATGGGAACAAACTGTACACAAGAAGTTCCGCCTGCAACTTCTGGATGTTTTAGCAGGGAGCCAACAACAAAACAATACAGTGTACAAAGCACTCATGGTCTTGATGCCACAAGGATTGGGGTTACCATAATGGAAGGGTATAACAAGGGCTTGGAGGCAAATGACTCTAGCAAAGCTGGTTTTGCTATGCATTGCTCAGCTACGTTTATACCTGAAACGGCATCCACAGAAAGTCAGACTAAGGTGTCGAGAGTGGAGAAAAAGAAACGTCAACAGCACAGAGAGAGTGAGTCCTCCCTAGCTGGCTCACGGGACTCGATCATCTTAAGGACTGCTGCTCAGATGCTAGCATTTTGTCAAGCTGGTGGGGTAAAAAAGAAGCGAACGGTCCGAGTCCGCAGGAGTTCTTATGTTCCTATAATGAATATTGAGATGAATAGGGCACAAGTACTGCCACGATTATCTCAGTCATGCCTGGAGGCCCTGTATGAAAGTCCTGGTTTTAATTTTTTTACCAAGAAACGTTCACGAAGGGTACGACGCCATTACCGCAGATCAGATGGATATTTTCAGCCTCCAGAAAACAGAAAATTCTACCATGATGTTTATTCTGAAGCAACAGAAAAAAGCTCAAAAAACTCACAATATAAATCAACTCCATATATGGATTTTCTTCAAAGAGTTGCATCAGGGCTGAAATATCTTGATTTGAACACCGAGCCTGTGCATACAAATGAGATGTATCCATCTCTGACTACATCAGCTGTTGTCCCTTTTGGAGCAATAGGCAGCCTATCAAATTCTCTTGTACCATTTGGTAGTCAGATGATCTTTCCATATGAGATGCCATTGGATTTAGTCAAGAAGCAGCGCCCTCGAGCTAAAGTTGAATTGGATTTTGAGACAACAAGAGTTTGGAACCTCTTGATGGGGAAAGCAACTGATGTGCCTGCAGATGGGAATGATGTTGACAAAGAGAGATGGTGGCAGCAAGAAAGAGAGGTTTTTCAAGGCCGTGCTAATTCATTTGTAGCACGCATGCAACTAATTCAAGGTACTTTGCCTTTGTTGAAGGCGTAAGTTCATTAAGATTTCAAATCAATTTTAACATTCATGATATGCTGAATTCAGTTTTTCTTGAACATTCTTGTTACCCCTTTTTACCGCCTGGCACCTATCTCAAGGGTTTGCCAATGAAAGAGTTGGTCGATATAGTTACTGAAACATCCACATTAACCATTATCTCGGACATCCTAGTTTGAAAAACCTTTAGTGCTGAAGTAACCCCTCTGCTCAGTGTGGTGGCTGGTATTGATATAAAAAACTTTTGAGATCATCTGTAGCAAGCGATCAGTAGTTCTCTACTGCAGCAACTTATAATGGGTAATGTTCAAGGTTTGCAATTTGAGAAGCTTGCGCTTTGCTTTCAAAAATCTGGATTTGGCTTTCATGAATGGTAAATGTGGAAACATTCATGTTCCATTAACACCGGTGGAAGAATATGATAGTAACCTTTAGGCTCGTGTTTGATCTCTGAATACGACAAATTGCAGTATATATGAAAGATGGGTGTGAAAATGTTAATTGTATTGTTTTTAAAATTTTAATTTCAGTGAACCGATGGTTGAAATTTATAGCTTATGTTGACCCGCATGTTTATCAGGCGACAGGCACTTTTCTCCGTGGAAAGGATCAGTAGTGGACTCCGTAGTAGGGGTTTTCCTCACTCAGAATGTAGCTGACCATCTTTCGAGGTATGATAGTCATAGTCAATACTCTGATACAATCTGTTCTTTAAAATAAATGAATTACTCTTGTTTATGAACTCTTGTTATGGTTGCTATTTTTTCAGCTCTGCCTTTATGGCCCTTGCTGCAAGTTTTCCTCCAGGGCCAGTTAATAGCAATTGTAAGGATGATATTATCAGTCAAGACTATGAAGAAATAATTAGCACGAGTGCAGTAGGAGGGATAAGCACATTTGACCTTTTTGACAATGGTGCAAGACCAGATCTACGAGAGAACTTTGAGGAGCTGTCAACAAACAATGAGAACATACATGTAGAAACAAAGAACAATTCTAGTGCTTATGAGTTGACTAAAGGTGAAGATTATTCCTTCTACTCCAAAGAACCAAATGGAGATTTTTGCGACCAGCAAGAGACAGAAATAGACCCCAAAGCATCTCAATTTCCAGATTTCTCCATAGAGTTAATAACATCAGAAAGAAGCTCACGAGCAATGCAGTTCCAGAAGGATATGTCATCTTCTCAAAGTGTTGCAGTTTCAGAAACTATTCTTCAATCTCGATTGTCTTCAAGTTCTGGGAAAAATTGTTCACCTAAAGATTCTGTTGGCAGCGGCGGTGTTTCAGCTTCTCAGCAGCTTGGTAGCAATTTCGATGGTGAAAATTCATTAGTAGGAAACGATGCCTCAACCAAGGAACTTGAATGCCAAAGAATCAAAACAACAGCAATGAATGATGATAGTGCAAGTCAGCATGGAATTCCCTCTACTTCCATTATGTATTATCCATTTATCTCAGTTGATCATCAACAACTAGATATGACAAATGAATCATATGTTTTGCCTACATCTTCTAATAGTTCCTCAGGTTCTGCATCATTGCACTTAAAAAATGACAGAACTGAGAAGGAACTTCCTCTCTTGGTGCCATTTGATAATCATATAGCACAAATGAATTATAGCAAGACTGTTATCTCAACACTAAATGCTCCAAAAACAAGCACGGATCTTCCAGGTTGGCAAGCATCTCTTCCATCATTTTTATGACATGCAGTTTTGTTAGTTGCTTAACAAAATGTTGATGCCCATGCAGTCAAGTTGCACTATGACGAGCAGACTAGTTTTGAAGCATCAGATTTCCAGGAGCATGAATCACACTCTGTCACTGGTGGAACGGTAGCAGAAACAGCAAACAGGGTGGATGAATCTACTGTCGGAGGACCAGATAAAGCAGCAGAAGCAGCAAGTCCAAAGAAAACAAGAACCACAAGAAAAAAAAATGCTGAAAACTTCGACTGGGACAAATTTCGAAGACAGGCCTGTGCTGATGGCCACATGAAAGAAAGGAAGTCTGAAAGAAGAGACTCTGTTGATTGGGAAGCAGTACGATGTGCAGATGTACAAAGAATTTCTCAGGCCATCCGGGAACGAGGAATGAATAATGTTTTGTCAGAACGAATCCAGGTACAAACTGAACAGTGGGATTTGATAAGTTCTGTTTGCACTGCTTGACTTTGTTTTCAAAGTTACATCTGTTCTCTTTCTGGGAAGGGGCAGTAACCTTACGGTTTAATAGTACATAGTAACTAGGAGCCGATGATTTACTAGTTTTGTATGTACTGTTTGATGTTTTGTTGAAATAGCAGGTGCGGGATTAAATTCTTCTGTAGCACTGAGATATCTAATGCCCCCAGTTATGCTCACACTAATTGCTGTTTTCAGGAATTCCTGAATCGCTTGGTCAGAGATCATGGAAGCATTGATCTTGAATGGTTAAGAGATATCCCCCCTGACTCAGCAAAGTAAGATACTCAGTATATCACTTTACCTTCTGCTGGTGACATTTTCTAGTGTTTGAAATGAGAAGTTAACTATAACCTACTCCCTCCGTCCCATAATATAGGACCTTTTTTGACACTAGTATAGTGTCAAAAAACGTCTTACGTTATGGGACGGAGGGAGTAGTGTGAATGAACGAGATAGATCAAGACGCCCAACAAGTTGGATGTTGCATTTAATATCTAAAAACTGAGCACCATGTGCTGAACTGCTAATGTACAAGTTGCGTGAATGGAACAAAAAGGTTGTAAAATGTGATGCAGTTGACTAAAGTAGTGAACAATTTGTCTAGTTTTAGGAAAACGAGCCCCATGCAGTATGAGAAGTTTTTCTGCTAAAAAAACGATCTGGTGTACTTTTCAGGGACTACTTGCTTAGCATACGTGGACTGGGGCTAAAAAGTGTTGAATGTGTTCGTCTACTGACATTACATCATCTCGCTTTCCCTGTAAGTTGCTATTGGAGTAGCTTTAATTCACCTGCAATCAGTTTCATATTTACCCAACAATGCTTTGACCACTCTAGGTTGACACTAATGTTGGCCGCATATGTGTAAGACTGGGATGGGTGCCTATTCAACCCCTTCCAGAATCTCTGCAGCTACATCTCCTCGAGCTGTAAGGGTCCTCCATTGTCTAAACATTTATTTCATCTTGTACCTTCAGTTAATATTTGTTTATGTCGATTTCTTGTCAAAGATATCCTGTCTTGGAGACTATACAGAAGTACCTTTGGCCTCGTCTGTGTAAACTTGATCAAAAAACACTGTGAGTATATTAATATCAGTTTAAATTTACGTACTTGTTTTTTTTTTACTGGTAAATGATATGTTATTCTTTCCATGTAAATTGCAATTTTTGTAAATCATGTACTAATAATAACTAAAATAGTTAACAGATTTAACAATTTTCACAGGTACGAGCTGCATTATCATATGATTACTTTTGGAAAGGTACTTTATTAGGATCTGCAGATGAATTTGTTCTCTTTTGAAACTAGTAGACAAATAGTCCCTAGAAAGGGTAAATAAGTATTTTTTTCCAATCATCGCAGGTGTTCTGTACAAAAAACAAGCCAAATTGCAATGCTTGTCCAATGAGAAGCGAATGCAGGCATTTCGCAAGTGCCTTCGCAAGGTATTATCACAGTTTTTACTCTTTCAGAAATAGTAACCTACATTCGATGAGCAAAAAACGAGAATCTTAAGAAGCAACCAAGAGACTTGAAAAGCATTAGCACTGATTGGACTTGCATAATTGATCCTTGCACCAATTGCCTTCTGTTGGTTTAGATTTGTGAGACGCATATTAGTTCCATTCAGAGTATAACATGCTACTAATCAGATGGTTTTGTTAGTTTCAATACACACATCATATTTCTTATCTTTTGTGCAACCAAAACTTATGTTACACCTATCTCGGATTCTTGGTCTTAACTGGGAGCTCTTACTTCTGTGTACTTATTTTTGTGAATTTCTTATCCTTCTGAATTTTCTTCTGTTTTCCTGATTCCTTCTGATGAAGTGCACGGCTTGCACTTCCTGCACCTCAGGAGAACAGTTTGGTGAAGTCGAGCAATCAATTCAGTTTCCAGACTGGTGGCATGCCAACTCCATACTCAACTGTGCTTCCGCAGCTTGAGGGAAGTACCCAGGGACAGGATTTTCGCACTAACAATTCAGAGCCAATTATCGAGGAGCCAGCAAGTCCAGCACGGGAAGAATGTCCAGAAACTCTTGAAAATGATATTGAAGATTACGATCCAGATACTGGTGAAATCCCACTAATTAAGCTTAACTTGCAAGCTTTTGCTCAGAACTTGGAAAACTGCATTAAAGAAAGCAATATGGATCTCGGGTCTGATGATATCGCGAAAGCACTTGTTGCTGTTAGCACTGGATCAGCTTCAATTCCTGTCCCTAAACTAAAGAACGTGCGCAGGCTTCGGACAGAACACTATGTGTAAGCAGTGATCTGATTTTGCTTTGGCTTAAACTTGCATGACTTTACACTTACTCCCTCCGTTCTAAAATAGATGACTCAACTTTGTATTAACTTAGTACAAAATTAGTAGAAAGTTGGGTCATCTATTTTGGAACGGAGGGAGTACTATATAGCTACTGTTTTCCAATGTAAATAATATTATTTATCTAGAAAATGCTCAGTTCTTTGATTTCCACCACTGAAGTAAGATTTTCCCTGCAGTTACGAAATTCCAGATTCACATTCCCTTGTGCAGCAGGTTAGATACTGTCACTTTCATTTAAGCTTTTGAAAACATTGTTCCTGACTCAGAAAATGATTTACAGCTAGGACTTGATCAACGGGAAACTGGCGATCCAAGCCCTTACCTATTGACCATATGGATGCAAGGCAAGCTTATTTTATTTGAGAATGCATGACTGCACATGTAATTTGACTGCACTTGTAAGTTGATCTTTAGTGGATATTGTGGCTCAATGCAGATGACATAAATGAAATGATCAAGGCCCCCAAACCATGTTCTGACTCTCCGATGGAAGATGGATTTTGTAATAATGAGAAGTGTCAGTATTGTGTGCTTGAGCGGGAAAACCAATCTAGATATGTCAGAGCCACCATTCTGGTAAAGCAATAATTACCTGGCAATCTTGAATACCGTTTAGAGTAGAGATGTTAGTTTATGTGACGTGAGCAAAAGCCATCCTAGAAGTAGAAGGCTACATATAAATTCCTGAATTGTTGAATTTGCATAATAAAATAAAATAACAGAGTTGTTAGTCAATCTCTTAACTCATAAAGCATTTTTAATTCAAGGAAAAGTTGAAGATTAATATAGTGTGTTTAATTTATATCTTTGCTCAAATACACATTTGTGCTGTATCTAGCCTGTGTTTGTTGCATGATAATAATCTATAATCTTTGCTCAAAAGAAGAACATCTGTGTATGTTTTGACCTTCAGGGCCAGTCCAGGTGTACCAAAAATATATTGGTGAGCTACATAATAACATAATACACACTGGCATTTTAAGAATTATATGAATAACTCATTGCTGGTCGATCAAATGCACTTCTGTTCTTTATATTTAACTTGTATTTATTGCATGAGAATAATCTATAGTACTGGCGCTGAAAAAGGGTTGCATAAATGTGAGTTTCTTAGCCATTCCATCCATGCAAAAGAATATTATTAGCGAGCTACTAAATACTTAAGGTTTATTAATAATATAATAATTCATTGTTGTCTGCAAAATTGCATGTGCTTCTCCAGTCTACTAATGACGAGTTACTGGAACATTAACAGGTTCCGTGTCGAACAGCTACAAAGGGTAGTTTCCCACTGAATGGCACTTATTTTCAAGTTAATGAGGTATGTCATAGACCCACATGTTTCTTTTTCCTCATGAATAGGGTAGAGATAAGCTGTGAGCCATGGGCCTCCCCTCTCTACAGAGTTGATTTTCAATGTTTTTGTGAATTTATTGACGCAGGTATTTGCAGACCACAAATCTAGCTACGATCCCATATACGTTGCAAGGGAAGAGTTATGGAAGTTGGAAAGACGAATGGTCTACTTTGGGACTTCAGTGCCCTCCATATTCAAAGGTTGTGACCAACATACATCACCAATTCAGACAAATTATCTGTAATTACCAACAGCTCTTATTTTCCTTCTGCAGGTCTAACAACTGAAGAAATACAGCAGTGCTTCTGGAAAGGTAGGAACAATACGTTTCAGTTAGGTTGCCAATGCATTTTACCATGGGGTAACATCTTGCTGCCTCTTGTAGTTTATCAATTTGCAAAATGCAGATCACATGATATAACCATTGTTTTATGAGTAAGGGTATACATTAATGCATATAACTTTTGTATGCTGAGAAGTGAGAACTGCTAGATCATCAGTATGAAACACAGCACTGAACTAACTAAGGTGGAATTTATCTTTAAAATGCACCAACTCTGGAGTAAAGCAATTTCCAGGCTCAAGTTAAAAATAGTGGAAGCCTCTTGTTCTCACCAAACAACCAAGGCAGACATGATGCTTCTGTCCATGGCTAGAGTTCCTCCGGCGGCGGCGGGACAGAGGGAAGCGAGGTAGAAGCGGCGGCGGCTAGGGTTTGGGACACCTACCAAGCCGCCCAGGGAGGACACAATGGCGGGATCCTGTCAAAGTGTTTTCCCCCAGCAGTAACCTGTGTCTACGAATCCAATCTAACCGTTTTTTTCCGCACCAATCCATTCTTAGTAAAACAAATCATAGATCTTATGTTCCTAACTAAACGATAAACCTCCTAATGAAGAGATCGTTGGGATCCTCTCCGAACTTGGTGCTGGGTGGGTCATGTACTATGCGTACATAACAATATTGTGCACAATTTCAGTAGGATTTGAGCACCATTTCTGCTTACTTCCAACAAAACTTGCACACCAGAAACATCTTTCGGCGAAATTGCAGCAATAATTCTGAATAATTCGAGCAGCAATGCAGTACTAGTAGGAACATCATGTAAATACGCACTACAAACTAGTCCAGCTCCTCTTTTTCTTGCTAAATCATCTATCTAAAAAGAACTAATCTATAAGTTCAAGTAGTATAAAAAAAAAGCGCAGCAATACTCCACTTATCCTCTTGGTTGGTTATCAACCTCGGCGACCGAAGAGAACTCTGATAACTGACCGAAACTCCCTCCATTTTGTACTATAGCTCAAGCTCCTAAAATGTCATATGGTTGTTCACAAGCAACTAATTGTCAATAGGATTCCAGTACATGTACCTTCCGAAGGATATTTACTATGGCTCCAAAGGATTTCTTTTTGCATTTTCCTTTTTCTTATATGGACCTCATCGTTTTTGCATTTACAAAGGATTGCTTCTGTTGCTTGTGAACTTATTCGGGTGGAAAGGGATGGCCTTTCTCCGTAATTTATCTGGAGTTTACCCTGACAAGGGAGTGCGATGCGTTGCAGGATTTGTGTGTGTGCGGGGATTCGAGAGGGAAACCGGGTCACCAAGGCCTCTATGCCAGCATCTGCACGTCGCGGCGAGCAAAGTGCCCAGATCACGCAACGCGGCAGCAGCTGGGCGGAACTCGGATTCAGCAAAGGCATCAGCTCCATGAGTATCATCAAACCGGCCAAAGGCATCAGCTCCATGAGTATCATCAAACCGGCTCTCGACCTGTGCGTGGGTACGCTAGTGTTAGTTCCTGCCAGGCCACAGCCATTCTTGTAGGAAATAAACCACTGGGCAAGAGAATTGTCATCCAGTTGTTGGTCTGAGTGTAGACTTTTGATGTACCTTTTTTTTTTTAAATCCCTGTGAGCACTATTGTACCTTCAATTTACTCTCCGACCAGTTTATCTGCTTGCGGTTATGTACCGGCATCTTGCTGTATATACACCATGGTTCCTGTGAAAAACTTGTCTTGCCAGACGACCTTACTTATGTACGGGTAACTTATTTTCGTGTACCATTATTTCTTCCGTAGCTGCCAGTCTTGTGGAGGTATAAAGTGTGTCATATATAATCCCAAACTCCGGTGGCACTGGACAAATATGTTTGCCAATTCTCTGATTCGAGAAGGACCAGTTTCGAGATTAGTCTCACTGGCAAAGCCATGGCAAATAAGTCAAGACTCGTCATGCAGGGTCATTCTTTTGTTAGGATGTGGATACTGAATATAAGGAAGCCAATTGAAACAAGGGGGGCACAAGTTTGATAAAACTGTATCGCCCTGAGAAATCCTCCATGGAGGTCTATGGGCTTAAACAGCCTAGCACAATTATGCATGCATGTTCCAGCAAATTCGCACACTCTGTTCTTTTCTTCTTTTTTTGGCAAAAAGAAAATGCTCAATTTGTGTGGCTTCATGTATATATAGGAGATCCAGAAGGTCTCCTGACATCATTTTCTTGCCTGAGACCAAGCTCATCGACGAGAGGCTAGATAAGTTCAGAATAAAACTTGGCTTCATGTATATGGTGGCTACTGGCTAGTGAGTAGTGACTGATAGTAAGAGTGGGGGAGGGGCAATGTTATGGAGGTGCGGAATAAGCTTGAGCTTAAGATGGAAGGGCAGGATGCATATTGATGTGGCTGTAACGGAGGAGGATGGTTTTAAATGTCGGCTGACATTTTCACGAGGTCATGTTTAATTACGAGAAGGGGTTGTAGCCCGTAGTCACTCATGTATGCAAAATTTCCATGCGTGTTGTTCTATCTTTCTGTGATCTCAAAGACCTCGGTTTCAAGGGCGACATTTTCACGTGGAGAAATAATAATTATCGTGTTAAAGGATATATCCGTGAATGGCTTGATAGGGTTGTGGCCAATCATGCATGGTGTGTTCGTTTTCCAGGCTATAAAGTAGGCCCGTCATTTTGGACCTTGAGAGAGGGGGAGGGGGGG